>CM052895.1:60493696-60761634 GCA_028534135.1 Potos flavus | reverse complement strand
GGGAAAAAAAAAAAAAGATTTAGTTTCTTCATTTGTTAAAAAAAAATGGAGATAATATCCAGGTAGTAGAGTTTTTCCGAGGATTTAGATAAATGGGTAAATGTATGCACAACACTGAGCCTAGAGCCAGCGCCATGGTGGGTGTTCATTAAAGGCCTATCTCCCATCTCTCCATCATTGTAGCCCTGAATTTGGGACTGTGGGTATTCAAAAGAGGTAGAAATCTGATTTTTAGTTTCGTTGGGTACTGAGGAAAACAGCACAGA
This sequence comes from Potos flavus, assembly GCA_028534135.1. Lineage (NCBI taxonomy): Eukaryota > Metazoa > Chordata > Mammalia > Carnivora > Procyonidae > Potos > Potos flavus. The sequence continues at coordinate 60,761,368 of CM052895.1, read as the reverse complement.
ATAAGTCAGAAAAGCTTTAATTTGCATAGGAGCATTTTAGAACATAAAGCAGGAAGATAATTCCCAGGAAAAACTTGGGAAAGAAGATCTCTGAAAAATAATGATTTTTTTTTTTTGTCTTTGTAGTTTAAGACCCATTTCATGAGACTTTTTCTTTAGGATTTTGAATTTTGCTAAAATAAGAACAGTTTAAAGGGGGAAAAAGTAATAATCAAGCCATGTTTAATTGAAAACCTGTAAATAAATGGCAGGTCTTTATATCTATTGTTACCTTTTATACAACAGACTCCAAGCTAATATTCTAGTAAGGTTTCAGTTTTATTTTTGTTAATTTTCATAGTGAACTAGGCTGTGACATTCAAATTTAGTGCTTCTTTAAAGCAATTTTCATGTGCTACTCCACCCCCTGTGGAGTGTATCTCGGGTATTAATTTATCGGCCTGATGTTTTAGGTTTGGAGTCCTGGTTTTATATGCTCCATTTTCTATTCCTGTATTTTCTCTCTAATACCTGTGTCTAAAGTGAGTCTTTCAGCCTCCTCCCTTTGGTTAGGGATGCTCGTTAGAGCCTGGTTAATTCAGCATCCCTCAGCTCATGGCACTCTCTTCAACAACATTGCTGCCAAATCCATTTTAGTGACTCAGCAGGAGCTTGTCATTAACAGCATTTTTGTAGAAAGTAAAAATTAAGCAGTCTTGGAAAGCGAAGTGCTAGTGTACCATGTATGTGTAAATCTTTAGTAGCAATAAACATAGTCTCCTGGTGGGTTGGTGGTGGAGCTGCTCGCCTGATACCACCCTTCCCTTGAAGCCCTAATGAGTTCAGTCCTCCATCATGTCTGCCGTGAAAAGGGCCCTTCAGTGTGACTGAAAAGGCAATCTGTTTTCAAATCTTATATTTGTTTATAGAATGCATAAGACATTTGATAGATAAAGGAGAGGCAGATGGAATTCAAAATAGCAGCTTTATTATTGGTAAAACCTGGGTCAGAAAATATGGCTTTAAATATGGCTTGCCTACACTGATATCCAGAGTCGAGTTGATCCTTCTGTCCCTCCAACTGCTCTAGCTGCCCCCTTACCACCAACAGAGCTGAAAGCCCTGGGATTCCCTTGCAATAACAGAACCATCCTAATAGACTTAATAGAGGGGAGAGCCCCAAGCTCACCACTGGAAGAGTCCTTGCTCCTTCCTTAGCTTGAGGTGTGGAGAAAGACGGGAGTATGATTCATATTAAAGAGGAGAACCATAAGGGAATGCAGGCCTGGGTAAATTGTAGATCTGATGGGAAAATACCTCTGGGGTAAAATTATTGATTAAGGGAGATGAGGCTAAATGGCTCACATTTGTCTGAACAATAGATACTTTATGCAGATCTACAACGCATTGATTTTTATGTTTTTCATGACTGAAGATTCTATAAAGACACACCTGGAGGATTTTACATCAAATAAGCAAGTGTCTGGTCCACAAGGCAGAGGGAAAGGAAAAGGAAAGGGCTAGACCTACATGTGGAGGAAAAGGGAAGGGACTAACTTAAAAAGAAGGCAAAAATGGTAGAACTCCAGCTGAGTCTTCTTGAAAGGAATGGGAGAAAGGAGAACAAGAGAGAACAGAGGAAAATTCCTGTAGTATAAGAAATTCACAATCTAAGGAAAACCAAGGTGTGTGCATGAGTGCCTCACAAAGGTACTGGTTTTCACCCAGTTTCTAGGGCGCAGACCTTAGAAACATCTAGAATCCTCTGAGGCTCACTCTTCATCCAGACCTTCTTAGACAGTGGGTGAAGTTTGACTTAGAAATTACCTTGGAATATTGGCGGTAATAGGAAATGGTAAGTCTGGATTTGTGAGGCATGGTTTATGGAGGTAGCCAGCAGAGTTAGATTTAATGCATATTCTGGGGAGTGTTTTGATTAAAATAAGAGGTAAAAACAAAAACAAACACACAAACAAAAAAACCGAAACTGTAATTAATAGTGTTAGTAAAAGGGAAGGCACACAATTGAAAAAGAAAAAAAAAATCAACATTTGAGGGGCACCTGGCTGGCTCAGTTGGAAGAGCATGCAACTCTTGATCTCAGGGTTGTGAGTTTGAAGCCCACGTAGAGTGTAGAGATTACTTAAATAAATAAATAAAAACTTAAAAAAATCCACATTTGATTCATTATGGAAAGGGAGTTAAGGGAAGAGACACATTTAATTTATAATATCTAACAATTCAGAGAAGGAGTACAAATTGCTAAGGCAGTGAACCTGGAGATGAATAGACAACGGTGAGATGTTAGTCAGAAATGGAGAATATTAGAAACAGCAAGGAGCATGAAAGGGACAGCTTAGATCTAGAGATGATGGATTCACAAACTTCTTCACAAAGGTGGGCTTTGAAATCAAAAGATAACAGAATCGCTAAGGTAGGTGTGAAGCAGGAAGGTTCGAAGAAGGGTAAGGCCAAGGTTCTGGGGGAGCATCCACGGGCTGATGCCACTTCTCCCTCTCACGACTGTTTCTGTAAACAGTTTTATTTATAGCCTTGACCCTGCATTCACATATTGTCTATGACTGGTTTTATGTTATGGCAGCAGAGTTGAACATCTGAGACAGAGACCAAATGGCTTGCAAAACCTCAGATATTTACCATCTGGCACTTTATTGAAAAAGTTTGCCAACCTGGTTCAAGATGATAAAAGAGAAAGAGCTATAGAAAAGATGAGGCTCCATGAGACCAAGAGAGCATGGCCATGAGGAAGTCAAGAGAAAAGAGGGTTTTCAAGGAGAAGGTAACTAGAAAAGACACAGCAGGTTATGAGGAGGATGAAACTTGGGGGGGAAAAATCTGTGAATAATGTGACAAAGAGGTAAATGTTATCTCAAAAAATTGAGATGGACCCAAACCCAACAAAAAATACTCAACAGATCTCTTTCTCCCTTCTCCTTTTTTTTAATTCTTTTGTTAGTATGAAAACCTTAGTTAAACGCACAGCACGGCTCCAGGTGCTGGGAAGATGGCTCTAGACAGGTACATATCCAGAGAAAGTCTAGTAATAATGACATGGACTGAGATAGCGTATGTGAAATTGTAGAATGTTCTCAGAAGTTAAAGGATGTTTCCTGAAGGCAGCAAATTACCACAGGCCAAATATCTGGTTTGGACCAAGTACTCCGCATTCAGAGGTTACTGTCAAAAAAATGGCAAAGCAGACTTTGAGACATTGGAGATTCTAGTTTAATGTAAATAGCACAGGCAAATCCTTACTCCCTTTGTGATCTTGGGGCAAGTTACTTCATTTGTCTCAATTTCACTGGGTCGATCTGACGATCCTGTAAAACTGGGATCATCGGCACTCATTCTGTGGAGTACTATGAAGACGACGTGAGGTCTGTAAAGCAGTTCACGTGATGTTTGGCATACAGTAAGTACTTTGTGAATAGTAACTTTACTTTTAGAGCTGGTATAAACCTCAATTTTTTAAACTCGGTTGTAAAAGACCTATCAAAATCCCCTATCATCTGCAAATCAGTGTTACGAAAATTCTGGGCCTACCATGCTGGCAGGCTGGCAGAATATTTAAAGCTATTCTTAGGGCTTCTACCCTTGTCCCAGGGTGGTACGAAGGTCCCTGTGAGGCTTTATTGGTCATCAGTTGCCCAGGCACTTAGTTCCTGCAGGGATACCTTGGATCCCTGTCCAAGTGGTGCCTCTCATGCAGCCGTCAGGTGGGGCTTGAAATCTCCGAGGAGGCCGAGAGCCTATGTCCGGGAGCCGGCTTCCTTCGGGGCCTCACCCTGACCAGCTTCCCTGGGCACTGCTCCTTGCAGACCCAGGGGCTTTGCTTTCCAGTCCCAGAGCGTCTCCTCTTTCAGAGAACACACACCAATCTACTTAGGTATCATAAGGTGGTGCCAATATTTTACCTTTTTCGGCCTGCAAAAGAATGACTGTTTTGTGTAGTTCAAATAATTCAAAAGGTTTAGTTTTCTTTCTTTCCTTCCTTTTTTTTTTTTTTTTAAATCTAGGAAGGCAACTGACTTCAATGTCTATTTGTGTTTTATTGATAGAAAAACCCTCTGTGTCAAGGAAAAAGAAACAGACTACTTTATTTCAGGGCAAAGGGAAACAGAAAAATTAAAAAAATCATATTTCATTGAAGCATCTTGACACATTTATATGGTAATAACAATAATAATTATTTTTTATTGTAGTTATTCCTCATATCCCACCCCTTTCTCCAACTGTATGCTCACTGCATGGTTCATGGAGCCTTTAGATTATTCATGCTGTGTTGATTGACTAGCTTCGTCTCCCACCTCCCTCACACCTGGCACACTTCAGCTGTGTCACCCTGCCAGCAGCTACCTGTCTGCTCGTCATTCCACTAACACTTCTGTGTTGCTGGAAAGTACTCACACCTCAGGCCTGTCATGCTGATAAACTTCTACTCCTCCTTAAAGACTGAGCCCATACAGGGTCTCCTCTGTGTTTTCCGAAACAATTTAAAGCATCATCTTCTGTATTTTCACAGTGCCTTATTCTCAAACCATTTAGACTTAAGGTGATTGAATAATTTGTCATCTAAACTCGGGCACTTTTAAAAGAGGATGCTAGTAGTAATTATGCCAGAACAACAGACATAAACCAGGAATGCCTGGAGAAAACCAGGGTGTATGGTCACCCTACTTCTCCTTACCTTGCAGTTACACCTCTCCTTCCCTCCCCTCACAAACATATACATCTACACAGTCGGTAACTCCCTGGAAGGCATAGGCCTCAGCATCTAGTATAATATGACCGCCAACACATTAACTAATTAATTAAACCATGGGGATTTTGTTGGAGGAGAACATTCTAGACTAGTGAAATATCATAAATGAACAAAAGGAGATGGGAGGGAACATTTATGAGGAAGAGCAAGTAAACCAATCTGTGTGGAACAGATATTTGGGGATTGGAATATAATTCGGGAAAAGATTGTGCCAACTCTTGATTGTTGGCTAAGGAATTTCAGGGGAAGATTTACACTTGGGGGAATGACACAAAGGATAACTGATAGTTGTATGTCAGAGGAATTAGAGGGAGAGAAAGACAGAGAACTGCCGAAATTATTTGAATAAAAAAAAAGGAAATATGAATGCCTAGATTGGGACTCTTTGTCATTTAACCTTTTATGCTTTAGACTGCCAGCGTTAGAAACCCAAATTAGGCTGGTTTAACCGTATAGGGGAATGTATCAAGTCAGCTCACACAAATATATAGGCATTGCTGGATCCAGGTTTTCAGGGTCATATCATATCATCAGGAATATTCTCTCTATCTCTTGGTTCTACTTTTACTGTATTGGATTCATTCTCAGTCAGGACCTCCCCAGAATACCCATCAGTAACTTCCAGCTTACTTTCTACCAGCTTAGCAACTCTGTAGAGAGGGAATGCCACTTTACCAATAGTCCTAGCAAAAATCCCAAGGAGGGTTTTCTAGATCCTGAAAATCAAATCACAGAGGTAAAATGATCTACAGGAAACATAAAAGTCATAAGCTTTCAGGTGAGCATGGAGAAGAACTGTACTCATTCCAAAATTATCTAGATTCTATTTATTTAAGATATTTAAAATATAAGACACAAGCTATGTCTTTATTTATTATTATATGTCTTTATTCTTTCTATTTTAATTCCAGTGTATTTAACATACAGTGTTATATGTTATCTTTAATCCAATCAATATGTTTACATATTATGATACTGGGCATATCATGCTAACAGTCCAAACAAAATAGAAATTATTATTTCACCTGTCCAGTCCAACCTATAAATACAATCGGTAGGGACTTATGATTACTTGTCTTTGAGGAAGTCATAATGGAGCCAGATGAGGGCTGGAAAAGGCAATTAAGGTGGCTCTGTCTTTGTGGGAATTCCTTAGTTTTACTGAGGAACTAATTGACAAATCTCTATGACAGGATCTATGGATTTGAGAAACATTTATAAATTTATTATAGATTTATTTGTAAATTTTTTGGTAAACATTTGTAAACTTATTGTTTTATTTATTTGTAAATTTATAGTGTACTTCTGAGAAGATTATAACTGAATTTTCATGAAATTTATGTTCTGAATAAAGGGTACGATAATGTTCAAAACACGAATCCAAAAGAGAGATACAAAGATTGAACTGGCTTTACATAGGTTTTAGATAACAAAAGAATATGTATAGAATAATTCTATTTGGTGTTCAAGTTATACATATATATATTCATTCATGTATGTCTGTATATAATACAAATGAAACACTGCACCAAATATAGGCTATCACTGATTGGTGGGTTTGGACACAATTTTAATTTTCTTAGTTGTCTGTAGTTTTTTGTTTTCTTATTTCTAGAATGAATGTATATTAATTTTTAATGACAAAAGGAATAAAAAAAATTTTTTTAAGAGAAAGAGAATTTTGAAATAAAGGTAAACTAGCTTTGTCTTTTGAAGTGATGTATTTGTGGCCCTTCTCAAAATTTTCCCCCAACAGATAGCTTAAGTATCTCAGTAACAATATTGGGTTGGATGGGACATTACTCTGAAAGACTGTGCCATTTCTCTTATATGTAAATATTAATCAAATACGGCTTTACTGCAATATGCTTGGGTAAGTGATAAGAATTTATTTATTTATTTGTTTATTTGTTTATTTATTTATTTATTTATTTATGAGAGAGACACAGAGGGAGAGGGATAGAGATTTTTTTTTTTTTTTTTTTTTTTATTTAGGGAGAGAGAATCTTAAGCAGGCTCCACACCCAGTGCAGAGGCCAATGAGGGACCTGATTTCACAACCCTGAAATCATGACCTGAGCCAAAATCAGGAGTCAGCCACTTAACCAACTGAGTCACCCAGGTGCCCCAAGTGATAAGAATTTAATCACATTCATTAATACCTATCTTACTAAATCAGTTTTTTTTTTTTTCAAGAACGTACCTTTCAAGAACAAGCTTCTGATACAGACGATAATCTGAACCAAGGATCCAGCTTGATAGAAACCATCTTTAAAGTACTGTACCATTGCAGTTTTTCTCCACAAACATTTGGAAATGTTTTTGTGAGCTACATGGAAGAAGAACAGTTATGGGACTTTCTATGTAACATCCCAGGTATGAGAAATTTACTATTTGTAAAAGAAGTGTTTTACAGGTAATTAAATATAACTTTAACAGTGTTTTGAAGATTTTATTGATGTCACTTTTGCTGAGTCTGTTATTTGTAAAGTTTATCTTATATTTGTTTTTCAGTATAAACATTTCTTTGGGAATCATTAACCATTAGATCCTATCAAAATATAGTATACTTGGGACAAAGCGAAAGGAAGATTGGGGGGGGAGGAGGAATTATGTAATGCAGATTTTCTTTTTAAATTATTACTAGAAAGTGTTCTCTCATAAAAATTTAATTTAACATTTACCATAGATTATGTTTTGCTATTGAGCATATAAGACATTAGTAACATGTGAAAAAATATTTTGTGATTCTTAGATGCATTTATTCAACAAACTGATAGACAAAACCACTGGCCTTTTTTTTTTAATGTAAAAGGCATTTATTATTATGACCATAGTGCCTCTCTCTCTACAAGGCCAGCATGTTCTATTGTTCCTTTGGGGACCATATGTTTTTCCATTTGTGTTGTTGTTCTGCCTACAGCTAGAATGGATGGTAAAGCCAGAGCAGGTTGCATATCTGAATAGAAAGTGTTCCTGGGTTTCCCCACCTTCAGGGCCACGTGGAAAGGTTCTTACATTATTTTATACTTAATATCCTGGCTTTAATTCTACATAATACCTTGGGAAAACAAAGAATGAAAACTTAGTAGTTAGTCCATTAACTATTTACATCATTTACATTTGGCTGTTGGCCTATAAACTGTTTTATACACTGTTTTGGAAACTACATTTCCATAAAATATTTCCTGGGACCCATATAAAAATTCTAACTTGTTCATATCCATGGTTTCGTTCTTCCTGGACTTTTTGACTGTCCTCTAGACATTACTTGAATATCTTTTTAGCTAGTTTAAAGTCATTATGTTACATCTTCTCTTGGTCATTATCCCTGAAAAATAGCAATAGATAACTTCTTGTAATGATTTTAAAAACCTGAATCTATCACTTAATGGCTGTGTAATAATTATCTCCTTTTAAAGTTTTATCTTCTAGTTTCCATGTATTTCTTATGGCTACCTCTTTACCCAAAGGAGGGACAGCTTTCAGGTTAAAAAGACTGAATTACTTCTGATGTAGACTTTATGGAACTGAAAGAAAAATAACCTTTAAAGCTCCTCCACCCCTGTTGTTTTTAGTTATTCAGGGGAATTGAGAGCCGAATTCTCTCACAGGATTAAAAAGAATTGGTGACCCACATGCTTCATCCACTATTTATTCTTCAACTCTTAAGCTCTTGAACCATTTTGATTCTTAGTTCAAAACTGTACTGAAAATGACCTAGAAGATACCAGTGGCCTTTAGGTGCTGCCACCAGAAAGCAAAAGTGCTATTCGCTCCTAATTAGTCTTCTTTTCATCTACACTTTGAGCAAAGCCTTCTCCACAAGGTCAGACAAGTCTCTTAAAACAGGTATTACACTTATTAATACAGCCCAAATTGGGTGGGGTGTTTGAAAGGATCAGAACTTCAAATTTGTGAAACATCCTTGATCTTTGTTTAAATTGTTTCTTTGTAAATATTAAATATTCTCTGGGTCTTAAATATTGTCTGGAACCTGAGACCCTACAGCAGTCATGAGAGGGACTCAACTTTTGTACACCTATGTATAAGATATATACCTAAGTGAATACTTGTAGGTATTATTTCAAACTTATCTGTTAGATGAATTATGAGTAAGAAAAATTAAAGTTTTTATTTGACCTTCACTTACTCCTTCTTCATTGTCTTTCCTTACTTTATGTAGATCTGAGTTTTCCCTGTATATTCTTCCCTTTCTCTCTATAGAACTTCTTTTAACATTTCTTGTAACACAGGTCTACTGGGAACAAGTGTCTTCAGTTTTTGTTTGTCAGAGAAAGTCTTTATTTCTCCTTCATTTGTGAAGGATAATTTTGCTGGGTACAGAATTCTAGGTTGTTCAGGTTTTGTTTTTTGTTTTGTTTTGTTTTTCTCAACACTTTAAATATTTTACTCCACTCTTCTTGTTTGCAGGGTTTCTGAAAATTTGATGTTAATTCCTACCTTTGTTCCTCCTAAATAAGGGAATTTTTTCCTTCTGGCTTTTTTCAGGACTTCTTTATCTTTGCTTTTTTTGTAGTTTGAAAATGATATGTGTATGAATAGTTTTAGCCATGTACTCTGCTTGGTGTTCTTTGAGCTTTCTAGATCTGTGGTTTGTTCTTGATGGTAATTTGAGGGGAACTTTTCAGTCATTACTGTGCAAATATTTCTTATTTCTTCTGTTCCTTTCTCTTTCTTACCCTGCTATTCCCATTACACATATGCGCGTATGTTACACACTTTATAGTTGTCCCACAGTCCTTGGATATTCTGTTCTTTTTTTTTTTCCCCCAGACTTTGACCTCTTTGCTTTTGAGTTTTTGAGGTTTCTATTGAGATATCCTCAAGCCCATAGTTTCTTTTCTTAACTACTTCCAGTCTACTAATAAGCCCAGGAAAGAAATTCTTCATCTTTGTTACAGTATTTTTAATGTCTAGTGTTTCCTTTTGGTCCTTTCTCAAGATTTCCATCTCTCTACTTACGCTGCCCACTTGTTCTTGCATGCTGTCTAATTAATCCATTAGAACCCTTAGAATATTAATCATAGTTATTTTAATTCCTGGTCTGATAATTCTAATTGCCATGTGTGTTTCTGATGCTTGCTCTGTCTTTTCAGTTGTGTTCTTTGCCTTTAGTATATCTTGTAATTTTTTTCTTGAAAGCTGGACATGATGTAATGGGAAAAGAAACTGCTATAAAGAGGCTTTTAGTGATGTGGGGGAGACACTTGGGGGAGGAGAAGCATTCTATAATCCTATGATCAGTCTTTTTAGTGGGCCTATACCTCTGGATGGTATACTTCACAAGTGGTTCTCAGGTTTTTTTCTCCCATTTTATGTAGGAGAGTATGGCTAGAGTAGGCTGAAGTTCTGTATTTCCCTTCTTCTAGGTCAGTTAGGCTCTGATAATATCGCACTGGGTTAAGCTCTATATTAGTAGTTTCTCCGGAGGGCAACCCTTAAGAACAGAGTGCTCTGGCTTATTTCAAAATCTTCCTTTTCCTCTCCTCTTGCTAGAAGCTCTTGGAGACTTTTCTCTGACATTTACTATGGGCATCTAGTTGAAGTCATAGAGGTAAAACTCACAGGAGTGTGGCAGCTTCCACATGACAGGGTCCCCCTGGAGTGTTAGCTCCCAGATTTGTTCACACTGAGCCTCCAGCAATTCATCAATTACAATTCAGACTTCCTCCCTTAGCACTGGTTCCCATGGTAGGTTCTACTTATGAATCCCCACTCCAGTAAGCTGTGTCTCCCTGTATTTGTTGTCTGTCATTCCAATCTTGGGGGCAGTGGTTTGCCTTGTGTCCCCACCTCTCTACAGATCTAAGAAGAGTTACTAATTTTTCCATCTATTCAGCTCTTTACTTATTGTTGGGACAGAATGTTGACTTCCAAGCTGTTTATATGCAGAGCCAGAAATCAGAAGGGCTTGTCACTTGCTTTCTTTTCTTTATTCTCTCTTCTTCTTATTTTTCCTTGTCTTCTTGCTAGATCTGTACCTTATCCCTACCACAGGTATCCCATGCTCAGCTTGTTTCAGAACCCTGTATCAAGAGAACACTGGGCACTCTATACTATAATATTGTAAAGTTCACAGAAAATCATCTTAGGTAATAATAATAATAGCATATACTTACAGAGTGTATATAGTGCCTACAAATTAATTCATTTAAGTTTTAAATAATTCTTTGAGATAAGACTGTTATTTTCTCTATCATTTGTAATACCTGGATTTTATTTTAAAAGGAATAAACATTCCCTTTTAATTAAAGGAAGTGGGGAATTTCTGGCTTCCTAGAATTTTTAGATACCTGAGATTTATATATAATCCATGACTCCGCAGAGTTCAACCAAAATAAATATGAATTGCAGATACAGGAAGAAGGCTTCTTTATGCCTTTGAATGAATTTAAGTCTTGAAGCATCATTTAAAAAGATAGACTTCTCGGTCCTCCACCATTCCTATAAAGAGCAACAGCTCACTTGATGATGCACCATGTTAAAAAGTTAAGCTCTATATTGGATAGTATCAAGATCCTCTTCAGCATGGTGGTTCTTTTTTTTTTTTTTTTTTTTAAGATTTATCTATTTATTTTAGAGGGAGGAAGAGAGAGTGTGGCGGGAGGGTCAGAAGGAGAGAGAGACTCTTGAAGGAGACTCCCCACTGAGCACAGAGTCTAACGCAGTGCTCCTCAGCGGCTTGATCCTACGACTCTGAGGTTAGGACCCGAGCTGAAATCAAGAGTCACTCAACAGACTGAGCCACCCAGGCATCCCAGCAGGATAGTGGTTTTAACAATGGATTGAGTCATGTGAGAAATATCACCTCAGGGCACCTGACTGACTCAGAAAAGCATGCAACTCTTGACCTCAGTGTTGTGAGTTTGAGCCCCTTGTTGGGTGTAGAGATTATTTAAGTAAGTAAAAGTTAAAAAAAAAAAAAGAAAAAAAAGAAAGAAATATCACCTCAAAATTTGAGGGGAAAAACATATAAGTATTTTTCTGTATTGATTCAAGTAATTATCCCAAGACTTGCTGTCATATTAAAAAAACAAGTAAAAAAGGAGCGCCTGGGTGGCTCAGTTGCTTGGTGTCTGTCTTTGGCTTGGGTCGTGATTCCGGGGTCCTGGGATCAAGCCCCGCATTGGGCTCCTTGCTCAGTGGAGGCCTGCTTCTCCCTCTCCTGCTCCCCCTGCTTGTGTTCCTTCTCTCGCTGTGTCTTCTCTCTGTCAAATAAATAAATAAAATCTTAAAAAAAAAGTAAAATTTTATTGCATTTATCACACAAATAATACATAGTCATGGTGGGTAATATAATCAGAAAGAAGGCAGAATGGCAGAGAGAAGGAAAGAAGGAAGGGAGGATACGAAAGAAGCAAAAGTAAAAGGAGCAAAAGGAAAGGAAGAGGAAAATATCTGAAATCCCATCAGTCATTAAAAATCACTATTAACATTGTAGATTACATCTTTTAACTCGTGTGTGTGTGTGTGTGTGTGCGCGCGCGCGCGCGCGCGTGCGCGCATATTTAAAATAAATAGCATATCATGCTTTTCCTAACCTGCCTTTATTTATTTTTTTACTAAATAATATATGGCTTTATTGTGTAGATGTGTAGGTATTTAAACAAATAACCAATTATTGGACATTTAGATTATTTTCAATTTTCCTTTATATCCTTTACATGATTATAATTAATTTCTTAGGATGAAATCCTAGAGACAGAATTAAGTGGGTTAGCAGGTAAGTAAAATGTTAAAGTGTTGATATTATTGCCAAGTTGTCATCTAAGAAGGTCATACCATTTATATTTCTACCATTAGAGTTCCAAACCACAAGCAAATATTGTTATTCACTATTATTTTAATTGCCATTTTCATTATTACTAAGAAGAAACTTTTTTTCCCCAAATGTTTATGGGCTGTTTATTAATTATATGATTTCAAGGTTAAAAGAAGCTCTCCTTTTCTATGGCTTTAAATTAGATTACTGAAAAACTGAATTCCCAGTCAAATAACACACAAAATATTGCCAGATTCTGCTAACTGTAATATGCTGTCTGATTTTAAAGTCTCAACGTGCATGGAGTCCGAGCTAGAGGTCATCCGATGCTTGAGATTGGCACTGACCGATGCTGTCAAGGACATTGTACAGCAGATAATATTTGTGATGAGCTCTGGGAGGAACTGTGAGACCAACTTCAACAAGCACAGTGTTCCTGACTGTTTACGTGAGAGCATTCCAAAGGAATGGAATTATATTCCACGAGAAACTAAAAGGAAAGAATCAAGCAAAGGTATCTTTCTTTCTTTTTTTCTTTCTTTCCTTTTTAAACATATCTGCAAAGAAGCAATTTTCCAGGATATGAACTCAAGTAAAATTCTAAAAATTGTAAGTTTTGTAAACTATATTAGTCTTTTTTCCACCATTTCTATGTATTTGGGACCTGTATTTTTTTTTTTTTTTTTTTTTTTTACTGTGAGCCTTATGACCGAGGAAACTAGAAATGAAAATGACTCAAATGGACATCATCTTTATTTAACTACCAGATCAGAATTTTCTGTGATATGTTGTGTTCATGTTAGTATTCATGGATTAGTCAATGATTGTGACTAACCTTAAATCTACTAAGTAATCTAAAATTCATACTCTCAAGAATATTGTTCTGATGTTCAGTTTAGATTTTTTCCTTGAAGTTTTTTCCACTGCAACCACCAATTATTACTTTTTTTTCTCTTGTTAACAGACCTACTTGTGTAGCTTTTAGGTCAAAAATAGCACTCCATTTAGTAACTACATGTTTTTTTGACAGAGTATTTTCCCCCAATATCTACGGTTCTTAATCTAGTGCATTGTTCCTATTAGGGGCTATGCATCTAAGTGTATTTTAGAACCATGAGTTACATTATTCATTTATTTTATTTTATTTTTTAAAGATTTATTTATTGGGACACCTGGGTGGCTCAGTTGTTTAAACGTCTGCCTTCAGCTCAGGTCATGATCCCAGAACCTGGGATTGAGTCCCTAATCTGGCTCCCTGCTCAGCGGTGAGCCTGCTCCTCCCTCTCCCTCTGCTGCTCCCCCTGCTATGCTCTCTCACTCTCTGTCAAATAAATAAATAAAATCTTAAAAGAAAAAAGAGATTTATTTATTTTAGAGAGTGGGGAGGTGGGACAGAGGGAGAGAATCCTCAAGGAGACTCCCTGCTGAGCCGGATTTGGGGCTCAATCTCACAACCCTGAGATCATGGCCTGATCTGAAACCAAGAGTCAGATGCTCAACCGACTGAGCCATCCAAGCACCCCTCATTTATTTTATTAATTAAGATGTCTCTTCTTACGTGGTTTCTTTGTACCTATGTGTTTCTGTGTTAAGATTCCTTTGAATGTATATCATGTAGCCATGTTAATGAATCTTCTTTAGGATTTTTAAAATAAAACTTTTCCCTTTGTATTTATCTTTAAAGAAGAATATTTTTTCATTAACTTAAGGAAACTTTCAATGGTAAAATATTCAAGCTGAACCTACTAAAGTCAATTGAAGGGACTAGTCTTTCTTCCATTCTTCTCCATGGAGATCCTAACTAATGTGGCTTTTATCCAGCAACCTTATATTACAAACTCAAATCAATTATCTATCTGTGACCTTTCACAGTAATACTTTAATTCTGTCCAAGCCCTATTAAACTCCCTTTGAATCTAGTAAAGCCATTTAATTGAAATTGGAAAATGTCAGCTTTTCATTACTTAAGTTCTTCCTTGTCTGAGTTGTTGCCATCTCTCCTCTGTTCTAGCTTTTGGATATTTCATAGATTTTGAGCAATTCAGGAGGCATAATCTATAGCTAACATATGTTGTATGAGTAGCACTATTTTGTTCGTGGCTCTCAAGTCATTCTATTCATGAACAATTTTGCTTTGTACAGGTGTTCTGGAATTCTTCTGTAATCTTTCAAAGAACCTCAGGTTCAAAAAAAAATGCCTATGCTAAAAAAAAAAAAAAAATGTTTATGCTAATGAAAGAGTAGGCTTCCCTGTGCATCACCCCCCTGTAACGGCCTCACTCACAGACCAAGGGAGAGTTACAGTGACTATCTTCTTATGAAATCTTAGTAAAGTTTCATTTCTTCCTTTCTTCTCATATATCAAAGAATTGTCTTGTGCATCCCCAGGGGTGTTTGCACCCATTTGGCACCAGTTACACTAGTCTTTGAGCGCCAAGAGGAGGTATCTGCTTTATAGTTTATAGTTAACCTCAACTGAAGCGCTTGGCATGTAGTGGTAACTCAATTAGTAAATATCAATTGAGCGACTAAGGGACTTAATGTCTGGCCTATAAATATTATCTGTCTTGCATACGGTAGTGATAATAAAGGTTGAGCACTGTCAGTCTAACAGAGTTTAGAGAGATGGAGAATCATGGTATTCTCCTATTGTCATATCCACCTGGATTGCACAAAATGGTTTATGCAGTCACTTTCCTCCACCATTTTCTTTTATGTATTTATAAGATAAAATGATGATGATCTGATCAGATTTGGTAAAAAAAAAAAAAAGACTTTAACAAAGGAAATATATGGGAAAACCATTTGAAATATGACCTATTGTTAAACATGAATCCCTCCTAGGTAGGTATCATGCCTTGAGATACTAGCTAAAGATGATCGGAAATCATCTTGATTAGCAAAAGATTTCAAAACTAAGCATCCAAAACATGAAGACAAAACTCTGTAATTGTTTTCAAGTATGTTTTAAGTCAAGTGATAGTTAACCCAGTACTTTACAGTGTTTGTCTAAATAGCGACAAATATTTAGAGTCATTTTTGTTGTTGTCGGTGGTGGGATTTTTTTTTTTGAAGATTCTAACTTATTAAAAGACAAATAGTCACTACCTTAAGGGAACATTTGTCCTTCCTGAAACTGAAAATGAGAGAACATGGAAAACACTATGGTGACAAACTGAAATGCATTTTTGTATTACTTTGTCAGTAAATACTGTTACATAGAAAATAGTGAGGATTTAAAGAAATAAATATGACAATAAATCATACAATGTAAGAGATTTACCAAAGAGTTGAATGAAAGTTCTGATGCTTCTGCTACAGTTCAGCTTAGGTATTTGCTCCCTTATGTTTCAAAGAACAGATATACCCAAAGTAGTTGTTTTGTTTCATTGACAGCAAATTTTTTTAAAGATTTTATTTACTTATTTGTCAGAGAGAGAGAGAGCATAAGCAGGGGGAGCAGCAGGCAGAGGGAGAAGGAGACTCCCCACCGAGCAGGGAGCCTGACTCGGAGCTTGATCCCAGGACCCTGAGATCATGACCTGAGCCCAAGGCAATTGCTGAACGAACTGAGCCACCCACGCGTCCCTCACTGACAGCAATTAGATGAAAGATATACCAGAGAAATTTTTGTGGCAGTATATTACTTTTTATTTATTTTATTTTTTGAGTTTTTATTTTAAGTAATATCTATACTCTTCGTGGGGCTTGAACTTACAACACCAAGATTAAGAGTTGCATTAGGCCAGCCAGCTACCCCAATATGTTATTTTTTAAATAAAAAGAATGCTTTATGGGAGAACTGTTGGAGTAATTGTTTTAAATGAATGGATTCTGGAGAGGAAACAAAAAATGTATTCATGATATTGTTTGCATGCAGATTGTTGGGAGAGAAACTGATGGCAGAAATATACAAAATGCTATCAGAAGTTATTAAAATAGCTCATTTTATAAAAACAAGAAATATTAGTTTTATGAAAACCAATATCACCAATAAAAATATCCTACCTACACAATTCAGAAGTTAGAAATAGAATTTTCTAACATAATTGAAAATATTCCAAATAAGAGTTTCAGTGATTCCTGAATATTTTTCTTGAAAATACAAAAATGAAATATTTTTCTATTTGTTTTCAAGAATAACCATTGACATTATAATTAATGAATATTTAGCAGTCAAATGTCAACAACAGCTTTTGCCTATTTGACGATTGAGATTGAAAAGCAAGTGCCATGATTTCACGAGCACAGTTATTAATATACTTGTTCTAATGTGGATCTATGTAGGTTCATGTAGTAGCTTTTTCACCTATGACAGCCATTAAAATCAAGTATTGAAACAAACTGAACTTAGAACCTGCCCTTTGAATCACTGTATCAAAGTGTTAAACCCAAATTTTAAAAATAATAAAGCGTAGTAAATCACATTATCCTTAGTCAAGAAATTATTATGGACATCTTATACCATTAATAAATAAAATTTTAAAAATAACTTTAAGATACTATTTCGTCTTTACTTCATTCATTGTAAATTTCCTTTCTGCATGTTTTATAATCACAAAATATATTATTACAGCCAGTGGTACATGTCTAGGAAGAAAGAAATGATAAATACATAAATATTCATATCACATTGCATCCATTCTAAGATATACATTTTTTTCACACTTTGTCAGCTCTGAAATTGGCCCTTCCAACATGTTTCATATATATGGCTTAGATAGAAGCCAGAATATTTAAACAAAGGCAGAAGAATGAATGCATGGCATTCTTAAAAGATCCCTTCCTGGAGTATTGTTAACATCATCACAGACTCCCACAGAGTCCTTATGATTTGGATTTATTCACTTATCATTAGTCTAAAGGTTCTTACTGGAATTTGCCATAAGCTTTAATAAGGTAGTGAGGATCTGAGTATCTGGAGTCCTCAGATTTTCTAAAATATTTGTAGAAGTGCAAGTGTGAAGAGAATTGGTAATCTTTACCTGATATCTCCTTAGATTGTCAAATGTTTCCTTGGTATCTGCAGTTAAACCCTCTTTTGAATAAACAACACAAGATAAAATCTTTTAAGTCAAACACCTGAGAGTAGAATAGGGCGTATATGACACAAACACGTAAAGAACAACAAACATTTAAAATCATTTAAGAACACAGGGAAGAGTGGTCACAAAGGAGTTTCTTAATTTGCTTTATCTCTATTTTGAGCTTCATCTAAGCATACTCATTTGGATAAAAAGAAAGCGTTTATCAGAAAAGTATTCATTACCAAGTACTGAACTAGGTGTTCTCACATTTATTATTTTATTGAACACAATAGTCTTACGAGATCTTTCAAATGTATGTTGGGCCCAATTTCACAAACTTATGAAGACTGCTTCAGCTCATTTTTAACGTGATTCTTAAGTTGTCATGAATTTCTGTGGAGTCGGTAGAGAAGACATATGTTTTCCAAGAGCTTTGTACTTTTTTAGAGCAGAGTGACTTCTTTAAATGTCACAAATATCTTGAAAAATCTTTCACATTGTTTTAGTATTTTTGTTTAGCAAAAGCAGTAAAGAATGTTTTACTGAAGAACTATAAGCTACCTTCTTTTGGCTTGTCACTCAGTTTAATTTTTTAAATGCTGTTATGCATATAGTGGATTAAAACACTGCGCCTGGCTTTGTGGGATAATCAAAGACCGATGAGGTTGTTTTCCATACTCTTAAGGAACTTTTCATCTAGTTGTAAAGACAACTCATGAAGACATAAATAACATAAACAGTAATAGATGATAAGGCAAAAGATGACAGCATGGCATATTACAGACCTAATTACCAAAGTGGTCATACAGATAGTAAGTTCGAATAAATTCATAGGAGAAGAGGACTTTGAACCAAGAGTTGCAAAAGATGGGTGACCCATGGAGAGAGAGGGCATTCCATGTGAGAGTAATGAGATATTCAGAAGCCTAAAAGCAATGAGGATAAAAATAAAGATAAGGTTTACAGAAACTGGCTGAGGCTGGACTGTGGAGTGTTTTGACAGCAACACTCGAGACTGATCTCCTAACAGTGGGAGCAGCTCAAACAACTGTGGCTGAGAAATGAGATAACACATTTTATGGTATGTTAATTTGGCCTCATGACACAAGAGAGAGGCTGGGCATGGTCTGGAACAGGGAGATGAGTTAGGAGAGCACTGCAGTAGTCCAGGTACCAGTCGTAAGGAGGGGCTCCAATAGGTCAGTAGCCATGTTTCACAGTGAGGTAAAACTGGATGTCAGAAATGAGGGGGTAGGAGGATTTATCAATGTGGTTTCTGGAATGACAAATCAACAGGACTACTTAAAAGATTTTAAAAGAAGGAAGAATGGAAGGGATGGGGGGACAGAAAGAGGGGGGAGGCAGAGTCAGCAAAGCCAAGCTAGTTTGGGAGGAAAACAATTAATTTGATTTTCATTATAATGAGTCAATGATTACTAGAACAGAGAAGTGAAATGTCCAACAGGGAGCTGTAGTTGTAGGATTACTACCCTGGAGAAAGGCTAAGATTGAAGATTCTAAGATGATTCTAAGAATCATCTAGAAGAGTGGTTCTCCACCAGGAAAATTTTGCCCCCAGGGGACATTTGGCAATGCTTGGAGACACTCTTGGTTGTCACAGTGAGGAGAATGTTACTTGGCATCTAGTGGGTGTAGGCCAGAGATGCTGCTAAAACATCTTGTAGTGCATAGGACAGCTCCTCCCAACAAGGAATTATCCAGCCCCAATGTCATTAGTGCCAACGTTGAGACACCCTGATCTAGAGAGGGAGGATCAGTACATCCTTCAGAGAAATGACACCAGGCAAGGGAGAGTGTGTGAAATCATCATTCAATAGGCAAAGACTTCTTAACAGTACCTACATTTAAGAGGTGTTAGTATAAACTAGAACTAGCATGGGACATAGTTTGTTGGCCCATTCATTCACCAAATCTTTATTGAACAGCTGATATATGAGCTACTAAGTGTTGGGGATACAGTAGTGTCTTCATGGAGCTTATGTTCTAGTGGGGGGTGACAGATAATTAACAATTAAGAAGATAATTATTAGGTGACAAAATAGATAATAGAGAGGAAGTGGGACCTGGGATGGGAAGAGCATGAAGGGATGATTTGGATGGGGTGGTGAGTGAAGATATCTGAGGAGGTGATATTGGGCTAAGACGTAGAAGAAGGGGAGCCAGGCACGGCCAGATCTGGAATGATTCTGTTATGGATTCCAAGGGAGAAGGAGGTTTAAGAAAGTACCAAAGGCCACAAAGAGGTCCAACAGGAGTGCCTTTACATTTGTTAATT
The DNA here is from genome assembly GCA_028534135.1 of Potos flavus. NCBI lineage: Eukaryota > Metazoa > Chordata > Mammalia > Carnivora > Procyonidae > Potos > Potos flavus. Next base: position 60,741,497 of record CM052895.1, on the reverse strand, counting down.
AAGAGGGCACCTGAGCCCTTTAAACCTGCAGTCTTAGTAGATAAAAGTATAATAATGTTAAATGTGCTAATCTTCATTCGTGAGAAAGGGAAAAAAAAGTGAGTTTGAGATTTGAGGAATTTTAGGCGGCCCCGGAGGGAACCCCGGAGGAGTTCTATCGGAATATGTCAAGCACTTGCTCTTCTCGACAATTTTCTCCACAGAAATTAGACATCCCCACGCAACACTCAAAACACAGTGACTGAATGCAAATGCTAATATTAATCATACCTTTTCTTTCCTTTCTTCCCTAGGCTTCACAAGGCTTGCTGCTCAGGCAGTATCTATTGTAATCAGCAAGTTACCTACGGTGATTGCATGTTTGCCTCCCCCAATTAAATACTTCTTTTTTCTGTCTGAGAGAAAAATGTCAAAAAACTTTGTTGAATTGAAGAAAGCTAGCCTCCTTGTCTGGAACTTGATTGTAATTATATGTCGGATATTTGAGGATGGAAACACTGTGGAACTTTTAACAGGTGCCTCCCTTGACAGATGGAGTAAAGAGAAACTTGGTTTAATCTGTGTATGTTTGGAAAGCATCATGGGAAAACAGACTAGTGGCCCTAATCAAGTGACCCAGAAGGTCATACAGAGCATTGAGCAGGAAAAACCCAACTGGATTGAGAGCCAATTGTTGAAAGCAAGGAAACTGAGCACCGAATGGTAAAGTGATGTTTTTCTCTCACTGAATTTCATCAGATAACGTTCACAATAACAAAGTCACCAATAAACAACAACAAAAGACTGGGAGATAGGCAACAGTGGTTATTTTATTAACTTCATGGGAACTTTGATGAATACAGAAAAAGATAAATATTCCATTAAAAACGGGATTATCAGATGTTCCTTGTTTTATTAAAATTTGAACCCCATTGACACACTGGGACATTATACCTGTTTAGTCACCACCTTAAGGTTTCTGATAAAAAGGGTGGTAGTTAAACCCAAGAGAATTTGGTTTCACTCCTTTTCAGTACACAAACAGGTATCTAGTGGATAGCCTGGAGCATTCCGTAAATGGATTGGGCATGGAGATTAAATTAAGAAGGAATTAATGGATATAAAAGGCTTTTTATTGCTTTCTGTGTACCTGATTGTCAAAAAGGTACACATTTTTCATCTGGTAATGTAAGAATCCCAGAGGGCAACTGGGGCATATCACACTCGAGCTATAAACACACCCAGCTGTTTCTGTATGAAAATGTCAGCCTTCTCATAGGTTTGTCACCAAGAACTAAGTGATTTGTGGTATTGCTAAGATTTTTAAGGGTCCCTGATGAATTTAAATATGTACATAGAGTACTCCTGTCTTAAAATTAGTCTTCACTTTAGAACTGCATGATATTGATAAAGGAATTACAGTTCATATGATCTACAGATAACTAAGCCAGCCCTTTCTCAGGCCACTCACACACACAGTCACACACACACACACACACTGTCCCCCATTCTTTTAAAATCTCTTCATGTTGCTAGCAGATACTATTTTAACTCTCTGCCTGAAACGACTAAAAGTTGTTACTTAGTATGTGGACGTGACAAAGATCTCAGGCTTTGGAATCAGATGGACAAATACAGATCCCTTGTAAGTGGGCCATCATGGGCAAATTATGGTATCTCTCAAAGCCTCATTTTCAGTGGTGATACCAAGCTGGTGGGAGTAGTTTTGAAAAACGAAATAAAATTCATAAAGTTTTTAGCCTCAAGCTTAGAACTAGTAAGCATTTGCTATTTATAAACCCTATTAAAATACATTGCACTCACTGGTATTAACGAATATTTGTTACTGGTTTGTATTAATCTATAAGACTTCATATTAATCCAAATGGAAAAATCTCGGTAATCATGATTTTCCTGGTCGTGTCATACTGACTTGTAGAAATTTACTTCTGGGGTGTCCTGTGGGTAGGAATAACAGCAGCAGTCCCGCAAATGCTTAGTAACACTAAAAGCAGCCTTCTTAATCTTTACATTTGCATTCAATACCAATTTACGGGTATTGAATCCAATGACTAATAGATTAAGGCCAGATGTCATATCCATGGCGGTGGTTACAAAGAGAGAGGGAAAAAAAGAATAAAAATAGTGGATTTGATTATAAAGTTAAATTTATGATACTTTTGATTTAGGGGTCCCTCTATCAATAAGATCAGTGTAATGTCTCAGCTATATACCTGGGGCCACATATGGGACTCCATTAATAAAATTTTTCCTTTGAAGTTAGTTTAAATTCCTTATAAACGGCACCAACACATCTGATACCTCCTATATAGGGAGTTGTCTAGCTAATATTTGGCTGATTATCTGTTGCAACATGCAACCGAAATGAAGAATTGCTCATCTTTTAAAAATGTTTTACAGTCCTCAAAGTTCCTGAATGTGTATTAGTAAGTATGTAATTAGCACAATGCTATGTCTTTCTCAGTTTCTCAAATATCAATATATAAGAGTTCAGATTTAAAGTTATTTCTTATATTTATCTGAAACGGTTAAATTTGACTTATTAACTCACGTTAGGTCATCTCTTTCAGGATTTAATGGGCGCTGTAGGAATGTACTTCTCGATTCTGATTTCAGATTGATTAGCTGTTATACAAGTGAACTTCTCCCTCTACATATTTCTCACAAATCGTTGCTCATTTAGTTCTAGATCTATACCATAAAGGAAAATGCATTTTAAACTCCGATGTCTATATATAGGTGAAGGGCGGCTTTGGCTTTACCATAATTGTTCTAAGTTTGGGAATGTAACCATTTAAACTGAAATAGCTCTTCTGTTAGGGTAATTGAAATTTTAATTCCCCATGACGATTGTATTGGAACTACACAATATCACTTAGGTAGATTTCTTTCACTAGCATTCAGATTTAACTTTGATTTTATGGAAATCGTGAAGAGACCTGTAGTAGAAAGGTGGCAGGCAGCTGTAAGCATTGCTTGTCTTGTGTACTGCCTGAAAGCATTACTATTCATTAAAATAACCTTCACTTTGTAGTAACACTCAAGCTGTAAACAGTCAACTTAGATTCTGGAGAACACATAGCCCCAAAAGTAAAGAAATGTCTGTCTTTGCAAAGTAATTTGTCGAGTTGAAGATTATTGTTTTTCATCATGGTGACCCTGACTTGGCTGGCTGGGTGCATATACAGATGAAGATTAATGCAGTTATTCCTTGGCTAAGGTCTGCCTCTTTCAGGGCACATTCTCCCTAATGACATGATTGATAGGCAGTCCCAAATCCAGAGAGGAACTCATTAATCATGGCATTGACTGAATCCAATCATTTGCTTCACCTGCACAGTGATGGACAGGAAAGGATACAATTCAGGGGCTGACACTGAGACACTCTTTTGTCAGAGGGTCTCAACTTTTTCAATGTCAGCCTCTACAAAACCTGACAAGAAATTTTGCTTGCAACCTGCATGCAGCTTCAAAAAGCTATTTACAAACTTCTTTTATTGCAACAAGGTCTCTTTTGTTTGTTTAAAGATTTAATGTAGCTAACGAATATGTCTAAGAGTAGGATTCGCTTTATTTTTCGCAAGCTTTATACAATTGTAAAGGTTTGTTTTTTTAAAGATTTTTGAAGCTACATGTGGAAGCAATATAAAAGTTAATGTCCAGCAGCTGGGTATCATTTGGTTCAGTCTTCAGGTCAGCGGCACTGACTCTTAGCAGAACTAATTTTATAATCATGGCAAAATCTCAGTAATGAACTACAGTATATAGCTGATTACACCACAGTAAATTTCATTTAGTCTGCGGAACAGTGGAAAACCATGCATTTTCTTAAGAATACTTAGATTGCAAAGCCTAACATGATCCTAATAGCAACTGTAGTAAGAAGAGTAGTGTGGGATATTTATGATGTACATGGAATATCATGATTTTTTTTGCACTGGTATAGTTGGAGAATTTTTTTTAATTTATGTCATTCAACATTACTATGTGAATAATGTTTAAAATCAATAACAAGACATGTTTCACAAATAAAAGTTGCATATTCTGGTGTGGCGATGATAGACCCTTTTCCTGGAAGATTAATTAGGGTAGCGGCTTTTGCTAGGTATCCTTACCAAGAAGAAACAGAAGAGGGGCCATATATTTTTAAAAGACAACAAGTGTCAAAAGGCCAATTTAAAATACCCAGTGGTAAGCTAGCTACCAGGAAGCACCAGGCCTATATTTAGCATAATAGGCTCCCCCTTTTGTCACTTTAATTAGTCTTTAATGTGTTCCAAGACAGGTGTAAAGAGGAATCTACAAAAGACAGAATACCAAAGCTATTTCAGGCATCAAAGATACTTTTTATCCTCAAAGAGAAAATACAGATTATTTCTTACATGTTCTTAAAAAGAAATGTTTTGTTTTCATCCCATGATTATAGCAATTTCAACAATTGCAGTAATGGGAAAATGTTTTATAGATAGGAGTACAAATGCAATAAAGAACTGTTTTAAAGAAACGATTCAATTTTTTAAAATGCTTTCAGGTGCTTAGTTCTGAGGCACCATTTCTGTGCTCAGGGGCGGTTTGGGAAAGCTTACCTATTTGAGCGGTCTTTATGGTGCTTCGAATATGAGATTTACATCGACTCTCCGCGCTCAATCTCTTTGATTATTTTCCATCTTTACAATTCTTCACCACTGATACTTCTATGCTTTCTTCGTACTTAGTGCGTTTATGACAATAGAGAAAAGCACAACCTTAGAAGAAGGAGATAGTGCTCTTGAACTGACTGAGCAGAAAATAAACATGATGGTCCTGGATATCTGCCACAAACCAGGTGGCAGCGAGTACCTGCGGCAAATTTATCACATCATGCGGCTCAATGAGGTAGGGAAACGGCCTTTTTACCGAGCAATTAGGTGTGTACTGGCCTGAGGCAGCGTCTGCTGGCAGCTAAGGGTTAGTCAAGGAGGTGATAATACTTCTTAAAGTCAATACCGAACTCAATATTGCATTATTAATAGAATCTATTCAGCCCCGGCTGTTCTGCATTTGTATAGCAGGAGCTTTGCCGAAACAATGTAGGTTTTATTTATATGGTTTAAACAATAACACGGCTCATAAACTGAGTTCAGTTCTGAATTGTATAGACTAGACGTGGAGTTTGGGAATTGTGTGTTTGTGACTGTCAAGCTTATGTTAGGATCTGCTGTTTGTGAAATGATGAATTTTCCGGAGAGAGAGGTACTTCTTCTCCTATAGACATCATACTTGTCGGGTGAAGTTGTAGATTTCTTACATAATGAGAAAACTTGAGAAGAATATTGAATCATATTAGGGTGCAGCTAGATTAACCCAAGAAAATGCATTAATGCATGGACACTGGTTAGAGCCAATGTCATGCTTGTCTGCGTCTCTGCTGGGTTAAGCCTCTGACCTTGCATGTTTCTGGCCGTTTGAGCAAAAATTTAAAGAGCGGGTATCTCAGCTGTGGACTTGGAACAATACAAGTGTGCTAACTTCATCGGGTTTTTAATTTGAGCATTTGTGCCTGAATTAGAACGGGACATTAAATGTGAATTAGAATCAGGTTTTTACTTGCAAACTCATGAATGTAATTTTTCAGAATACTAAAAATTCTATAATGTGAGTAACGGGAAGTTCTAGTGTTTTATCTCAATGAGGTAGGCCTTAAAAACGGTAAATTTCCAAGGAGTGAATTAAATCCTACCACAGCATTTTACAACTCAAGTTATATAAATGTTCTTTCAGGTACCGTCTACCTGAAAGTTACTTCAAGTAAATTTTGTTTCCTGGCTTTCCTAGAGCTAATCAACCAGTCAATAAACAGGTGATGTAATAGTGCATTCAATGATCGCCTGAGAAGGGTGTGAGGGATTAGTTGCTGTAAGAAACGGTCCCGTCCCTGAGACACTAGAGCTCAGTATATACTTGTTTAGCGAGTAACACAACCTATTCCCATTTGCTAATGGTCCCTCATAATTTGTTTAGGTTTTCTATGTGGGGAACTCAGGAGCTCCTGGCCTTGGCTAACTGAAAGACCACCATTGCGAAGGCACGGTCTTCATTGGCTTGGCCACGTGGCCACCCAGATGGGCTTAAGTAACCATGGTGATTACTGAGAAACAGATGTTGCAGGAGGATTACCCTCAGATTTTTAGGAAAGTGGCGTTACAAGAGTTCTGAGAACGGTCACGGCTGGGAGAGATTGCCAAACTGATAGACCAGTCCACTTTTTAAAAGCCCTTAACAAGAGAAAGATCAGTGACCACCAGTAAGCAAAATTAAGTTGGGATATTTACTGGTTGTCAGCCACCCATTCTAGTCAGGAAATCGAAAGGCTGTTCTCCCCCGCATAGGATTTGTGGACCCCTGAGGCCGTGAGCTCCAAGCTAGGATTTTTCTTTCCTTACAACTGAATACACTTAGTGTTACGGCAATGCTTATCACGTGGGATGTCAAGCTAAATACTTGCTGATTGTGCGCAGTGAGAAGCATCGCGGCAAGGTAGGAAGTGGCTTACTGGGAGGTGAGGCCGGACCAGAGAAAGTAGTGAGCCCTTTGCCCTGTGACTACCAAAACATTTAGACCCGCGACAAACTCAGTGACGGCACACGGCTGACTCGGTGCGCAGCGTTTTACTGACAGTGACTTTTACACGGAGGCGTCATTAGGCTGTGGGTGTAATTGCGCCGCGAGGCTTGGTCGCCTGCTGAGCAGCACTGTGAGTCTTGGGCATTTTCAGGTGTACGGCTGAATATGCTCCCAAAAGGGAGCATGAATACAGGGGCATTACAGATACAGGCCTGGGCGAGGGGAAGAATGAGTGTGCCCCTGAGTCCTAGTCAAGTTGTGAGAGGAAATAAGTTTAAGAGTGTGCGTCTCTGAGGTAAAGGGAGAGTGTCGGAGCACAGAAGTCCAGTGGGTAGTTGAACCTGGCCACAAGCAAAGATGAGGGAGGCCGTGACTCGAGATTTTGGTGGCCTCACGGAGGGTGGTAGTTGAGCTCATGGGACTGGTGGAGCTCTACAGAAAAAGCGGGAAGAGAAATCCGTATGTAACTGCACAGGGAGGGGGGTCAAGGAAGGATGTTCAAAGAAGAATGTATCATTTCTAAAGTAATAGATAACATTAGCAGTAAATCTGGTTAAAGCAACGCCACAAAAAATCCGGTTTTTGGGAAGGGGTGGTGTCAAGGGCGGAGAGTACAAGATAGTGGAGAGGTCAGAGAAATTAACAAGGGAGAAAACACCATTGTGTTCCCAACTTGCAACATAGCACTTTATCTTTTTTGAATTGTGGAACAAGCACAACAAAAAAGCCAAATGTAGCCATGTAAGGGGAAATCAGGTGAAACAGATTGTTATTAGCAAACAAAGCAGTTGTTCCTGTTAGAATCTTTTATTCCTTTTTAAAATTTTACATTCAGAAATCATGATGGAGAGAAATTGTATTTCTGTATAAAAATCTAAATCTAGGCATAACGTTCTTTTCTGGTGGTTTTATTATCTAATGATAGGAATCCCTGTGTGTGAATGATGCTACAAAATTCATCTAAGGAGATGTCGTTCACAATGAGCAAATTTAAGAAATGATTATCATAGTTAAGTAATGGTTGCTTTGGATGTTGAGGATTTTAGGATCTAAAATTTACCTTCCTGGAAGAGTATAGTGGGCGTTCTCTGTTCAGGAAGTTATATGATAGAGGCACAGGAGAAAGCGCAGTAACCGAGACTGAAGGTGTGGCTTCTCACTCAGACTCTGCCACTCACCCCTGTGTAACCTCAGGCTCATCTGTGACCTTTCAGAGCCAAGTGCCGAATGTGGTGTGGGCTAGAGTTATTAAAAAATTTTTACATGCCTGCCAATCTCCTGGAAAATCATGTTAGTAGTTAGATTCCCTTTGGGGTGGTGAGATTCTGTTTTTCTAACAAGTTCCCAGGCTGACAGGGCTGGTCTGGGCGCCAGACTTTGAGTAGCAAGGATTTTCCAGATGACCTGTGAAGTCCTTTTCAGCTCTAATGTTCTCACTCTGGTCCTACTCTTGAAGAAAAAAATTATATTTTGACATACTGGAGAACTTTCATTTAATTTCATAAATGATTTATTAATAGTAAGTGTTTGATGGTTTACATGGGAACCTTGACGGCATTTTAATTGTCGTCTTCCAGAAAGAGTCCAATAAAATAGGTTAGGATCGCTCACCTTATTTACTTATGAATGGAAAACGAAATACATAGCAGTAGAGTGACTTTTTTGCCCAGGCTGTCACTGGCAGTTGGGGGATTAGAATTACATGTGTTGAGCTTCATTTGAACCTTGATGTTTTTCAGTCCACAGCATGGAAATAGAGTTTAGGAGTTTGAATTATAATTAATTCTACATAAAGGAGATTGCTTGCAGTGAAATATCAGAGTACTTAGCACTCTGCTGAGCAGAGAGTAGATAACTACTGCACTTAGTGAATGAACGAGCAATCTTGTACTGTGAGGAATCATGCATCTGAGTTAAGTTTTGGTAACCAGACATGTTAACGCATGAACCGATGACAAGACAATGCCTGTTTAAAAGATTCTGATATATCGAGCATACGTTCATTATGTGAGAATTTGTTAAATGGTTTTCTAATCTACCCTATATATTAGGTGAACCTGTTTTTGATGGGTTTATTGCAATGCTGATTGGTATTCTGCTATGTTTCTTCTGAAAATGTATTCTGTCCTGAGGCAAGTAATACACTGTAATCTAGCAAATGTGCTGAAAGGGTAGATTTGGATATTGATCAGTGTATTTTTAAAGAGAATATATGCTTCCCACCATCACGACTTGTAATTTTTTTTCCCCTTGAAGGAATATTTAAAAGAACAGCTGTTTTCTATGAATGGTTCAGAGGAAAAGCCATTACCCAACAGACCTTTAAAGACGACCTTGAGGAGTGTGGAAGATCAGCCTTCTGCCTTTAACCCTTTCCAGGTGTACAAGGCATTTAGTGAAAACATGCTAGATCAGGTATATGGAAAATAGTAAAGTTAACTTACACGTGTGGTTTTTTTTCACTTAAATAAAGGGTTTGAATACTTGTAATTTTTTTTTTTTTTTTTTGGCTGGGAAGCAAAAGGCCTTGTTCTTATTTATGTGGTCTGCATCAATTGACTTTGGAAAAGTTATTTTACCTTCTTTCTATTTGTCAAACTGATTCATATGTTTGGTCTGTATAATTTAACTTTGGACCAGGTCAATTCACCATGGGCAGAGGAAACATTTGTTCGGCTGTGTCTACGGAAGGCCTGAAAAACCAGGCATTTCGTAATGGTCTCCTCCCTTGCTGTCCGCCCCCATCCCCAATCCACTCACTCAACACTTTGCAATTTTTATGAATTTGCCTAATTTAGCAGGGAAATAATACAAGACTTTACAACTAATTATAAATAAAGCCTTGAGCTCCTGTTTTAAGTGGCAGGAGATAAATTTCCCTTTTTATAACCCTAAACATATTCCTGCATTTCAAATGAATTTGCAAATGATCTTAAAGTCCGGATATTTGAAATAATGGTAATAAATAATACCACACGTTTTTAATGTCAGAATATGCCATTGTTTAAGCTACCTGCTTCAGTTGTTACATTAAAAAGGTCAAATTAGAGCCAAAGCATTTGAAATCTAAAGTTGCTTTTGCTTTGTTTATTCTTTTGGTGATAAAAAAAGGAAAAGTCTCCTGACAGACTCCTGGAACTAACAGGGCAGAAGAGAAGGATTGCTTGACCTAGAGCTCTGAGGGAAATGAGAATTAAAACAATGGCCTAATTCGGGATGCAGATAATATTTTTGCCATGCCTGTTACAACCCTAGTCTACATTCATCAATACTGTAGTAGAATAAGACCTTCAAATGCTGACAAGCCGGGGCAGAATTCTCCTGTTCTATGACAGGACTGTGGTGCCCCATTAATCAGCAGGTGACAGGACATAGTTCTTAGAGGGTTTTAAACATTGGCCTGGACTCTTATTATCAAAACTGTTTCGTTTTAAGGAATGTGAGCGTCTATAACACTTGAAAACCAAAAACATTGTGTAAGTTGGAGTGTATTGGCTGCTTCTCTATGTTGTACATTAGAGTACTCCAAACCATAAATAATCATTGTAGCTGTTAAATTATCCTCACTTCGTTTAAATAAATGGCATGTTTTATTCTACTCCGAATTAGGAGATTATCTTTCACAGCAATTTTTCTCCTTACTCTGTTGTGAAATTACCTACTAAATGAGGAAAAGAGAATGTTATTTACATTTACAGGTTGTTCTAATTTCCCCTTTAAATTATTTTCTTAACCAAAAATAGCGTTATTTTCACACTCTAGTGAAGCCGTGTCTTGTAATTTGAGTCATAGCCCTTCTAAGTCTTTTTTTTATCAAATTTCTGGGTGCTAAGTAGTAAAAACTATCAATTGATGAAAAAGTTGCCAATTATTTCACTTTTCCTCTCAAAGAGTCCCCCTCTCAGGAAAACTTGTTGGGCAAATGCCATTAGCACTTGGGAAGAATAACGACTCAAATTGATTTATATTTTTATAAATAATGACTACATCCCCAAATGGATTTATAAATTAATTGCTGTCTTATTGGGATAAAAACCTTCTTCTGTGGACATGATTGATGTTATCTGTCTACGTCCTTGTTCTGGACCCCCCTCCTTCTTAGTTAGTCTATCACAGCTGGAGCTTTAATTTACTGATCATATTAACTCTGATTAATAACTAACAATAGCGTGTTCTCATTTATCAACAGACAGCCATCACAAAATGGAACTGGAATTGGTCAAATTTGCTGCCAAATTATCTGGGACTGGATAAGATGACCTTCAGTGTACTGCTCAAAAACAGGTAATGAAATTTGTGATTTGGGGGATCTGGTTGGGGAAGAAAGTATATATATATATATCCTTTATATATCTTTTACATATTAGATACGGGGAGAGAGACCTGTATGAAAGTATACCACTTATACTTTCTAAATGCTGTCTTTCCATAGTAAGTATTTACAAAAGGCAGTACAAAATTTTTTCTGAGATGAAATTAGTTGGTTTTAATCTGAATTTTAAATGTTTGACTTTGTGCGTATAATAGTTTCACATTGTGCACACCAAAAGTTACCAACTTGAATGTCCTTATACTACTTTGTATTTGTTGATAATAACTTAATGAATGCATAAAAAATGCCAAGCCAAATCAACCAGTCTAATCAGGGAAACATATCCATAAAACCGTCATGATTGAATTTTTTGCTTTGAAGCCAGTTATTTTGGTACTTTGTTGCTATAGTTTGTTACATGTTATTTTACACACACACACACACCCATACACACATGCACACACACACACAGCCCAGGACAATCTAATAAAATGGTACTGTGATTTTATCCTGGGAACCTACACTTGGAATTTATTTTGCACTGAAGTATAAATATTTCTTTTATATTTTGGATCCATTAACATGGATTTTAAAATACTTTGAAGTCTTGACTGAAAACCATAAGGTGTAATCTTTAAAAATTGGATTTCTCTATCTAGTGTGACATTTTCATCTAAGATAAATATGTGTGCAACTTTTTTATTCAAGTATCATTTGTTTGCTTATAGTCGAGTATGAGAAGTATTTTCTATATAATCTTTGATATACTGTATTTCCATGTCTTTTCAATACAAATATTAAATTCCATTTTTTCCTGGAAGACAGTAATGACAGTGACATAATAGAACCATCAAATCATCCTTGACAAATCTGAGTGCATATGAGAAAATATCAAGAGAGGGAGATAGCAGGTATTTCCCATAATTTCCCAAATGGAGATTAAAAAAAGGCAGCTTTATTGTCGGTAAAACTTGTCATTTAAATGTGTGGTCACAATGGTATCGCTAATATTTCTCCCCTGAATGAAGCTCTCCTACCCGTCATGGACAAAGCCAAACAATCTAGCTTTCCCATCAAGAATGGCCTTCTCCCAGCAAGCTTAGCCCCTGGCAAGCAGTAGTTGAGAAACGTCCCCCAGACCTGCTCCTATCCTCTCCCAGAGTTGCCTAGGAGATGGGAGGTGGGGGTGGTAGAGGAGAGACCAGGTGTTCTGTTGAATCTGTGGTTACCTAATGTTTATACAATGTTACGTGTCTATCTAGAAACAAACTAGGAATGATGAGTCACTTTTTTCCTGCTATTTATAAAATTTCGAGTTGATGCAGATTAACTGTATTCTGTATTACTAAATTTTTTCAGCTGTGAATTGCTGCTTCTAATCCACTAAATGGTACTTCGCAGGCAACACATCCCTCAAACCTTTCTGCATTTGCTATGTATAATATTCACTTTGAGATGAATTTGTGTTTTTACAAAATTGAATGTTATTTTTGTGTAAAAACTTTAGATATATTTCAGTTAGGACCATGCCTATTAAAGTCTCTTTCCCTGAGAGAGCACGTGCAAGAGTCAGTGGGAGAAAAGGACTCCCACAAATTTAGCCAAAAGTAACCGTTCAAAACACTTCTTTTGGAAAAGGGTCATGAATATTTAATAGGAACAGCTAGACTATCACCTTAAGAACCTTGGAATTTTAAAGAATGGTATGAAAAGTATTCCACTCCATACTACTATATACTATGAGCTGCAGTGAACATAATTGATCTACCTTAGAAAGATGAGGGACACTTGAGAGTTTTAATTATTTTTTAGGACTTTCCCATTTATTTTAAGAACGTAATTTATGTGACTTTATTAATTGAACAGGTAAGGAAATCATTATTTTTTCTAGGAGACTCTTTTGTTTGAGCCTACTTAAAAATGCTGATTTTTTTTTTTTTTTTTAAGTAGTGCATTGAGTTTTTGACAACAAGGCTATCTAAAAATATACATTTGACAGTGAGACCACAGAACATTGAGCTTTAGAATGAGAGTTATGGATGTTACCCTACATCCACAAGTGATATGTGTTATGTACTGTTGTGATTTCAGGAGGTGGGCGGAGCCAAAAGAAGACCTAGAGCAGTTCAGCTGAATATGCTCAGTTCTTTTTCTCAAACTCGGCAGTTAAACTTGTTCTTTTTCTTTCTTTAATTGGTAGTATATTTATACTAATCTATGCCTGCACTGTGGTCAAGCGTGTATATGGGGCTGCAAATGTTGTCTGAGGACATACTGTTACAAACAATACTGAACTTAAATACACATATATGAAAAAAGTTGAGAAGGGAATCCTTTCTATTCACCTTCTAAATGCTTTTGTGCCCGGTCTTCAAATTTTGTATCATAAGCAGACCATCTGTGAACTTAATCTCTAAGGACTCCAAGCATGGAGTGAGCCAGACCTCTCTCACCCCCAGAACAGGATGGAGATTGGAAAGCAGGATTCCTGAGTTCTCAGTCCCTGTTGTAAGCTCACCTTTGAAAAGTTACCTAAACTATTTGAGTTTGGATTTCCTCAGCTTTAAAATGAACTTGGAATGCCTGGGTGGCTCAGTCGGTTGGGCATCTGCCTTCAGCTCAGGTCATGATCTCAGGGTCTTGGGATCGAGCCCCGCATGGGGCTCCTTGCTCAGCAGGGGATCTGCTTTTCCCTCTGCCTGCCACCCCCCCCCCACTTATGCTTTCTCCCTCTCTCTCAAATAAATAAAATCTTTAAATAAATAAAACGAAGTAATGATAATTATGTATCTACTTCATGGACACTGTTGACATAATCAAGAATGTTAAAGGACATGGCAGTATTTTTGAAAGTTGAAAATACAACACATAATTTAAAAAGTATGCCCATAGCGCATAGCAGTCATGTCATTGCTCAGGTAAGGAGACAATAAAGGTCATTAAGCATTATCAGGGAGCTAGAGATGGGAAGTGGAGCAGTCAGTTATACCTGATGTTACAGATGCTGAGTTTATGTAGTTTCTAGGCTTAAACCAATAGTGAGACTCAGAATAAGTGTCAGGTCAGAGACCAGGCAGCAGACGCATGACACTGGGAGACAAATGGTGAGAAAATGGGCAGAAGGGGAGGGGACATCTAATAGCCACTTGAGCCACTCAGGAGATAATCAAGAGATGACCATGTGAAAGACAGTGCAGACACATGAGAAAGGAGACCTATGGTGGTACCAACATTATCTATATCGGAGACCATACTGCTGTTTGTCCCACAAGCTGGTTCTGTGCTGATTCCAAAGCCAGAACAATTTTTTTTTTTAGGTTTATTTATTTGAGAGACCGTGAGAGAGCAAGTGTGAGAGCACGAGTGGGAGGGGCAGAGAGAGAGGGAGAGAGAATACCAATCAGACTCCATGCCAAGCGTGGAGCCCATTGTAGGGCTGGATTCTAGGACCCTGAGATCTCGACCTGAGCCAAAACCAAGAGTCTGATGCTTAACTGGCTGTGCCACCTGGGTGCCTCCGGGGCAAATCTTAAAGTGACGACCTGAGTACTTGGCAGGGATGTGCCCTCCACTCACTGTCAGGCCTCATCTCAAAACATGTCTCCCCAATTCACAGTGTCCTGAGTTCATTGTCTTCTTCCTGCTGTTTGGATTCTCCAAGTTCTTTTTCATTTTAGGGTCTCTGTACTTGCAGTTCCCTCAGCCCTTCACATGCTTGCTGCCGTCTCATCCATCTGGAGTACATGTTACCTCCTCAGAGAAGCCTTCCCTTGTCACCCAGCTAAAGTTCCCCTCCAGGTCACCCGAGCTTTCTACTCTACTGTGTTTTCTTAATTGAGTTATCACCAGCTGAGATCTTTCTGTTTGGTGGTTGTCTCCTAGTCCTGCCTCCCAGGGTAGAATATATACTCCATGGGAATAGCACCTTACCTGTCTTAGTCAAACAATGTCTTCAGTACCTAGAACAGCCATTGGATGCACAATAGGTTTTGAGTAATATTTGTAGAATTAACAGACAAATGAGGAATAAGAGGACAGAGAAAAAGTAAGCCCCTGACAGACGAGCACAAAGCTGGCATTCTCTAAATGTGAGGTTGGATCAAGAGTCATGTAGATAGGAAAAGTCTACTGTGGAAAATCTCAAGTAAAAAAATTATCTATGTGCATGTTCATTCTCTTCATTTTCCAAATTTAAATGAAAATCTAGTTAAAGCTCTGTATGTTTAAAATGCCTGTTTTTATTATTATGTGAAGTTTGGCTCAGATTAAAAGCATGGAACACTGGTCTTTATTTTTAATTAATTGATGCAGTTCAAGTCATTACCTGTTTAGCAACAAAGTCTGTTCTCCATGATTCAGAAATTTTTTGACATTTGGGTGATAGGGTTTGCATTCATTAAATGATACTAAAAATACAAGTTGAAAAATTTAAGGTAGAGTTAGCTGAGAAAAGTATCTAACCAAGCCTTTGTAAATTTGTGATTTTCAAGGCATTTGGAAAAAAATGTAGTAGCTGAGACCTCAGAGAGAGATCCTGAATATGTATTAATGATAGATGTTTTTCAATTTAGAAAGTTTGCCATTGTGGGGAAAAAAGGCTCCTTCGAGGCTCAGAAAATCAACATATATATCAATTCTACGCCTTTACCTTTAATGCTATGTAAGAGCAAGTACAGTGATTGTACATTGATCTTTTGAATCAGTTTCTTACTATTAGTTTCTTGCTTTCTTTCTCACTCACTTCAAAATAAATCCAGACTAGCGAATGAGACAGTGATTGCATTTGCAGGAGAGTTCACCAGAAGGGACACCGTATAGTCCTTCATTCATGGCGAATCTCCAGATTGCCATTTTGATATTGTATTCTTTGTCACTGGAACAAATTTATGTTGCTTTACCTTATTTATTCCGGACTAATTCCCAAGAATTGTGGTGTTGAAAATAATCTGTGAATACAGAGGAATGCTCTGCTATTTTAACCATCTAAATATACTGCATATGAGTTTGGCTTCGAGTTGAGCAAACACAATTAAATACGATGGCAGGAACAGCAGAAGGGGTGGTGGTGGCAGATTTCTGGCCATCACTTTGGGGCCTTTCCAGGTGGACAATAACCATACATCTGAGAGGAAACGGAGATTAGAAACCCTGTTTGAAAAGAGCTGTTGATTTGTGGAGTTGATTGTTTGCTTTTAATAATAATAATTATTAAAGGACCTTTATGCTGTATCAGATGATAATGTGAGCGTCCTGGGGTGTGCAGAGAGTAGAAAATATTGTCTTCGGCCTCTCACTGCACACGCTGCACTCGGCAGCGTCCGTCCTCGGGCAGCCCTGCCATTAGGACGAGGTTTATGGTTGCTCACAGCAGTAAATTCCAGATGCAGCAGCCGGCTGCCTGGTTATGGAGAGGTGGGTTTAAGAAAAAAGGGAAGCCGATTTTAGAAATACACACCTCCGAGCCATTACGTATATTACATATGCCGTGGCATTCAGATCTGGGTATTTGTCATGCTCTGGCTCCCTAAAAATCCCTTTTCTTCCCACCTCCCCCAAAAGGCAAGGCCTCAGAGACTCAGTGACTCTCTACCCCTCATCGGTGTGTTCTCAAGCAGGAGCAGGCTTCCCTCTCATCCTTAACTCCCAAAGCAGAATGTCTAAAGTGTATTTAGGATGTAAAAATTTAACGCGGTAATCCTTAGGATTTCCGGGAGTCCAGGCTTCAGTAAGTGAATGGAACAATCTGATCAATACATGTGTATTGTTTTCTATTTGGTAACTTTTATGTGTTGTCCTTTACGGTGCATAAAGTACGTTCCCACAGATCTTCTCTGACCCTCCCAAGAACTAGGTAATAGGAGAGAGGTGCCGGTGAGGTTGCAAAACATTAAATGACATTCCCAAGGGCAGAGATGGTAAGTGGCATCTGGAACTTAGAATGAAGTCTTCTGACTCTGTATCTGATGCATTATCTATGATGCATTATCTATGACACCATATTGCTGGTCAAGATTTTTTTTTCTAGTTTCATTGAGATAACCCTTGAAACATAATATTATATAAGTTTTAGTTGTGTAATGTGTTGATCTGATACACGTACGTACTGTAAAAATGATCACCACCGTAGTGGTAACTAACACGTCCATCATGGCACGTCATCGCCATAGCCTTTTTTTGGGAGGAGCATTTCAGATCTACTCTCATAGCCACTTGCAAATATACAATACGGTAATAACTATAATCCCCATGCCATATGTTAGATCTTCACCTTTTAACTGGAAATTTGTACCCTTTGGTCAATTCTGTTAATAAGTTGTAGGTTCAGTGTAAAACTACTGATGATAATGAAGAGTAAACGTGAAGAGCACTTGCCACCTGGCTGGCGTAATTTAAGAGAATTGCATACACATATTTAACTATAGATCCTTAAAATAACCTTATGAATGAGGAACCCTATCACCCTAGTTTTCTTCTAAGGGCGCTCAGGCATCTGGGCACAGAGTGCTAATTCTGGTTCATGTCCGAGCTCTTTACCACTTCTCTCTGAAGTAGACGGACAGGGTAGTCACAAAGAGAGAAGGCCAGGTTGGAGACTGTGGCTAAAAGCTGAGAAAGACATTATATATCACAAATATACAAGACATTCACATGGAAGTTTGAGGGCTCGCTTAAGTCTGTTCCTAATTTGCATAAAAGTTAAGTACAGTCTGTTCTCCTTGAAGACAATGTGGCCCAGATGTTCTTTAGGTGGAGAGGAACAACGCTTACCGTTCCTTCAGAATGAGTGTGTCAGTTAAAGTCCTCTGAGTAGATGCCAGATCGGATGAGAGGTGCAAGAAGTTTTTTGGGAGAGCAGCACATGAAGGATAAAGTGGAGAGGGAAGGGGGAGGCAAGTGAACCTTCAAACCAAGTTGCTGATCTGATAGCTGCGAAAGGAGAGGGGGAAGGAGTGTTGGGGAGAAAGAGTCGTGGGTGTCAGGGTAGTTCTAAGAACGTTTTGACAAGGCCAATGAGAACTCCATGAGCTAAGGTCACATACTAGAAGAGTCTCCTGTCCTGCAAGAATGGGCTGGCCCTAGTGCCTCCATTGTTCTCAGACACTGGCAAAAGTCCACTTGGGAGAAGCATGACCTGAGCACATGGTAGACGCAGGGGAATGACAGCTTAGGGGCATTCATCCCTGTGCTAACTGTAGCAGGAGATGTGGGTGGTGCCTCTCTTCATGGCTAAAACAGTGGGGATGCAAACGGTGGTTCTCTGGTATGTGAGAGAATGTATGTGCATGTATTGTGTAAATTAATAGGAATGTGATTTAAATAAAGGTCTCCATTACTTTAGTGAAGTAGAGAACAGACTACCTAAATAAATAGGTTAAATGCTATTGACAGAAATGCAGAATTGGCAACATTTTGATGAAAGGAAGGTATAATAATTTTCTCAAAAGCAGCCATGGGAGAATTTTTCACTTGTCAAGTTGAACCAAAATTCACTTCGTAATGAATTTTCGCCTACCTAATTATGCATTCACATACTGGCACTTTGGAGTTCTTACAACGTATCAGAAGCTATTAAAAACTTTCTTGTATGGAGTACATTCCTTTTTCAGTTACTGTTCTTTAAGTCATTCCCCTGTCAAATTCTGTTCAAACCCCAAAGCCTCTGTGATGTTTTTCTACAAAAAGTCTTAGCATAGGTTCAGCCAGGAGTAGCTATCATAGACCCATTGATTCATTTTGGCTGAAGATGAAAATACCATCGACTACTTTTTAGGCTTATTTATCACCATACAATATTTCTGTTCATGTTACTATATCAACATAAAGACAGAAAATTATCTCTTGGAGAATATTTTCATTAAACATAATTATGAAAGAAATTTAAATATTCACTAAATGTAATGAACTATAGCAAATCTGAACAACTAATGTTCACTTTATGTATTAACATTTATGATATTATTTCAGTATTTTTGTGATCTGTTGGATATGAAACTAGTTAGGATACCTATAATGTATCCTTATATTGTAAATAAAATTCTCACCTTTATGCACCCTGAGGATGCAGCTCTAAATTTGATTTTTACCCGCTTAATAGGAGATCTGGTAAAAAAAAAAAAAATTAAATCAAGATATTTTTGTATCCAAAATATTCGTATGGGTAAAACTTTGAAATTTATTTTGTACTAAACTATAAGCAATACACACTCATGTGTTATTCCAAATGGTAGAAGATATGAAATAGAAAAGCTCCCCTTACAGAAATCCTGTTCGCTTATAACCATTTGAACCATTTCTGTTTTTATTTCTGTCAGTTGACAAATCTAAGGGATATGCTCCACCGCTAAATTTTTAAAAAATTAACAACTTAATATTAATGATTCCTTGCGATGAAAAATACAGAATTTAAGTTATACTACCTCCTCCTATCCCCTCCTCTTCAGGCTCTGCTAATAAAATTTAAGTTTTGCCCTTCCGTTGGTCACTTTTATGTCATAGGTTATAACCTCTATTTTTAAATTGATTTGTTCTATATATGTGTGTGTGTGTATTTTTATTTGACATAAAATAAGATTCACTCCTGGTGTATAGTTTTGAGTTGAAACATGCATAAAATTGTTTAACAATCATCACTATCAAAATCACTCGGAAAGATTCCCTTGTAGTCAGTTCCTCCCCCGTCTCAATCCCTGGCAACCACTGATCTGCCCGCCTCTTTCTTCTTTCAGGAGTGTCATAGTAATAGAATGATATACTATGTCAGTTTTTCATACTGGCTTCTTTTACTCAGCATGATACATTTGAAATTCCTCCCAGTTGTTTTTTCTTACTGTAGAATAGTAGTCCACTGTAGGAACGTTGCATTGTTGGTTGATCCATTCACCTGTTAAAGGACATTTCGGTTGTTTACAGTATTTGGTGATTGTGAGCAAAGCTTCTGTAACCATTTGTGTGTAGTTTTTGTATGAACATAGGTTTTTATTTCACTTGAATAATACCTAGAGATGGGAATGCTGAGTTGTGTAGTACATTTATGTTCAACTTTGTAAAGAAATTGTTTCTTCCTGTGTTTTGTGCTACCTGGGAGAAATTTGAGGCCAAATGGATTCTTTTTCCCCTTTTTGTCTCCCTGGATGCTTTTTTTTTTTTTTTTTTTAACTCATCATCTACTTCGCCCTTCCTGCCACCCCTGTCATTCTGAAATGAGTTTGTGTCTATGTATGAGTCTTCTGTTTCTTTTTGTATTGAATAGGCCCCTTCAATATTGTGATTTTCTTGAGTTTTTTTCCCCCCTGTTTTTGATTATTCCCTCTGCCCCCATTCTCAGTTACATCTATATCCCTTTCTGGCATTCCTCTTAAGACAGGTGTTCTGATTTATTCTTTCCTTGGATATTGCTACAGACTTCCTGGCCTTGGTCCTCCTGTTCTCACACTCTCTATATCCTTTCTGCCTTTTTTTCTGCAGCAAACTCATTTGCTTCTGTGGCTTTAGGGGATTATCCTAGGTCTCAAAATCAGATGCGTTCAGGCCTGGGCAAATAATATAAATTTGTGAAGGCAAGGTATAATACAATGAGGGGAGAGGTGAGAGTATACTTCAGAGAAAACATCCAAATTTTATCTTAAAAAAAAATGTTCTGTTAACTAAAGGGCAAGTCCTCAGAATGGATTAGGCCCACCAATGTGAGTCTCTAAATCTACACTGTGGAGTCCTCTGTAGCTCCAGCTGTAATTGTTCAATGAGGCTCCGGGTCACATACACTTAGATTGTCACTGTAATAATATTTTAATGTAATAACTCTCACCTCATCTAGAAGGCCTAACATCATAATGACCTTCATCTGAAAACTGCCTCCTCTTGAGAGTTGTGTGATTTCTACTCGTGGCACTAACGTTTTTCCAGCCTCAGCCTGGAAATCTTGAATGACTTTGCAAAGGTTCCATCTCCCTTCATCTGTGTTGTTGGACAGAAGCCCCCTGGCCCGCCTGTTTCTTACACTGTTATTTTCTATCCCCGTGCGCTGTCCCCCTCAAAGCCAGCGCCCCATCAGCTGATGGCTAGATCGCCTGTTTACTCTCATCTTGACTTCCAGTCCATTGATCTCCACTGGATTAATGTGTTTTTCTCCTTAACGTTTTCCATCATTACCAAAACCAATTGAGAATAGCATTATCATTTTAGGACACAGAAATAGTGTGCCTATAATTTAATGCCACCACCTTGATTCAGCTCTTTTCTCCTGGTTCCCTTTATATGTACAAAACAAACACCTCCTTTCGCCTCTCACTGCTAGGGGGGAATCTACATTTATCATCACAGGTTCTACATTTTCACCAGACTACTTTTAGGCATTCGTCGATGCAGATGTAATTTTTGTTTTGAATAACTTAGCTCATTATGCCAAATTATCACAGCACAATTTAGCTAGCCCTTTCGGATTCTGGGTTGGTTTTGTTTTTCCACATTACACTGTCATGTGGGTGTAGATTACTCCCTGATGCTGATAGGATAGAGGTGATAAATAAAAGGACATGGGCAAACTTGTAGTACAAATTACCAAATATTCAAAGAGGTAAAAGCTAGAGCGAAATATACAGAAATATATTCTGCTTTGAAACTATCGCCTACTGCACCAAACCTAAATTCCTTAGCCCCAATTTCAGAGCCTCCTTCATTAGGTGTTTCCATTCACAAATGCCTTTTTTATAATCCCATCATCCCTTTGCCCATTCTGGAGTATGGCAACCTGTGGTTCAAGTCCTTCTCTCCTAGTCTCCTTTCTCTTGCCTGCATGATAAGAGATCATAGCATTTTTCTTAATGAATGGGCAGATCAAAAAAGTTAACCTCAGCAAGTTTTTAGCACAAAGCTTGGAGCACAGGATATGCTCTATAAATATGCGTTAAAACCATTTTCGGCTATTGTTTGGCGCTCTTCTTTGCACAGGCCAGAGTAACGTAAAGCAAAAACATGTGGCCAGGGATAAATAGTAAGGCATAACCTAAGCATCCAGATAATTATAAAATGAGGGAAGGGAGGACCAAGGAGAAAAAGCAGAAATGAGAAAAGAGAGGTCTAGAACATTTTTATTAGGTGTTGGCTGTGTGATGCATGGTCTGGGTTCAAGGCAGGAGGTAAGCTCAGGAAGCTGAAGCCTGGTTATTTATGAATCTGAGGCAGGACAGGTGTGACTAGAAAGGGCCAGTATTTAACAGTCAATCAATCAATGAGTCTGTGTACCCATTCCTGTTTTCAGCTGTGGATTTTGAGTTACTCAGAAATCAGGATCTAGACATGTGTTCTGAGTCGAGTGCTCCAGCATCCATGATGAAACTTGATCTGGACACTGGTTCTCAGGGACAGGGACCCCTCCTCATTGCCTGACCAGGGCTGAAGTTCACCCTAGATCATTGATACACTGGAGCCTCCAGATGAGAAGACGGACACAGCTGGAATAGGAGAATGGCTGTCGGGAACTTCAGCATTTCCTGATATCTGTGTCACTGATGCCTCCCCCTTTTCCTGGGTTTGGCCCCTGTGTTTCCCTTGACTGTCACCCCTCAAGTCTGCCCTTCACCTGCTGAGGTCCACTGTCAAACCCCTCTCCAGGCTCAGAAATCTCAAAAATACCCCATTTTCCAAATTCTCAGGGCATTTATAGACCCTTACACGTGTTAACATCTGGCATGTGCTACCCTAAATGTTCTGTAACGTTTTTTGGTTTTCTATTTCCCTGGATAGAGAGTCAGCACCCAGAGAGCAGCCACTCAGGCTCTTCTCACTTGACGCTTGCGCTGTAAGGCACAGTGTTCAAAGCATGGGGCTGTGCAGGTCATGCTTTTTGGCTCCTAGTCTCAATTTACTGTTTTGGAATGACTTTCATTTGCTTTTAGGCCTTTCTGAGGTAAGGAAAGGATCACCAACAGAAAGAGGCTTTGTTAATTCATTTATTAAAAACTTTATTAAGCTATTTTAAATTACATATATGCTCAGTAGAAGTGAATAATATGGGCATTGTGGAAAGTCAGAGTCACTAATCCCTTGTTCTGCCTCACCATGTGCCTTGTAATTCCACCCACCTGAGGTAACAAATCTGTCCTTTCCTCTCATTCTCATTTATATCTTAAAATATCCTTCAAGTGTTAAGTCATCATTCTGAAGAGAATCTTAAAAGAAAAAATATCAGGATGATGTTGTGATTTAGAAAAATAAAAGGTAAAAAGAGAACGTGCTAGCTTTCTATAAAATGAAAATTTTTAAAGCCACAGAGATATACAGGATTTAGTGATTGACCTGGAAGCTGGTGATTCCCTTATGGTCAAATACTTGATAACTCCAAGTTAATCAATTAAAACCTATAAATAGAGTCCTAGGATGAAAGAATGGGTCTGTGGAAAGGAGTCAGCAACCTGATTAAGGTTTTGTTGTTTACCTGTCTCACTTGCCTACTAGGCTCTCTTCATCAGGATTATGTTTTTGCTGCATTTGTGCATCTGACTTAGCCCAAAGCCACCGATGAACATCTGCTTGTCCATTTCAACAATCACATCTCTAAAGGACTTACAGATAGGACTCCCTGGAAATAGGTAACTTTGTATAAAGGACAACCCAGACTCTCATTACTTCGTTATGCAGAGAATACATTTGGCAGCAAATGAAAGTAAGGTATTCTATAACCCACAAAATACACTGTGTTGATTATAGGAACACTTCCATCCCATTATTCAGTCCAGCAAGACTTTGACTTTGAGTAAATAGATGGATCTGTGACTGTTTGTTCATTTATCCACCCATCAAACATTCTAGGCATAGCAGATAAAGAAATGAGCCAGACGCAGCCCCTGCTGTCAAGGAACTCAGAATCTAGTGGAGAAGACAGACTAAAAAAATCAGTGGCTAGAGCTACACTAGAAGTTCGTGCAAGTTACCATTGAAGTACAGTGGAAGATCACAGAGCCAACTTGAATGCTGGAGCACCTCAGTGCTCCTCAGTCAGCCAGGTAGCCAAAGTGAGAGGCAGTCTAGAGAGAGGGTTTGAGTAGATAGTACCACAAGAGAAAGTTCTTTTGGCTAGAGTAATGGTCTCTCCACTGCAGTTTTCATTTTTAAATCAAATCTGTTCACAACATGTAGGCACAATGAATGGTAGGCTGCTGAGGACAAAGTCAGATGCTGAACTGAGTGAGGGGTGGTATGGGGAGAAGGGGGCACCTGTCCTATTTCGGTTTATCACTGAAGAATATTAAGAGTTGCAGATTCTTTCTTTTGATTCCTTGGGCTCACCTGAGCCTGCAGGTTTTCAGGCATGTGTAAGCAATGGCAGGGCCTGTAGAATTCATAGATCAAATGACCTTGTAGTCTGTCACTAAAATTCTATTTGCCTTCTATTTATACGGCTTGGTTGGGACGTACCTTCATGAGGGCACTCTTGGTACATGATTGATGGCTCTTCAGACAAGCTGTTTAATACTGGCTAGTTTAATACTGGCCTTGGTCAAGTATGAGAGGCGCCCCTGATTTGTCTTGCTCTTACTCTCGATGTACTTGCAGCTTGTCCTGGGCTGCATGCGGTTCTTCAGTGCTCTTTAGTGCTCCGGTTTTTCTGTGGATGGTAGAATTGCCTGACAGTGATGGGAACACCCAAGAGAGGTAGTGATGCTTCCAACTAAGCATGTTCAGGATTGTTGCTGGAAACTGGCTGGTCTGAGATGGCCTCAGCGACATTTCTAGACCCAAAAGGGTTTTTGGAGCAGAAATTAAGTGGAATTGTCTCCCAACTAATTGCTCAGTTTTTCTCACTTAGCAAGTAATCTAACGGAGATTTTAGGACTGAAATTGGATTTTAGCACAAGTATGTGCATGTCAGCTATAGATGTTTGCTCAGAACAACTCTGCGAACGTGGATGATATGTGTGATGTTAATGCATTCGTTGGAAATAATGTTATTTTTCACAAAGTAAAAACATTCGTAATTTTGCTACAAGGGAGAATATTTGCTTCCTCTCACACATTTTATTTAATAATTTTACTTCTTTAAAAGCAAAACAGCACACAATTTGAAAATGAAATTTCCCCAAAGTGTTCAGTTTGCTAATATGTTTTTCATTTTCTTCATTATGCTATAGTGGAATGTTGCCATACTTTGAAATGTGCAACTTATCTCCCTGGAGGCAGCAGATGGTGTGACTAGTGTGTCTTTTGGTACAGGATTTATCATGAGAGATGGCATCTAGCACTGGGTGAGAGGGGGGCCCTGTCCTCAAAGAGCATTGACTCCCACCCTGATTACCTTATTACATTTATGTTAATTAATATTTTTAAATGTGAAAAACCTTCAAAAATGGGAAGGCTTTGGCTCTTCTTAAAACTTCCTTTTCCTTAGTTTGTGTAAGAAAATCCTTTATGTAAAAATTATTTGAGTTGTTTCAATTACATTTGCAAGTGTTTTCTCATTGCCTCACTGCTGGAGGACCAGCTGACCTCAGGCAGGACTTGATTTTATTGCTATTTCCACCCTAATCTGTGATCTGGTCTTTAGCTTTGAAAGCTTGACAATTTCACTTCATTTAGGAATTTTGGCTCACAGTAACCAAACTCAACAGACTTTTATAAAATCCAGAACTCCATTTTACTAATGTACAGTGAAAAATACAACTTCAAGCAGATCTGGTAATTCTCTCCCTCTAGGTGAATTGACATCAGAAGCTAGGTCATGACAAAAAGGTATATTTGGGGAGTAGAAGTAGGCCGTCTCTCCATGAAGCTATGCCTGCCATTGGGACCTATTCACATGTTGTGAGTCATGGTGTCCTTGCTTCTGCACTGTGCTAACAATTTTTTATTCTTTTTGCACATTTTTAGTATCCTGCTGAACTACTCTGTGACATCATCTCTTTAAAAAGAACAGTGTAGAGGAGGAAACACTTCCTTCCCCTCTACCCTCCTAGGTTTGATAGTTGGGTCTATGAAATAAACTGACAACAAGCTGATTAATGGGAGAAAAGGTATACAAACGTACTAATTTTTAATATTAGTGTGCATGAGGGCATTATGGGGAAAAATACGAATACCTCAAAAATGGTGAGGTTTGAGACCTTACATACCATCTTAATATAGGGGAAGGGAAAAGGGAAATTTAGGTCACTTAGGGAAGATGAATGGGCCCTCAGAAGAATAGATGGGAGGAATGATAGTTGGTGACATAGTTTGGGGATGCTGTCAACTTCTACTGTTTTTTGTGATAAGAATCAATCTTCGCTGGTTGATGAAACTCTCCTGGATGGGATTTATGACAACTGAGTTGCTTTTGGAGGACCTGTCTTTAGGCAGATGAGGGTTGTTCAGGGAAAGCCCCTCCCCGCATCTGCTGTTTCTCAAGTGTTTTAAGCTCAAAACAATCAACGTACCAAAGTGTCTTATTTTGGGGTGGCATATCCTAAAGTCTTGAAAGAGCTATTAAGCACTTAACTCTCAAAGAGGAAATAGTTTAATCTTGAGTGCAAACTCCAGGAGAGCAGTTTGTTTGTTTTTGCCCTCTAGTGCTGTAATCATTAAGCAATATCTGCCACAGACAGGAGAGGGGATGATAGCTTCAGTGATGGAAGTTTGCTCACCTTGACTTAAATCCTACCTTTATTATATACAATCAAATAAGTACTCTAATTAGTATTTAAGAACAGCATTCTGCATTGTCGGAAATTATTTGAGAACATCCTTCTAAAGCTAGATGAAATCTTAGTTTTCTCATTTTATAGATCAGAATGCATTTGTCTTGAGGGACTTACTGAAGTCTTGGAGGGGGCTGAGCAATGACTCAAGCCCAGGGTTTTTGACTAATGATCCCGCATGTTTTCTTATAAACCATAATAGGTTGAAGAATCCCAAAGACTGATGATTCCATTTTCCAACTTAATTTGAGAAATCTCTTTTCTCTGGTAGGATTAAATTTTTTTATCCTTTGAAGTCAACAAAATAAACATGAGGATTATTATATAGAGCAGTAGTACTTAATCTTTGATACACTTTAGAATTATTTGGGAGATATTAAAAAACAAACCAAAACACAATGCCAGGCCTCCACCTGATCAGTTAAATACAAATCTCTGGGGCGAGGTACAGTTATTACTGATACTCCAAAAAGTTTTCTGTGTGATATGACTTTGTAGCCAGGATAATTGAAATAATTGATAGAACTACTTGAAAATTTGTTGAAATGATCACTTAGTAAATGCTTAAAAAGTCATTGTTGACATTGTTGAAGGAATCAATATTTTTACCAGCCAAAATTAATTTTTCCAAATAAAAAATCAGTTAGAAATTAAGATTAGTAGAGTACTAAATAGTTTTCGTTCCATACTCCTAAATACAGGCATCAAATAGGAAATTGTAAAAATAGCAATGACACTGATGATAATGATGAATTATTCTCAGATTATTCCATGGTAAAAGAAAGGAAAGGATTTCTCTTCATATTTTGGGTAAAATGCATAGAAATAGTATTCACTCTTTATTTGATCAGTTTCAATTTGAGTTGAATGGAAACATGGTAGTACAGATCTGAATAAGTGCAATAGAAATAATGCAAGTGTGCCCTTCTAGTTCAGAGGACTGTTCACTGATAATGTGTACAGTGATGTAACAGTTTAGTTAATACCATGAATCAGAAAATGGTCATTGCTAGAGTGGAAACTTTTGGTCCTTCACTGCTCATTTTTCAGTAGTACTGGGAGTGTTGTGATTCCATCTGCCATTTGAAGATAGCTAACCATGGGGTGCCTAGGAGGCTTCAGCCTTTGGCTTCAGTCATGATCCTGGGGTCTTGGGATCGAGCCCCATGTTGAGCTCCCTGCTCAGTGGGGAGTCTGCTTCTCCCTCTCCCTCTGCTGCTCCCCTTCCTTGTGGTCTTTCTAATAAATAAATAAAATCTTCAAAAAAAAAAAAGATATCTAACCCTTTGTACTGTGTATGTAGCTAGTAGAAGGGAATGCTGATCCAAAATCTAAAATAAAGCAGGTATTTAGCTTTAAAAAGAATTTTAGTATTTAAGTATTACTGATGGAGCATTCATAGGGCTTCAAAAAAAAAAAAAAAAAGCTATGGTATGAAACCATGAAGAGAAAAAGTTTCCCATCTTACGTGTTTCCTTAATTTCTGACTACTCTACCCTATACTAGACTGTTGATGCAGTAGACCTCAGGTTATCTGCTCTTTTGAGTTCTTTCTTTCCCTCTCCCTCTCTCTCCTTTACCCTCTCTCTCTCTGTCTCTCTCTACCACTTCTTCTCTCCTCACCCTTTCTTCTCTAGTTCACATTTTGTTTTAATATGGGGAAAAGCTTTAAATGTCTTTTCAATCTCCAAAGCAGGACTGGGGAGAAAGCAATTCATTGCTGCCTTGCACTCAAGAAGTTGCAAGATTATTGTACACACTTACACTGGACCAACCAAAGTTGAAGAACTTGAAACAAGACTCTAAATTTTCCCAATTAGATTCACCACTTATTGATAAGTAGAGTTAATTGGCTATCCAGTCATGAACTAGAACTTTCCCAGGTCTGATTAAAATATATATTGGTTCTAGCGTAAGAGCTGGCATTGTGGAGAGCCATCGTACAGCACAGAGAATTCAGAGTTCTCCAAAAGTTGACACTGAAATATGTCATTGAGGACACCTTTTCTCGTGTTACTCTTCGGAGTGGCAGGTTATGACAAAACTACATTCATGTTACTTGAATACATCTTTTGTCTAGTTTTACATGCTTTTTGACTTGTCTAGAAAATGACATATTGCGGTTTTCATTAGCTTTAACCAGGTGTGATTTTCTTATGGAAGATACCTCAGCAGGACTGCAGTTTAAGGCGAATAAACCAGTGAAGCTCAGAAAGGCCACAGCCCTCCTTCAGATGGTAGCAATGAGCTGAAAGACTCATTAATCAACCACAGAGTCACAGGTGTGATAGCTTGCCTACAAACTGCCAACAGACTGTGAAAGTCACATCAGACAGGCTAAATTGTCAAACTAGACCCATCCATAAACATTTTAATGGGGCAAAATTCCAACTCTTTTGTCTTAAAGATGTGATGTTTGAGATGGCGAATTTCGTCCAAACCTCCTATAAAATGTCTATTTTATTTCATAAAACGCAAATTTCTTGAAAAAGAATCAGATTTGGCATTTTTTTCTTTCGTAAAAATTTGTGTTAGTGCCTTTATTTCTTACTTTTCTTAATGCTGCTTTACTCTCCTTTATCTTAAGAATCTATTCTACAGTTCATGGACGGGTGGAGCGTGGAATTTGCCTGTGTCAAAGCTTTATCAGTAGTGAAAATCCACTTTTAAGCATGTGTGTGTACTTGATCTGTGCCACTCAGAAGAGTTTCATTAATGAGGAAATGTTTGTAGATTTTTTTTAATGAAAGAGGTATGTAAAGTACTTTTTTAAATAAAAGAAATACTCTAACAGCTCAATTTTTTTTTTTTTTGTTTCTCTTTCTTGTGGTCTCCAAGGAATCATAATTTTTACTTTGTTTTAGGTTTGTTTTTTCTTTAAGATTTTATTTATTTATTTATTTATTTTGACAGAGAGTGATCACAAGTAGGCAGAGAGGCAGGCAAAGAGAGAGGGGGAAGCAGGCTCCCTGCTGAGCAGAGAGCCCGATGTGGGGCTCGATCCTAGGACCCTGAGATCATGACCTGAGTCGAAGGCGGAGGCTTTAACCCACTGAGCCACCCAGGCGCCCTTGTTTTAGGTTATTTCTTAAAAATTATTACATCACAAAAGAAGTCAAGTTAAACCTTAAGTTTGGTGTGTGGTTTTGTCAGGAGCTTTGCCACAAAATGACAATCAGTAACTTTACAAATGAATACATAGTTTATATTTTGGGAGGGGGATTTCAGTGAACTCCAGTAAAGTATATGTGATGGCCTTAAGTAAGTCTGATATTCGTAGATCTATTCCATAACTCCTGAGTAACTTCTGTTTTTGCTTTTTTGTGCAAATGGAATACATAACGCCAAAGGATTCTTTTTTTTCCCTCATTGCAATTTCACTCCATCAACTTTCAAGCATTGGATAGTATATTGGTGTTCATTGAGCGGAGGAAGTAGAGCGAAGTGTGGTGCAATAAGAACTTGTATAGGTTCTCTAGAAACTTGCCCCTCAAAGCTTGGCCCATGAACAGCAGCATACAAATACAGAACCTTGGGTCCCGCCCAAGACCCACCTAATGAAAATCTGCATTCTTATAAGATACTAAAGTGCTTCATCTGCACAATTAAAGCTGGAGAAGCATTAGGCTAAGGTGAATTGGACCATTCTTTCCTCTTACTAGTTTTTACCTGTCATTTAAATATCACCCTAGTAAATACCATTATAAATCAGAGTTCTCCTATAAAAAACATAATCAGACTCTAATTTTCTGGATGTTATAAGCAATATCAAATACAATGAATATTAAGTTAAAAATTGAATTAAAACACCCAAATTACATTGTTTGAGGTGGCGTTTGATCTTTTAAATATAGCTAAGTGATCATTAAATATACAAAGGCCAGTGATAATATACCAAAGCATCTATGTAATAAGTCTGGATATCTTTCTCTAGTGTAGGAAAGAGCAGAGCGTGCAAAAAAGTGGAGACATACCTTGTTCATAAAATCTTATAAACCATATTTTCATTCACTATAAGGCAGTTCAGTTATAAAGTTCTAACACTATTTCATGGCCTTGTTTTATCTTTTTAAAATGTTTTAATATTGAAAAAGGCAGAAACATTCTTTACAATAGCTGGATTTTTACAATATCCCTTATGAAATTCTTTACCTGGTTTAAATGGTTTCCTCTACCGCCAATTCTAATTAAACCTAAGGCAAACGAAGTATGTTATTTTTCACTTCTTTAAATTGTTTCTTTGTTCCTTGGGAAAAAATATGAATATTTGCGCCACATAGACTGGAATGTCAAAAGAAGATAGAAATCACAATTTATACTCATGAAGTCATACTCTAATTCACATTCCTTATCTTGTCAATCTCTGTTCTGCCAAAATAGTAGTAGATTATATATAATAAATTCCCATAAAATACAATGATTGCTACTCTGTGCTGACTTTAAGTTGATATTGAAGAACTACTTTAAAAGAGTTAGGCAGGGGGCAGGGCAAGGGATGGATTTTTACAACCAGAAATTAATAAGTTACTTTGTGGCCCATTTCATGGTTGCCCCAATAAAATTGAGCAAACTTTGATATTTTTACAGTTTGTATACCCCCAAGTTTCTTCTGGGAATTCTTGGTTAGAGAGACATCAAGCTGATTTATTCTGCACAGAAGAAGCCCTCAATAGTGAGTTACTCTGATTTGAAAATAGTGGGAGGATCAATAGCAATAGAAGAAAGTAATAGGAAATGAAAGGATGAGAATTATGTACTGAGAATTAACTGAAGTACTAAAAATTCTATCTCATCTGCAATCCTTATTTAATGATTAAGTGTGATGTAGAATAGGAAATACTATTATATGATACATGGGCAAGTACAGTATATAATAATGATAAAGGTTAAATTGCCAGTTAAAAGATACATGTACTTGTAATTTCCATTTATATACAGTTTTCTATGCTCATATTAGCCTCAAAACATTTGTTCTGAACATCCTCATGAATTGTCCCCCCCTCCTCATTTTGCTCTCTGTATGTCAGTACATAACTTTGAGCAACTATTCTCTTGTTGGCAAAAACAAGAAGAGCTGACACATCATAGTCTCATCATAGGTGGAATATACAACTGACGAAACTTCATTTAAATGGAAGTGTGTATAAAAAGATATTGTCATTGGGGTCATTGGAAAGTTTGTCTTGAAGGAAGCTCTCATAACCATTTATTCTTTTTATCTGCATTGTTAGTGGCTAATAATTTTCTCTTATTATTTTAATAATGATACACTCCCCTTAAATAATACGGCAATGTTCCTTTGTCATGCAACTCTGAACCGGATTTAAAGATACATCCACACTCCTACCAGTAAAGTGTTAATGAAATTAATAATAAAAAGTATAATGATTTCTACTGGGATAATTACATGGGTAATTTAACGGTAGATTTGGATGAAACTGGGAGCATTTGTATGATATACAGTTAAACCTCCATAAATGGTACAGAAAAAAATTAAAGACTGTCCCATTGTCTTTTAAACACAAAAGGATTCTTTAAAAATGTTAAGTAGTAGCAATTCTTAAAAGGAAGATTTTTCTTTTATTCTAATAAATAGCTCTTTAAAAATATTTGACTAATTTACTGTCTTTTCAAATTTTAAAAATATAACTTGATACCCTCACAGCGAAGTTATAAATCCAACCTACTTGTTTTTTAATTTTATCAATTAAAATGAGAGTGAAATACACAACTTGTCTCAAATAACTTAATTTGGGGCAGTTTTCAACTTTATCTGTACTCTTCGAAGCTGGTTTCTACACAAAAGTATTCTTGACTCTCCAATTATAACAGATTTAAAATGTGAAGAAATTCTCCTAAAGGAAAGAAAACAGAGCCTGATATGTTTAAAGCACTGTTCCTTGACTGGCAACATGCTGTATATTTTTATATATAAACTTTTAATCCTCAAAAAACTTTCTATAAAACACTTGTCAGGTTCTTAATTACAAAGATAGGAAAGTAGGTTCAAAGAAGGTAAGCATTTGCCGAATGTCACACAGTCTGTACATGGGCAGGCTGCGATTTGAGTCCAAGGCTGGTGGCTAGCTCCAAAGCCCACGTCCTTTTCACCTCAGACTGCTGGCAAAATGCAAGGTGAAATGACATACGATGTGAATATCTTGTTTCTGTGAACATGCATGTCATATGTTTTTAAAGATTTTTCCTGTGGAAGTATAACACACAGAATATGACATAAAACTTAAGTGTGAAGCTCTACAAGTTATCCTAAAGCACACATTCATTTACCCACCACTGGTAACCAACACGTAGGAATATAACTTCGCCAGCACCCCATGCTCCCTTACAAACACTGACCTCACCCTCCTCCCCTGAGATTAACTACTGTCTTCACTTCTAACACCATAGTCCAGGTTTATGTTTTGGGTTTTTTTTGTAATTGTTGTAAAATATATAGAACATAAAATGTACCATTTTAGCCACTTTTAAATGTACAGTTGAACAGCATTAAGTAGATTCACACTATTGTATAGTCCTCACTACCATCCATTTCCCAAATCATCCATTTTCACCTTCTCAGACAGAAACTAAACCGGTTAAACAATAGCTCCCCATTTTTTCTCTGCTCCTAGCCCTTGGCAACTACCATTCTGCTTTGTCTCTGTGAACGTGACTGTTCTATGTGCCTCATCAGTAGAATTAAACTATGTTTGCCCTTCAGTGACTGGCTTATTTCACTAAGTATAATTTCTTCAAGGCTCATCAACATTGCGCCTTGTGTCATGATTTTCTATTTCCTTCCTTTTTAAGGCTGCATAATATTTCTTCTGTGTATAGATCCCATATTGTTTCTGCATTCTTTTTTCAGTTTTTACTTTAATATCAGTCAACATACAGTGATAGATTGGTTTCAGCTGTACAGTATAGTGATTCAGCAATTCCATACATTAGCTGGTGCCCATCCGGACTGGTATACTCCTTAATCCCCATCACCTATTTTATCCATCCCCCTACTACCTCTCCTCTGATAACCAACAGTTTATTCTCTATAATTAGAAGTTTGTTTCTTGATTTTTCTTTTTTTTTCCTTTGCTCGTTTGTTTCTTAAATTCTGCATATGAGTGAAAGCACTTAGTATTTGTTTTTCTCTGACTGACTTGTTTCACTTAGCATTGTACTCTGTAGCTCCATCCATGTTGCGAATGGCCAAGATTCCATTTTTTTTATAGCTGGATAATATTCCATTATATATGACTACATCTTCTTTGTCCATTCATCAATCCATGGACACTTGGACTGCTTCCGTATCTTGGCTATTGTAAATAATTCTCCTATAAATATAGATGTTCATGTATCCCTTTGAATTAGGGTTTTATCCTTTGGGGTAAATTCCCAGTAGTGCAATTGCTGGATCGCTGGGTGGTTCTGTTTTTAACTTTCTGATGAACTTCCATACTGTTTCCCAGAGTGACTTCACCAGTTTGCATTACCACCAACTAGTGCAGAAGTCTTATTTTTTCTCCACATTCTCCCCAACACCTGTTGTTTCTTGTGATACCGATTTTAGCTATTTTGACAGGTGTGAAGTGATACCTCATTGTAGTTTTGTTTGCATTTCTCTGATGTTAAGTGATAGTATCTTTTCATGTGTTTTTTAGTCATTGTTAGATGTTCAATTTGTTGGCACAGAGTTTTTCGTAACATTCTCTTAAAATTGTTTGTATTTCTGTGGTGTTGGTGGTTGTTTCTCATTTGTGATTTTATTTATTTGAGTTATTTCTCTCTCTTTTTTTTTTTTTGTTCTTGATTAGTCTGCCTAGAGGTTTATCAATTTTACTGATTTTTTTTTTTTTCTAAGAACCAGCTCCTGGTTTCACTGATCTGTTCTATTGATTTTTTTTTTTTTTACTTTATCATTTATTTCCGCTCAAATCTTAATTATTTTCTTCCTTGTGCTGGTTTTAGGTTTTATTTGTTGTTCTTTTTCTAGCTCCTTTAGGGATAATTTTAGGTTGTTTGAGATTTTTTGTTGCTTCTTGGGCAGGCCTGTACTATTATAAAATCCCTCTTAGAACCACTTCTGCTGCATCCCAAAAGTTTTGGATCTTTGCATTTTCATTTGTTTCCATGTACATCTTCACTTCTTATTTCCAGGTTGACCCATTCATTGTGTAGTAGCATGTTATTTAACCTGCATGTATTTGTAGTCTTTCCAGAATTTTCTTGTGGTTGACCTCTAGTTTCATTGTGTTTCAGTCAGAAAAGAAGCATGGTATGACTTTGATCTTCTTGAAGTTGTTGAGACTGGTTTTGTGGCCTTATGTGTGATGTACTGTGGAGAATGTTCCATACGCACTTGAAATGAATGTGTATTCTGCTGTTTTAGGATGGAATGTTCTGAATATATCTGTTAAATCCATGTGGTCCAGTGTGTCATTCAAAGCCATTGTGTCCTTGTTGATTTTCTGTCAGATCATCTGTCCATTGCTGTAAATAGGGTGTTAAGGTCCCTTACTATTATGTTGTTAGTATCAATTAGCTTCTTTTTTCCCCAATTAGTTCCTTTATGTTTGTTATTAACTGCTTTATGTATTTGGGTGCTCCTATGTTTGGTGCATAAATAGTTAAAATTTTTATATGTTCTTGTTGGATTGTCCCTTTTGTTATAATATAGTGCCCTTCTTTGTCTCTTCTTACAGTCTCTGTTTTGAAGTCTATTTTGTCCAATATAAGCATTGCTACTCCAGCTTTCTTTTGACATGCATTTGTGTGATAGGTGTTTCTCTGTCCCCTCACTTTCAGTCTCCAGGTGTGTACATCTTAAGTGAGTCTGTTGTAGGCAGCATATAGATGGGTCTTGGTTTCTTTTAATCCATTCTGACACCCTATGTCTTTTGATTGGAGTGTTTAGTAAATTTACATTCAAAATAATTATTGATAGATAGGTATTGTCATTTTATTTGTTTTATGGTTGTTTCTGAAGGTTTTCTCTGATTCTTTCTTGTCTTTCTCTCATATTCTGATTTTCTTTAGTGGTAAATTTGGATTTCTTTCTCTTTATTTTTTTGCATATTTATTGTGGTTTTGTTCTGTTTTGTTTTAGAGACCAGGGGGAGGACAAGAGGGTGGGAGGGCAGAGGGAAAGGGGGGTGAGAATCCCAAACAGGCTGCATGCCCAGTGTGGAGCCTGATGCAGGGATCTATGTCATGATCCTGAGATCATGATCTGAGCTGAAATCAAGAGTTGGCCGCTCAACTGACTGAGCCTTCCTGGCAACCCTAGGTATTGTAGGTATATGGTTACTATTAACTTTGTATATGATGTTTCTGCATAAATAACAGTCTCTGTTAAGTTGATGGTCATTTAAATTTGAACCCATTCTTTGCTCCTCTCCTCTCCACATTTTAGGTATATGTCATTATATTTTATACCCTTTGATTCTGTGAGTTCTTTGGCTAATTTTTTATAGAAATATTCATTTTTACTGCTTTTGCATCTCTTAACTTTATACTCACTTTTGGTCTCTCTCTTTCACTCAAAGTGTCCCCTTTAATATTTCTTGCAGGATCAGTTTAGTGGCCATGAGCTACTTTAGTTATTGTCTGAGAAACTCTTTATCTCTCTTTCTATTCTGAATGATAGCCTTGCTGGATAGAGCATTCTTGCCTGTAGATTTTTCCCGTTCAGCATATTGAATATATGTATCATGCCACTTTATTCTGGCTTGCAAAGTTTCTGTTGAAAAATCTGCTAGCTTTATGAGTTTTCCCTTGTAAGTTACTGTCTTCTTTTGTCTTGCTGCTTAAAATTTTTTTCTTTATCACTGTATTTTGCCAGTTTAATTATAATATGTCTTGGTGTGGGTCTGCTTTTGATTTTGATGGGAGTTCTCTGTGCCTCCTGGATTTGGATATCTGTTTCCTTCCCCATATTAGGGTAATTTTCAGCTATTGTTTCTTCAGATAATTTTTCTGCCCCCTTTTCTCTCTCCTCTTCTTCTGTAACTCCTGTAATACCAAAGTTATTGTATCTGATGGAGTCACTGATTTCCCTAAGTCTATTCTCGTGTTGCCTAATTCTTTTTTCTCTCTTTTCTTCAGCTTGATTACTTTACATTACTCTGTCTACTAGGTCATTAATTAATTTCTCTGCTTCTTCTAGCCTGTTGTGCATTCCATCAAGCATGTTTCTTATTTCATGTATTGATCCCTTTATCTCTGCTATGTTATTTCTTTTAAAAAAATATTTTATTTATTTATTTGAAAGAGAGAGAGAGAGAGAGAGCATGAGCAGAGGGGAGTGGCAGAGGAAGAGGGAGAAGCAGACTTCCTGCTGATCAGTGAACCCAACACAGGGCTTGATCCCAGGATCCCAAGATTATGACATGAGCCAAAGGCACATACTTAACTGACTGAGTCACCCAGGCACTCCTCTGCTGTTATTTCTTATCTCTGTGTTAAGGGTCTCACTTGTGTCTTCCACTCCTTTCTCAAGCCCAGTGAATATGTGTATGATCACTGCTTTAAATTCTCTTTCAGGCATGTTACTTATATCTGTTTCACTCAGATCTCTGACTATGGCCCTATTCTGTTGTTTCATTTGGGTTAAATTTCTCTCTCTGCTCATTTTATTGGACTTTCTGTGTCTGTTTCTGTGTGGTAAGAAGGTCAACTATGTCTTCTCCTATTCAGAGTAGGAACTTTATGGGGGCACCAGAGTGGCTCAGTCAGTTAAGCAGCCGACTCTTGGTGTTTGGCTCAGGTCCTGATCTCATGGTCCTGGGATGAAATTGTGTGTTGGGCTCCCCATTCAGCGGGGAGTCTGCTTGAGGATTCTCTCCACCACCCCTCCCCACACCTCCCCCTGCTCATGCATGCTCACTCACTGTCTCTAAGATAAATCTAAGAAAGAAAGAGAGAGAGAGAAAAAAAGAAAGAAAGAAAGAAGTGACTTTATGAAGAAGAGGTCCTGCAGGGCCCTGCACTGCAATGTCCCCTGTTCACCAGAACCTGGCACTTCAGGAGAGTATCCTATGTGTGTTGCTGGTACCCTGCTGTTGTAAGTGAGTCACTTTTCCTTTCAATGCAGTTGTGTGCACTGCCTCCTCCCCTGTTGTGGCCTGTCGTTATTCTCCGTGGTGTTAGTGGGACTCAGGCAGACTTGCTCTGAGGGGGGTGTACCCGCTAGGGAATTTGGGAGCAGGGTGGTGGTGGTAGCAAAATTTTTGTTGGGCCTTTAGACCTATGCCAGATCCCTTGAAGCACTGTGATTTCTGGGGTTATGCACTGGGCCTTCATGGGACATGATGCTGGCCGTAGCACATGACAATGGCTGGGCTCCATGCCTCACAGAAGCTGGGGGTACTTAGCTGTTGGGTACTAGGCAGTGGCCGGGGCTACATGCTGTGGCAGCTGTGCACCCGTGCGTGCAGTGGCTGGGCCAGGTACCCATGGCTTTAACAAAATTTGCCCTAGGGTCAAGGCCAGGGCTAACAAGCTTGGAAGGGGCAAGTCCTCAGGAGAACTTGTGGGCATGGCGCACTGCTAGCAGTTTAGGTAGCAAATGTCTGTGGTCCCACCTCCTACAGTTGGCCCTGTGTTTGTGTGTTGGGGGCAGGGGAGGGAAGTGGCACCTGCCAGCTTCCTCATTTTGGGAGAAGTTCCCCAACACACTGAAATCAGAATGAACAGATCTGTCTCCCGTTTATCCCTGGCATTCTGTAAACTGCCAGATTCATTTTGCCTATCCTTGTAGGTTGTTGTCTCTTTAAGGGCAACGACCCAGCTATCACTCACTCTCCATGCTCCCCCAGTGCTGAGTAAGCTGACTTTTAAAGCTCCAAGCTTCAAGTCACACTGGTTATACAAACTCATGGAATTCAGCCCCTCTGGTTTTCAAAGCCAAAGGTTACAGCGATTAGTCTCCCTCGTGTGAGCTCCCTGGTGTGAGGGCCTGTTTCTCTGCCCTCTCCCTGTGCACAGCTGCCTTTCTCCTATAGGCAGCCTCCCTCTGCCTTTCTGACCTTCCTAACCTTTCAGATGCAGCTTCTTCTCTATATTTAGTTCTTCAGTTTGTTCTGCCCGTCTTTGGATTGCTGTCTGGTTTACTTATTTAGATGTGGATGATGTCCAGTTGCAAATGTCAGATTGGGTGAGTTCATGGTCCTCCTACTCTTTCATCTTCCCAAGCTCCTCCCCTGTGTATTCTTCTTTTGATGAACACTTTGGTTTCTTCCATTTCATAGCAATTGTGAAAAATGTTACCATAAACATGGGTGTACAGTTTTCTGTTCTAGTCCCTGCTTTCAGTGCTTTTAGATAGTTCCCCAGGAGTTGAATTGCTGTGTCATGTGGTAATTCTGTGTTTAATTTTTTGAGGAACTGTTGCCATGTTGTTTTCCACAGTGACTGCAGCATTTTACATTCCCGCCAGCAATTCACAAAGGTTCCAGATCTTCCATGACCTTTCCAAAACTTATTTTTTCTTACAAATTTTCTTTTTAAAAAGTACACACATGAAATCATACATTTTTTTCTTTCCATTCTAGATGCTTTTGCTCAACAATGTGTTTGCATAGTTGAATGTTACTGAAGTTTTCCCCTTTTTTCTGTATATCATTATATATGATTATATCCAATTTATCATCCATTTCGCTGTTGATGAACATTTGGATCGTTTCCAGTTTTTAACTATCCTGAATAATATGGCTGGCACCATTAACCTCCGTGAATCTTGGTGTTTGTGTGGGGTATACTGTGTATATGCCTACACATAGAATTGCTGGGTCATAGAGTACACATATATTCACCTTTAGATTGTGCCAAGCTATTGTACAAAATTGTTGTACCAGTTTACATTCCTGCCAACATTATATGAATTCTCATTTCATCATATCTTTACCAATACAAATGTGGTTTGAGCCCTTCTGATAGGTGTGATTACTAATGATGGTGAATCTTTATTATAAGTATATATTATTATATATAAATATGTCTTATTATATATCATATATATGTATATGTATAAAGAATTTAGATAGCATTTTTGGTGGAATGCCTTTAAGCATCCTACCTATTTTTATATTACCCTTTTGTCTTTATTGTTTTGTTTGAAAAAATAGAATTTATGTGTGGAGGGTTGTGTGAGTGGATAGGAGATTTAAACCCTTTGTTGCAAATATCTTAAATTCCTTGGCTTGCCTTTTCAGTTTTTGAATGATTTTTTTAAAATAGCAGTTAATTTTCATGCAGTAAGATTTATTTTTTAAAAGATTTATTTATTTTAGAGAAAGAGAGAGAAAACAATGGGGGAGGGGCAAAGGGAGAGGGAGCAAGAGTATCTCAAGCAGACTCCTCGCTGAGCATGGAGTCTGATGCAGAGCTTGATCTCAGGATTTTGAGATCATGACCTGAGCCAAAATCAAGAGTCGGATGCTTAACAAACTCAGCAACCCAGGTGCCCCTATTTTTATGTAGTAAGATTTATAAAACATCCTGAATATTAATTATTTTACCCTTTTAAGGGAATCTTTCCCTATCCCAAAGTCATGAAAATATTTTAAGATTAGCTTTCAATATATTTTTATTTATTTCTTTATTTATTTATTCCCAAATACTTTTATTTTATTTTTTCAGTGTTACAAGATTCATTGTTTATGTACCACACCCAGTGCTCCATGCAATACGTGCCCTACTCAATACCCAACACCAGGAGCTTTCAATATATATTTTAAATGGAGGTGTTAAGATTTGGATTGAATTTGCATTGTATCTATACATTAATTTGCAGATAATTATTTTCATAATATCAAGTCTCTCAAGCTATGGACATGTTATATTTCTCCTTGCATCTTTGATGTTCTTAATGTATTTTCATGGTAGATACCTGGTATAGATGTCTTGTTCATCTTGCTTTAGAATTTATTTCTACATTATTGTGATATCTAATGCTGTTATAAACATTATTTTTGTTTTTATTTTCTGTTGATAAATGTAAATATAAAGTTTGTTGATAGTTCAGTAACTTTATTAAACTCACCTATTCTAATAATTTTATCAGAAATTATTTATCTTCTTTTGAAATAATCATATTGAGAGTAACAACGTCTTAATTCATTCTTACTTCAATCATTAGAGCTTTTCTTAGATTTTTTCTTACCCTCTTATCTTCCTTACGATCTTCAATAAGGTACTGAATTAAAATGGTTTTTGTGTGCATTCTTCTCTAATTTCTTGATCTCAAAGGGGAAAACCTACCAGAGACTCCTAAATTTCTATAAATAATGAAACAGGATAAATTTTTGAATGAATAGTTTTTCACAGCTTTAGCTTGTTACCAGTTATATGGTATATGCAGAGATGATATTTTTTCTACAACTACTCTCCATTTCAATTTTTTTTATTTCTCAAAGTTCTGACTTGA
The DNA here is from genome assembly GCA_028534135.1 of Potos flavus. NCBI lineage: Eukaryota > Metazoa > Chordata > Mammalia > Carnivora > Procyonidae > Potos > Potos flavus. The sequence goes on along the minus strand of CM052895.1, from coordinate 60,700,492 downwards.
GTCTCTCTCTCCATCGCTGATTACTAAACACTAAAATTCTTTAAATTTGACCCCCTGAATTTCAGCCTTCACATCTGATATTTTAATACCAAATCCCCTAAATCTATATGTTACATTATTTTTTTCATTCTATAACAATTGGTTTAAAATGTAGCTAGGTTTGTGTTTCTGTTGGAATTTTACAAATTCTTCTCACTGACTAGTTTAACAGAACGTTAATAGAAAGAAAAGGCACACCTGATTGTTTAAATATATTCAATTGTCTGCCAGCTATATTTCTATCACTAAAAAATAGTTAATCCATCTTGATACACATCTTGATACAAGTTGTTCTGAATCTGAGAGGAAGTGAGTCTTTATTCCCCTCAGCATAACATATCTTTGGTAATCACTCAAATATGTCATTATTCCAGATTATTAAAATAAGTAATTTAAATTACTGTAATGGTTTTATGTAGCAGTGGAAATAAGTATAAGTGATCGATCTATTTTATTTTAGCAGACTGTAAAAGCAATACATCTGGGGTACCTGGCTGGCTCACTCAGTAGAGCATGTGACTCTTGACCTCAGGGTTGTGAGTTCAAGCCCCACATTAGTCATAGAGCTTACTTTAAAAAAGAAAATAAAAAAAAGTAATATATGTACTTTGCATTGACTTCTCTCCACCTCTCTTAATCAGTGTCTTTCTGCCTGATAGTATTTGGAAAAAGATATGAATAAAGATAGCTGCATGAAAATGCTAACACATCTTAAGTATCATTCTTCATAATGCTCATGCTTCTTCTGTACTTAAATTCTGCAAATTTAGCCCTCCATTGTACCTAGAACTTTCATATCAGTGGCAAATGATCACTGACATGATTCAGATTTATGAGTCCAGCTAGATGTACTCAATAATGATAATGATGATAATGATGGTGGAGGTGTGGTTATAATGATGCTAGGGTAGCCAGTTTACAGAAGCTTTGAGTAGATGTGCTGTACCTATATAAAGCAGAGTTTGTGCTGGTTTTACTGGGCATCTACTTTATAAGATGGAGAATTTTAGCAAATTCTTACATAGGAATTTTAACCAGAACTTGACATTTTATGTCAAGAACAATGGAGTCTCTTCACACATTTCCAAACTATGTTTACATAGTATATGAACAAGAATATTTTTCCAGGTAACATCAATGTACTTATTATTTATTTTTAATGATTAAAGTGTATTTTCTATTTTATTGTAAGAAGGTAATGTCAGAATCAAACTTGTACTGTTTCAAGCTGTCCATATTTTCCCTCACCCACACAAATAAAAATCTTTGAAAGAACATCACACTGAAATTATCAGGAATCTATCAGTAAATTTATGCTTAGGAAGAGTTGAAAAGAATGAAAAAAAAAACAGATCTATGCAAACTGTGTTCCTTCCTTTACCTAATTAATACATCTTGAGCCTTTCCCAGTATTAGGGTATACAGTGCACTAATGAATAATTGTACAATTTGAATTTTGCATACTACAAAATTTTGCCAAATTTTAATTTTTCCCACTGCAACCTGGCTCCATTAAGGAGCTTAACTAATGTTTATATTCAATACCCCAAGTTAGGCTAGAATAGCTCCATGTACATTTTAGAGAAGCTAAAGGTCAATAACATGTATCCATCATGAACCTTTTCACAGAATGTCAGAGTAATTAATGTATTATATTTTATTGCAACAGAACTGTATTAGTTTCAGAAACTTAATCATTCAGACTGGTTTATTGTCGTCTGTTGCCATGAACTTAAATTCACATAAGGAAAGTTTACTTAGGTATCCTGAGTTGTGAAAATATGAAATACATATGAATGTTTATATTAACTAATAATTCATGTTCATATTAATTTTTATATGTGGACCAAAACTTATCTTTAATCATTTTGTATAAATAACTCAGCTAAAATTACCATTAAAATGTAGACCAAGAATGTATAAGTTAACTCAACCAAACTTTTTTTTTATATCAAGGAAAACCTGGATAATACTTTTCAGTGTCAGAGATTAGGCACATACACACAGACTCCAAAGTGGGAATAGAATTATAGAGCATTTTCAGAACTGAAAGAAAATTTTGTTGTGTCTAAACATAAACTTTATATAATTAAGGGTGGATATTGAATCTCATTTAGTGTAGTAATCCAGTTTGGTAGCTGAACAAGACTTGGCCTATTACAGAATATTTTAACCTCTCAACTGAATTTTTACTATTTTTGAGCTATTTTTTAAAAGTTTTTATTTAAATTCAATTTAACTAACATATAGTATATTATTAGTTTCAAGGGTAGAATTTAGTGATTCATCAGTTGCATATAATTGAGCTATTTTCTTAGTAGTTGCTCTAAATATTAAAATATGTAACTTTTTGGGGCACCTCGGTGGCTCAGTGTTTGGTTAAAGCCTCTGCCTCCGGGTCATGATCTCAGGGTCCTGGGATCAAGCCCCACATCGCCTCGGGCCCTCTGCTCAGCAGGGAGCCTACTTCCCCCTCTCTCTGCCTGCCTCTCTGCCTACTTGTGATCTCTCTCTGTCAAATAAAATAAATAAGTAAGTAAATAAATAAATAAATAAATAAATAAATAAAATCTTTAAAAAATAAAATAAAATATATAACTTTTTGCAATTTACTTAGGATTAATACTAAATTTTGTTAGAATATAGAAACTTTGCTCCTGTATCATTCTATTTCCTCCTCTTCTTTTGTACTATTCTTGCCATATATATTAAATCTATTTATGTTTTAAACCCAACCATACAGTTTCAATAATTGCTTTATGCAACTTTATGTCTTGTAGAGAATTTGAGAGAAGAGTAAAGAGAATATTTATGCAGTCTTTTATAACTATTGCCCCACATATTTATCTATTATGGTACTATATCTCCCCTGTGGATTCTAGGTACTATCCAGTAGTATTCCCTTTCAACTTGAGGGACTTTCTCTAGTATTTCCTATAAAGCAGGCATTTTAGCAACAAATTATATGTCTTTTTTAATCTGGAAGCAGCTTTATTTTGCATTTATTTTTGGAGGGATAATTTTGTTGTATTTAGAATTCTTGGTTGATAGTTTCCTTCATTCAGCACTTTGTCATTTACTTCATTCTGGCTTCTATTGTTTCTAGTGAGAACTTAAAAAAAAGACAAATGTGTCAACAAACCAATAAAAAGAAAGCATGAGTACTAAATCTAATTGAGAAATCAAAGAGAAATTAGAAATTATATTGATTTCGTATAATTGATTTGTACATACTGATGTTGAATGTTTCAATATACTGGGCACTTTTCTGAAAAGGAAAAAATCAAATCAAGATTTACCAAAAATATATGTGAACCTAAAAACAATATCATCTAAGCAATTGAAAATATTAGATGTTAATTTTCATCATACAACTGGACCTAAACTGTCAAGAAATAATAATTATGTTTTCTGAGCTTTACTGAGAATAGAAAAAGAAACCTACCCAATTATCTTATTACATTTGTATAAGTTTTTTTTTTTTTTTCTTTTGAGGTAGGTGAGGAGCAGAAGGGGGGAGAGAGAGAATCTTAAGCAGGTTCCACCCTCAGAGTGGAGCCTGATGCTGGGCTTGATCTCATGATCCTAAGGTCATGACCTGAGCCAAAATCAAGAATCAGACATTTAACCGAATGAGCCACCCAGGCACCCCTAAAGTTGTATAATGTTTAAACTAAGCACTAATGAAGATAGCCTTCCAGAAAATGATGGGCAACTATCAATGATAACTATAAGAGAAAATATACTAAGTTAAATATGAGCAAATCAAATTCAATGGAACACAAGGGTATAATGCAATACAACTAAGTTGGATTTATTCCAGGAGGGTAATGATTATTTAAAATATTATGACAACATGACAGGGTTAAATAAAAAAAGCCATGTGATAATTTTAGTAAGTGATAATAAGGCACTCAGTAATACACAACATAATTCCTGATGAAAATTCTTGGTTAATGAAAATTGAGTGGGACATTCCTTTAACTTAATCTTAACCCAATAATCATCATTGTCAGAATCAAAAGTATGAGAGACAATCTTATTAAAATGAGAATAGGATGGATGCTTTTTTTGATGTAATATTTTTCATGTAAAATTAACCTGAGAAACTGTTAGAATTAATGAGAGATCAGTTATAAAGCCAGTTTTAAATTAAATGTACAAAATAAAATTTTAAACTAAATGTACAAAATCAAATGTACAAAATCAAGTCCTATATAGTGGCAATAAACTCAAAATATGAGGTGAAAAACAGTAACAGTAGCAATAAAAATCTTAAAATACTCTACCTTAGAATAAGAGCCATGGGAAAAATGAAGAATGTATATTAAGAAAATATAAAATTTCCCTGAACTATTTAAAAAAGAATGAACAAATGAAGAAATGTAACATGCTTAGAAAAATAGAGTATCATAAAGATGTTATTTTTTCAGAGTTTATAGTTTGAATACAATTTCTACTCAGATACCTACAGAATTTTGAGGGACAATGAAATTGGGAACTTGAAAACTAATTCTAAATTGAGGAAGGAATGAAGGAGTAATGGCAGGGAAATTGAACAACCAGGTATTTAAACACATCAAAAATCTGCAGTAGTTATAGAAATCATATGAGAATTGACAAATAAATGGAACAGAAGAAATTCTGTTCTTCAGCTCAATAATGATAAAAATTCCTTAGATTTGGAAGTTGGTTGTTACAACATCATAACATGATATAGCATGATATACCTTCTGTTTTCCTTGAATTAGGATTTTATATTTTAAAGAGAAGTGCATGCCAAAATTTAGGGATTGCTCTTCTGAGATTAAAGATTGCACCAAATGGGGAGTGAGTTTCCAATATCATGATTGGAAAATCTGGACTTTAAAAAAGTAGGATGTGAAATTTTTGTTTTAATTTTTTCATTCTGAGAATAGTAGAAGATGACCAGTTTTTATAACTGTTTTGGACTTCTCTTGGTAAACTATGTGATGTATTTTACGTAGATGATCATGTCATTTAAAAAATAGAGATCATTTCAGGGAAGAGATTGTGTAGAATTGGTATTATTTCTTAAATACTTGGTTCAGTTTACCAGTGAAATCATCTGGGCCTAGAGTTTTCATTTTGGAAGACTTAAAACTCTGAATTTTTTTTAATAAGAGATATGTTTATTGTTGTTGTCTGTTTCTTCTTAAATAGGTTATTGTGGTTGTTTTTCAAGGAATTGGTCCGGGTCATAAAAATGGTCAAAGTGATGTGTTTTAAGTTGTTTGTAGTATTCATTTATTATCCCTTTCCTGCTTGTAAGGTCACCACTTTCATTTCTGATAGTAGTAAATCATCTTTTCCCTTAGATTGGCATATCTCTCTGTCTCTCTTTTTCTCTCTATCTCTAAGGTAGGGGGGATTAAGTGGAATTGATCAATATTATTAATTTTTTTTTTAAGGAACCAACTTTTGATTTCACTTACTTTCTCTGTTTTTTTGTTCTGTTTTGTTTTCAGTATTAATGATTTCTACTCTTATTTATTTCCTTTTATTAGGCTTTTTTCTCTAATTTCTTATGGTGGAAGCTTAAATTGTTGGTTAGAGATTTTCAAATATAAATAATAAAGCTGTAAATATCCCTCTGAGCACTTCAGCTGTGTCCCACGAATTTTGATGTATTGGATTTTCATTTTCACTCAGCTAAAAATATTTTTAAATTGCCTTTGAGACTTCCTCTTTAAGCCATTGGTTATTTGTGTTTTAAATTTTTGAATGTTTACAGTTTCCAGATATCCTTCCATTACTGATTTCTACATTAATTGTTTGGTCAGAAAACATTTTTTGTATATTTTGATTCTTTTAAAGATCTTAAATTTTGTTTTATGGCCTAAATTATGTTCTCTTAATGAATGTTTCATGTGCATTAGAAAAAATATGTGTTCTGCAATTCTTGGGTGGGCTGTTCTATAAGTGTGAGTCGGGTCATGTTCAGATTTTTCCAATCTTCTGTATTTTTGCTTATTTCCTATCTACCTCGTCTCTCTTTTTCCTTTTGGTTCTACCAAATTCACTTCAAATATCTTAGAACTCAGTTGTTAGGAGCATTCACATTTAGGATTATTGTTTCTTCTTGGTGAACTGGCCCTTTTATCATTCTCTAATGTCCCTCTTGCTTCCTTCGTCTTCAAATTGCATCACTATAATCCCTGCTTCTTTATCACATCACATTCTCTTTCTTTTTTTTTTTCCCCAAATACTTTTATTTTATTTTTTCAGTGTTACAAGATTCATTGTTTATGTACCACACCCAGTGCTCCATGCAATACGTGCCCTCCTCAATACCCACCACCAGGCTCGCCCATCCCCCCACCTCCTCCCCTCCAAAACTCTCAGTCCCTTGTTCTGAGTTCACAGTCTCTCATGGTTCATCTCCTGAATCCTCCTCATGAGGACCTCTGGGATTACATCAGGCCTACCCAGGTAATCCATGATTATTTTCTCATCTCAAAAGCATTTCTTACTCTTACCTACAGCCTCTTTTGCTATGCAAAGTAACATTCATAGGTTCCGGAGGTAGGCTGAGGACATCAGGAGACCATTACTGAGCTTAACATAGCTACCTTCAAGTTTACTCTTGCTTCTGTCTTATGTATTCTGTTGAGCCATTCCTGTGAAATTTTTATTTCAAATAATGTATTTCTCTACTGGGAATTTCAATTTTTCCAATTGTTTTAAGAGTGTTTGTACTTCATTAAGCATTGTTTTAATAGCTGCTTTTAAAGTCTGATAATTCTAACATTTTGGTCATTTAAGGTTTGGCATGTGTTGATTGTCTTTTTTTGTTGTTGTGAATTGATCAGATTTTTTTGTTATGTTGAATAATTTTGGGTTGTATCCTAGACATTAGTATTGTGGTGAGGCTGAAGGTCCTGTTATAATACTCTGGAGATTGTCAATTTGTTTTGTTTTGTTGTTTTTTAGCAAGCAATTAAACCAGTTAGGATCAGACTGTAAGTTTTGTTTCACTTTCTCTGGGTGATATTTGCGGTGTCAGTTCAGTTTTCAGGTTCTGCCCCTCATATGAGCCATTCAGGCATCAGTCATGTACTTGGGTAGTGTCGATATTGTAGCTCAGATCTTGAAGTCTTTGCTGTGGTTCTTTGCCTATGTTATGCGCATGCATAGCTTATGAGTGAGCCTGAGACTTCTATTGATTTATATACAGAATTAGGAATCCCCAATTCATGCTCTTTTTCCTCAAGCTTCCTGGCTTCCAGGGGCCCTCTTTTCCTGGTCCTTTAGCCAGAAAAGTTGGATTATCTCAGAGTTTAAGCCTCTCTCATTATAACACAGCTGTCTATTCCTGGCACTGCCCTTAGGGTGAAATGGCAAGAAAGAAAGGAGAATGTAGAAATGCAGCCAACACTCTTTCATGATAGACATCTCTTCCTCTGGTTCCTCTATCCAGAAGACAGATTTTCTCCCTGTCTTAGGTGCCCCTGCTGCTGCTGCTACTATGGTAATGTATATGGGAGGCTAAGCTGGTCATGGAACAGACCAGAAGAGAAAAAAAGAAAAAAACAGGAATATGTTCAACTACCAGGCTCATGGGGAATTTTTTCTCTCCTCTTCTGGCCAGAAGATTGGGCATATATGAGTTTTTGCTGATTACATCTGTTCACAGTGTTCCTGATTCATCTTCCTTTGGGGTCAAAAAGGAGGGGAAAAGAACCTAGAAAATTTACTGCCACCATATTGGTCTTTATTCAAGTTTAAACTTTACTCCCAAAACTGTATGCTATTGTTTGCTTTTCATAGTCGTTGAGTAGTGTTGTGTTTGTTCCTTGTTTTGTCTATGTCCTTAGCTGTATCAGCATGAGAGGTCTCAGCTACAACAAACTTAGGCCATTTTTCCCAGACCCAGAACTCTACATTTTAAAATATATTAGTTTTTAAAATAATGTGGACCCTGCCAACAAAGCACTCCATTGGTTGCTAATATTAAGGTAATACTGACTGGGCTTCACTTGGTTAACTCCAAGTTTTGAAATAATCTGATCACAATGTGATGATTTCTTCATGCTGTTCAAATTTCATTAATTCACCAGCTATTTATTGTGTGCCTAATATATACCAGAAACTATTCAAGGCCTTAGATGTATAAGAAAACTTAACTATATTTTGTTACAAGATTCAGAGTGTAGAAAATCATTATTTAGAATCCTATTCAAAGTCATTCTTGTATTACCAGGATGAAACTCCGTTGTAATGCATTATCCCCTTAGTATTTTACTGAATTTGATTTCAATCACATTTCAGTCAGTTTCTCAAAATCTCTTACTGATAGGTTTTTCCCCTTATAATACCTTTTGCTTGGTGCCCTCTTATTCTACATGTGCTTTTACTTCCATTCATAGTGGAATGGTATCACAGCTATAGTATCACTTCCTATGGGAAGCATTAATTTACTCTTGGTTAATTAACTCTTCAATGTACCCTACTTAGCCATACTGAAATGTAATCTGGGGCTCACCGGACTGTCTGCATAGCACAGGTATGGGTTGGTGGCAAGAAGAAGCATAGAGCTTTCAAGGAATTGAGAAGGGCCCAGAGGGGAAGTAATAAAGAAGGCATGGTGGAGAGCAGTCCCCCATGAGGTCATAGAGGAACCACCATAGGTTGTGAAGTGCTTTAAGGTCTTGGAAACTTTTTTTTATTTTAATTAATTAATTAATTTTATTAACACATAATGTATTATTTGCCCCAGGGTACATGGTTTTGGAAATGTACCAAACATTTCCAAACATGGTTTTGGAAATTTAAATGAAGAATGCCTTAGTGGGTAAGCATGGGTGGAGGGATCAATATGAGCAGATTATCTTTTGTTATTAAGAATCATATTGAAGATACGTGGGATATCTTCAACCTTCAAAAAGTATTTAACTTGAATAAGCAAAACCGTAGATGTAATGTAAAAATCAAAAGTCATAGATAGATGAATAATGAAAGGTAAGGCTCCCCTTCCATGTCCTCCAGGCACTCCACTTCCCCAGCAAGTGGTTGTTTCCTGATGTTAGTTCTTCTAATGACTACCCTTTATAATTATAACTTTGCTTAATATACCTAATCATATTTCTTTGGTCTTGCCTATTGACTCCTCACAAAGAATAATGGTAAATTTAGTATCTTCAACTGCCTCCTTCTTTTCCTCTCTAACCTCCCCCATTCTTCATCACCTAATTTTAATTGAAAATTTTGTCTTGGTTCTTCTATTATTTACAATCATAACTCTAAATATGCTGGTAATTACTTAAAGGATACCTTTTGTGCTCTCACAGAAGATAAGAAAATTTAAGTACCCACCATAAGTTCAACCTTTTTGCTAAGTTCTTCTTGAGAAACTTTTGCTTATATTATTCTTAAATTGTGTTGGTTTTAGCATTTACATTCTGTTTCTTAATTATAATTCTCATAGTTATTTTAAACTTACTTGTGTATTTAAATGGATTCAGTTCTCATTATTATCCTTTTGCCATGGTTTCTCCATTTACTTCTCAGCCTAAGTTCAGTCTTTAGTAGTTTATTCAAATGGGATCATACCAGTTGTCTTTCTTAAATACTGCATATTTAAATATTTTGTGTTTGTTGCCTTTGTTCTTTTTTTCCTCTTTTTCAAAAGTTTTTATTTTAATTCTGGTTAGTTAGCATACAGTGTAATATTATTTTCAGTTATACAATATAGTAATTCCACCCTTCCATACATCACCCTGTACTCATTACAATAAGTGTTACCTTTATTCCTAAATGACAGTTTGGCTCTGTACTTATGGGGTAATGCTTTGTTTCTCAAAAGCCTTGATAGCCATAGTCCTACTGTTTATATAGATAGCTTTGGAGCCAGCCCATCTTTTTTTGCCTTTAGTAACTTGATATTTTTACCTGAAAGGTGAAATAATTATTTTATTCATCTTTGAAGCTATGTTCTCTCACCAGCATATGTCTTGGTATTTATCATTCTGTATTAGTTTTCCCAAGGCAATGTGTTCTTTCAATCTGTATATGAAAGTCTTTATTTCTAGCAAGTTTTCTTAAATTATATCTTCGGATATTTTCCCCATTCCCTGTGTTTCATTCTTTTCTTTAGGGATACCAATTATGCTTATGTTGGACCTCCCTCAATGCCTTCCATGTCCAACATATTTTATCTTTAGTCGTTTGCTTATTTCCCTCTTATTATCTCACTTTTCCTAATTCTTGTGTGTCTGTTCTCCTTTTTGCTGCTTCCACAATGGCCTTCACAAAACAACATAACCTTAATGAATACTTAGATAATGCAGCAAAATTCCCACTTCTTTGTATTGACAGTTGAGGATAGGATTTATTTTGATAATTCTTATTGTGGCTCTTGGAAGTTAATGGTAAAATTTCTCCATAACATCCTATAAGCCTGTTTCTAAAAGACAGACTCGACAAAACAATGAAATATACTTTAGGATATGACTTTAATTCTTTATGTCTGTATGTGCCATCATATTTGAAACACACTTTGCTAGTTTCGTATCTAAGTATAGATAGAAGGCTTGCATATTTGGTATTATCCTTGATCAAAATTATTGTTTAACATTTGAAAAGATTTGTCATTAATGTAAAGATACGTCTGTGGTCATTTTTCTAGCTTCCATTTTACTGTTTATTTTATTAAAATGCATTTGTGGCAAAGGAAGGTAATTGATTATTTTACTCAGCACATCTCATTATAGTTTTTTGTTATTTATCAAGCCATCTGTTGTAGTCTACAGCATTAGCAAATAATATAGTGATAATAGGTCATTTTCCTTTTTTCCTCTTATTATTTATTTTTAATAATAATACACACTGGCATTTTTAATATCCCATTACTTTCTCAGAAAAAGATCCTTTTAAACAATGACAAGACAATACAATATCAGTTTCTGTTTACTTTATTATTCTGTATGATTCTGCATTGTTAAAATGGGGAACATGGAATAACTTTAGAGGATAAATACCTGTATCCATTTCAAATTTTAATCTACAAATAAAATCAAGGGAACTTATTGCCACCGTAACAGTAGTATGTAACTAATGGAAGACACCCACCTGAGAACTTTTTAATATATGTGAAACTTTTTATAATTGCATGTAAATTCAAAGTAATTTCTACAGGAAAAAGTTTTCTATGTTCTTTATGAAACATTAATTATGAAATAAAGATATATTTAGATGCAACTCACTGATGCATGCATAAATAAGATAAATGTTAGTACCATATTAGGAGAAGTGAATCCAGTGTTTTTTATAATAACTATTACTATTTGAAAAAATAAAAAATGAGTTACATATTTAAAAAAGAGTTACATAATAAACGTATTACATATTAAATGTGAGTTACATAATTAAATATTACATATTAAATATTAAACTTGTTATAAAACAAAAGCTGGAAAACATGAGATTTTTCCTCTGGAAAACCCCTCGAAAGTACTAATTTATGGCCAAAGTAATACAGATTTTTTCAAACAAATAGTTGGAAAGGAAGTTGAAAATGTAGAATCAACATAGTATACTTGAACTTGGTGTCACTGTCACATGTGTTACTTCACCAGGACTCAGAATAAAGAAACAAATCAACTGTATAGCATACGCAGTTTTCTCCTACTGAGCAAGGAATTAGGAAAGTCATGATTTCTCAATGTGGACAACAAATATACCTGTAGAAAGTACAATGAAGAGCTGGAAGTGAGTTTTTATTCCCCTTTCCTTATGCTGAATTGCCTACAGAACAAGAATAAAAATCCAAAGGGCAGTTTTTTCTTCCGTATCAAGTAATATTTAAGGTCTGTGCTTTGCCGAAAATATAAATAAAGGCAGAACCATCTAAAACAAGCTTCAGTATGGCTGGATTAATAATTTAAAAAGGAACCGAAGATTGCCTGGAATCATGCATCCTGTGACTCAGCCACTTCTCTCCCGCTTATTAACATTTACTGAACAGCAACTTATAAAAAACCAGGACTCTTAGATCATTTAAAGCAATCTTGCTGGAAATCTCTGGGTAGTATTCCTTAAATGTGAGAACTATAGGTACCCTCAAACACTAGTGTTCAGCTTCTGCGTAGAGCACTTAGCATATTTCTTTTTTCTCTATAGTTTTAAATGTGTGGGAACATGTGATCAGGGTCCTTTTTATATTCAAAATGGGTTAGCTTCTGTCTAGAAAGTGTCTTATTGTCATGATGTCACCACATCTCAAGATTTGTGACCTTTTGCACCATATGGATTCATGGTAGTCCACGTCCTAGCTTACAGGCCAGAGGGCTTTTGTGCCCCCGCTAGGGGGTATCAAAGGCTTTTGGACTGGAATTTCAAGTACCGATAGATTTGGAAAAACAAAAAGTAATTTTTATATATCCTAAGGACCGCCAGATGTCGCAAAGGCATCATTGATGAAACAGTTTTTATCCAAAATGTGGCACTTATATAAGAAATACTAGTATTGTGTTTGAGAGTCGTAGAGGCCATAACAGGTCAGTGAAATGTCCTTCAAACATCTGATTTTTACATTCAAGAATGGGCCCACATGAAAAGATAACCACATATCTGACATTGACGTTACTACCATTTAGACAACCGATTCAATTGCCTTAGTCGGTGGGATCAATCAGGCCTTTATTACTTTGAAAAACCCCAGAAAGATATAGTTTTTCTTTTTATTTAAAAATGATGGCTTGAAACGATATCCCACCACTCTATTTTCACTACAAACCTCAAATGCTACATAGAAGCACATAGAAACTTTCGTAACTTCCACTAACCCCTAAGTTTAAGGCATTTTATGAGATGTGCAAAATTATAATAATGAAAGAAATGGTGCCGAGTGAAATTCTGCTGAGCCAAACTGTATGCATAAATTGGCAGTTTAACAAGTAAAACTTGGAAGCAAGCATTTGATGATTGATTTTTTATTGAGACAGAACAAGCATGATAGTGGGTAAAGTGATTTTCCTTATTGAGAGAAAATATAGTGTTTTTCAACATGTCTCTAGTATGAATGGAAGCCTTGTCAAAAAAACGGAGCAACACATAATATCTTTAAAAAGGTGAATTAACATAAGTATATCACTTATTTTATGGATCAAATTTTATACTTGTCAGTTTTATTCAGAATGTCATAAAGTTTATATCATAAAGATGGTATTATTACCTTTGTTATGTCCTGGAAAAAAATCTGATATTAACTGCTTTGTAAGTAGGATATAAAATATATTCAGTTGTAGAAATGTGGTGATGAAAATTAAGGCCAAAATATGTATTCACATGTAGATCTTAGGCAACACCCCAGTAATTTTAAGTACTTGAAATACATTATTCAGCAAGTAACCTGCTGTATATTTCTGTGTAATGGGCTCTGCTTGAGAATACAGGAACTGTCAAGATAAAAATAAGAAACATGCATCATTCTAATTTAATTACAATTCATCAAAAAATTCTTCTATTGTATGTATTACAGGGAGATGTATACTTTCTTATAAAAATAATCACATACTAACGTTGAGATTTGCCGTTTTTGTACATAGTTTTCTCTTGCTTAAAGAATATATGCATCCACACATACATCAAACATGTATGTACATATGCTGAGTTTTTGCTTTATGTGTGCTCTCAGTGCACCTATTTTATAGTTATATCTATGGGAAAATTTAAATGATGAATATGAATTTGTTTATAGAGGGTTCTTTCCAAGTTTGTAAATGTACATTTATTTCCAATTGTGTTTTCTAGCTATATTTTGTAATTCTACTTAGCTATGGATATATTATTCCCATTTGGAATAAAACGTATAATAACATAAGGAGGACATGGTCATGCTGTTTTTCTGGATTTAATTAGTAAGCAACCTGCGAATCCATGGTTCCTATTATGTTTGAGTAGGTATATCATGGGTCCATGTTCTATGTGAAAGATTATCTGTATTTTATTCTAAGACTTTATGTATATTTAACCTTTAATTTGACTAGCAGGTTGTATGATTTACATAAAAAATAGATCAGCTTTGAATTCACTGAATGTTATTGGTATAACATAATCAATCATCTCTAAATGTTAATGGTGTTAAAGAGCAATGAGAGCATATGTCTTATATTTGTAATCCTGTGAATTTATGAAATTATTTAGAATGTCTAAGAGCATTAGATCATGTGGCATTTCTCTGTGGTTAGAGATTGAATTTTTTGAATGGTGGGTATCATTCTACTGAAGTTGGAGAATCAGCCAAATATAAGTACTTTTTTTTCCACGAATTACCTAGTAGGTACCTTGATGACTAGAGTATTGTTATGAAGGGGTTTGTGTGTGTGTGTGTGTGTGTGTGTGTGTGTGTGTGTGTGTGTGTAATGTGTGTATATATATTGATATATATATATCACAGTACAGTGCTTAAAATGCTGTGACTTTGTCTCATTCTCTTTTCACTATCTTTTAATACAATATGACTTTCATTGGTGTTATCCTAATTACATCATGCATGTAATTCCTCAATGAAATAAAAAGTCAATATGTGAATGACAGTAGTAAGGGGAAAAAATAGGATTTCAAATGGCAAAAAGCCTGCTCTGGTAACAAAGACTGAATCAATCCCTGTGTTGTATAGCAGCTTGATCGTATCTTTAAAACTGATAGTAACAAAGAATATTTATTTGTTGCCATGCTATTGTAGGATTTATTTTTAAACTCCAATCCCAATTATCAAGAAAATTGCATCCTCTTTATCTCACAGAAGGGCATACTGAATCATAGCATATTTGGTTATTGGGACTATAATATTGTTACCTTGCTTGAAACACATGGTCTCTCTTGATATACAAGAAAAAACTGAATCTATTTCAATAAATTAATAGGGATGAGAATCCCAATCCATCCTTCTTTTCAGAGGCTCGCATACATTGTAATGAAATGCATTAGGAGTTTTCTTCACTTGAAATCCAAATGAGACCCATTTTGGCTCACACCCTTGACAGTCTCTTTTATAAGCATTGCTGTCTCCTGTTCTTGTGTGGGCCTAGTAAAATGCTTCCTTTGTAAGATGCACAGAGACAATATAATGCCACGAAAGACGAAGGTGTCAAAACACAAAGTTAGAGGCAATCTAATCAATGCCTCCTGATTTAGCCTTTGAAGGCTCTCTTCATTAAAACTCTTTAATGGTGAGGCTTATCTTGAGGTAGAGCTGTTACTTAATATTTTTCAGTGTCATTCTTTGGACAGTCATTTGTACCTTTTAAATGTATTTTCAGTATTCATTGTTTAGTAAATTGGATGTCTTGTTAGCATGGTGGTGGTATGAATGACTTGCATCAAAATGATTGAAGGTAATAGTGTATAAATTCTTGGTACATTTTTTTCCCTATCCCCTAATCCCCATCTTTCCTCCATCAAAGAAAATCTTAATTTATTTTCTTTCTAAATATCAGGTGTAGCATGTCTTTTGATGCTTTCAAAAGCAGACATTTAGACCTTTTTTCATATCCAAGAATTTGATTGGAAATCTAAAAATAACTGGAAGCAATTAAAATTTTTCTTTCAAAGGAGTTGCCATTGCCATCATTTTACTAATACACTTTTCAAATTAATTTTTTTTTTTATTAGAGCATTTGGGTAAAGCAATGTGCATCTCACTCAAGTGGTAGAAAAAATCATGTCCCATGCTCTCCTGAGTTTTTGTTTCAGTTAAGTACATTAGGAATGCTGAAGCCTGGAAGAGGAGACATAGGCCACCTACCCAACTCCAGATAGGGTTATGAACTTAGGAATTTTGTGTCAACATAAGACATTCTTTAAAACAGTTTTATTTTCCTAGGTGTGAATGAAAGTGTATAAAATAGAAAATGTTTTTGAATCTTCAGTTCACTATTCCCCTCGCCCAGTAATTTGTCCAAATTTAATAAATGAAAATCTTGAATTTTTTTCTCTTAACACATGGACCAGATGGCATCATGATCTGAAAAATTATAGAGAATACTTAGAAGAATATCTCATTAGTGACGTGTGTGCCTATATTTAGACTCCTTTTATACACACACGTGTATGGAAAGCTGCATATATACAACAGTAAATATGCCTTAGTTTTGTTGTTCTTGTTATTTATTCCCAGAATATAGTCTAATCCTTCTCGTAAGCAGATTTAACAAATACATATGTTTTTGGATCAGCACACTCACATAAGCCATTTAAAGAAGCGGAGAAATCAGGAGTGTAATTTCCTTCAGCATGCCCAACTTAAAAAAAAAGCTCACAAGATGTCCTTGCTACCCTTCCCACCCCAATCTACAATTATCAGTAAAAATAAAATAATTTAAAAAATGCAGGAAATAGAAAAAGATAAACACCACAGAATTTATGCACTTGCTATCTTGAAAATGGAAAAGAATTCAAGCAACTTTGACCTGATTTTTAAATGACTACTGTGGTGACTACAGCTGCTCTAGCTTAGTAATTATTTGTGATAGGTTGTTTTTGAGTCCCATATGTATAGGAGCTCCAGGCCCAGCTACCTCATTTGCTGGCACAAAAACAGATTCTTCCAGGTGCTGAAAATTAAATTTTAATATATTATTTAAATATTAAGAGAATTACAGTTTCAGTAATTTTACTGCTACAGCTGGAGTGCAAAGCATGCCTGTAGAATGCAGAGTATTGGACAATCTAACGTATAGGAAGTTTATAGTGATTTTTAAAATATTAGCTTATACATTTAAAAGATGATGGCTTTCTTTGGCATTTAGTTTATATATGGGTAAACTTTATTCATTTCCAGTAGTTTGGGCATGCCTTAAATTATGCAAACTATGATTTTGGGGTCTGTTTACTTATCTCCCTAAAAAGGAAACTATGTCAATGACAAAGAAATTTAAGATAGTAAAAGGTAAATAAATAACCAGGGAATCCTTGCCTCTTGTGGCTCACTACCTATGCATTACTCTGTTTTGAAAAGACTTTTAAAGCCTAGAATATTTTTTTAATCTCTGTGGTTCCTCTTCCCTAAAGAGAATGATCTCAAAATTGCTAGAAATCAGAAAAAAAAATCAACAAAAATTCTAGTCTCTAAGATCCTAAAAGCAAGGTTCATCATTAGCATGGCTCTTGAAATTTTTGTGTGGTTTGGCCTATACAAATTAAGTAAAACCCCATTTAAAATAATATTTCTGTGTTGATAAGATGCCCATAGTTTGTTTGGAATTCAGAGTAAGAAATCAAGTTAATCGTGAAATTTTATAAGTTACAGTCATTTGTAACTTAATTTATGATGAAGTCTTGCTTTTCTGGGAATTTTACACAATTTTAAATTTGCTAATTAGAAGTTCTTTTCAACTAAACATTTTAACAAATGTACCTTTAAAGAATTAAAGACAACTAGAAGATGTGTGCAGTGGGTTAAATCGTTTACTGTAACCAGCCATTTCAGAGCAGAGGGTGCTTAGTATATAAAGCACCTTCAAAGTATACTCTTAGGAACAAATTTCCTATTAGTGATCATCTCTTATACATACAAACTTCTGGCTTTTGTTTGCTAACTGAATTACACCTCGTGGGCAGAAATCGTGAAGCAAAGTGCACATGGTATGACTCTTTGGTCGTTAAGTTCACATGCTCTGGATCCAAATTGCTTCAGTTGAAATCTCAGCTCTACCACCTTCTAGCTCTGTGACCTTAGGCAGCCAGCCTTTCAATGCCTCAGTGTTTTCATCATAAAATGGAGCTACTTTTTAAGGTGTTTACAAAGATTAAGTGAATTCATCAAATAAACGATTTCAAATAGTATATGGTACAAAGTAAGCACTATAAATATCAGGGTTTTTCTTAGTAATATTCATGCCGCTAACTTTGAGTACATGGTATAAAGAATGAAATGTAGTTTTCACTTTTGTAACTCTTGAAGTGCTTTAGCATTTATTTAAGATGCTTCTGGGTAGTCAATGACTTGATGATATCTAACCCGTTAATATAAATAAACTCTTTATCATTGGAATTTCTACTCCAGATTATAGTAGTAGGCCATTTATAGTTCCGTTCATAACTCCAGATATAGTGTGAAAAACTGTGACATAGACTGTCAAATAGTAAATTATTTAACAAAGTCTCAGTAGGAAGAGTTATATAATTACTGCTGAAATTTGAGAACACATTTTAAAAATATAAGAGTAAAGAATTTGTCGGCCTTTTCATTTTTCCCCTCTCCTACCATGTAGTTGTAGAAAGTACTTACATTTAAAGGTCTTAATTGATTTTGAAAAATCTAACTGGTTTTGAAGATCACTATAAGAAAAATAATCATGCAAAGTAATATCCTGAAAGATGGATTAGAGGCCATGTAACATAATATTTTCCTTTTGCAAAACAAGATTTTTATGTGTCAATATGAGTAACTAATATTTTTTCCATTGTAAAGAAATTGATTTGCAATGTCAAAATGAGCAGTTAACATACATAGACTGAGTACCTACTAAGTCAAGACGATTTTAGCTGGAGGGGGTGGGCAATAGAGAGGAATTTGGACAAAATCTTTACCTTCATAAAGTTTACTTTCTAGTGACAGAGTAGACAATAAACTGATGAATAAATAAATATGAACACACTTTCAGGTCAGAAAAAGGCTATGAAGTAAAATAAAGCACATAATGGTATGGTGAGCAGGTGACTCTTCAGGTAAGATAACCAGAGAGGGCATCTGTGGGAAAGTGCTGCTTGTACGACCTGAGGGACCAATCTGTGAAAACGTCTGGGGAGGAGCACATTAGGCAGAGGGAATAGCACATTTGCCATTCTGCTCAGAGATAGAAACAAGCTCCACATGGTCCAAGGAGAGTGAGACCATTGTGACTAGAGCTAAATGAGAGGGGGAGGGAAGAAGGAGAGGAGGCAAAGAGGTGACCAGAGGCCAGATCACATAGGAAGGCTTTGATTTTGTGTGATAACAAGTCTGTGGAGGGTACCGAACTTGAAGAGAATGTAATCTTATACCTTCGAAGCATTGTTCTGATTGCTATGAAAGTAGACCATAAGGGTGAAAGAGAAGAGAAAAAGTAGAATGCAGTGACCACAATCCCAGGTGAAATTAGGTTGATGGCAGTGTCAAGAAGTGGTTGGACTCTGGCAGCCATTTTGATGATGTGGAGTCAAACCACATGAAAACTAGAACTTGAAGGATTGCTGATGGATTGAGTATGAGGTTTGAGAGGAACAAATTAAGGGGGCTATTGGCATGAACCACTGTGTGAATGAGGGTGTGATTTACTGAGATGAGGAAACCTAGGGAGAATGGAATTTGGGGGAGAAATCAAGAAATCAGTTTGGAACGTATTATTTTGGAGATGCATTTAAGACATCTGGGAAGATGAAGTAAGAGATGGATGTGGTCACATGGAAGTCAAATCAATGACCAGGGGCGGAATTATTGTGGCAGTAACGGTAGTTCAGAGAATATTTGTAAGTTGTGATGGAGCCAATGAGTGTCATTCTGACTGAGGCCTGAGGCCCCAGGCACTGGGATAGGAAGTCGGGAGGAGGACGGTGCCGTTAGGTCACTGAGAGAAGACAGGAGTGGAGTAGGAAGAGAGCTAGGAGAATGTGGCATCCCAAGAGACTCACTTGGCTTGGAGGTAGGGAGAGATTAAATGCCCTGTCCATTCTTGGGTCCTTCTTGCTTTTGTCACTGAGATCACAAATTCCTAGACACACTGTAGCTTTGGGTACCCCTCTGCTTTCCAATCACAGCACGCGGACTTTGGTGCTCTCCCTCTCTCCCGCAGTACGGGCTCCGGCTCTACCATCTACACAGATGGACCTCCCTTACTCTCAGGCTTCTCCGGGTGCTTCTCACTTCACTCTTGGGCTGATGGATGCCTGACCCAAGACAACCTCTACAGGGATCAGAATTGGTGGTATGAGGAGGAAAACACGCCTCCTAAGCCAACCCCTCTTTTTCCTCCTGCTGCTGCTCCTGTAGTGCCAATGCTCCTGGTCCTGTCCTAATTCCTCCACCTCCTCTCAACTCACAAATCCCAGCCTGCTTAGTTCTGCTACTGCATGTTATTTTGGCTTTAATTAGTAACCTTTTATTATGTATCAGCAGATAGCAGAAGTAGTCTCTGCCACCATTCTTTATTCCTGTTACTGATCTTTTGAGTTTGGTTTTTTTCCCCCAAAAGTAAATAAATCGGCATCTGCTCTCCGTACTCTGAGCTCAGCCTGTTCTACCACTCACCCTTTCTAGCTCTCCAATAATCAGTGAAAGAACGTGGTGTTGCCAGCAAGGGCAGATGTGTATTTTCTATAAGAAATTCTTGTCCTTAATAACCTGTAAGGTTATTAATCTCTGGGGTAAATTATGGGTCAGCTGGATTTTTTTCTGAGGTAGCCTTGGACCCCCACATCATATTAATGTCGTTTCTGTAAGAAGAGATTTC
The DNA here is from genome assembly GCA_028534135.1 of Potos flavus. Classification (NCBI taxonomy): domain Eukaryota; kingdom Metazoa; phylum Chordata; class Mammalia; order Carnivora; family Procyonidae; genus Potos; species Potos flavus. Next base: position 60,680,000 of record CM052895.1, on the reverse strand, counting down.
CCAAGTTGTTAATAAGCAATTTACAATAAACTTTCAGATATAATCCACTTATAATTGAGGGGCTGCTTTGTGTATTTAAAGCCATCTTGCCTAATTTTATATCTACTATATATACATAGATATAGTATACATGTTTATCTATCATCTATAAGAGACATAATTAATGATGAATCTAAATTAAATTTTCTGAAATAGGCAAGGTAGAAATTTTGTATCAAAATAAATTCCTGTGTATTACTCTTAAGCAGTCTTAGGTAATTATAATTTACTGAATCAGAACATTTAATTTTTTGCCTTTGACTAATTTCTCTTACTTTCTAAAATAATGAATTCATATTCCACTGCAGAAAACAAATGGTACATAGGAATTAGACATTTTTAAGTTAATTATGGTATAGAAGCAAACTACTTTTCATAATAAATAATAGGTTGTAAAGTTAAAGATATTTTATATTGTAAGGTGATACATTATAAAATTGCATTAGTTATCCATGATTGTTAAGTATAAATTTGAAAATTTTATGGAGAAACGTAGCTTACATGGCAAAACCAGTATGCTTGATTTTAATTTTTAAAATATAGAGAACGCAGGGTTCAAGAGCAAGCTATATATATTTAAAGCACACTTTAAAACATTCGTATTTGTTACCTCATTTTCCCTGCACAATAACCGTAGGAGGAGACTGATACCATGCTCCCTATTTTATAGATGAAGATGTTACAACTCAGGAAGGTCACTAAAGGTCTCAGTGCTAGTGAGAAATGTCTGACCCTGTCATTCAGATTCCAAATCTAGGTCTCTTTCCACTGCCTGGTGCTGCCTTACATTTCTGAGGGTTGTGGAATGAATGCAGCAGAGGTTTCAGTAACAACGTGTTTAGCTTTTATTTTGGCTTGCTGGACGCCTATGAAGCGGATTTAAGCCTTGAGCGCCAAAGTCAATGAGCCACTCTGTACTTGGAGTAGATCTGTGCTGCTGAGCAAAAGAAGGAACTGGCATCATCTTGCTTTGTATTTTCAAAATATTTTAAACACTGAAAGGCAGGGCTTTCCTTCTACAACCCAGCACGGCAATATGGTACTCCGGTGAGGAGTGCGCGCTCTCACTTCCGGATGATCAGTCACATCCGGGCAGCAGCGCTCAGACTACGGGAGCCTGGGAGGACACGGAGGATTGTGACTTTCACGCTCTTGGAGGCTTGTGAGGGGGTGGAGCAGGAACGGAGTTCCCTTCCTCCTCCCTGCTCCAGAGTTTGGCTGTTGATTATGACTGAGAAGTGAAACAGTATTGTTTATCCAGTCTTACTACCTAGCGTAGACATAGGAAAAAGAATCAAAAATTTTCCTGCTGTCTTTTCCCTTTCTTATACCACTTATCATCATGGGTCAGAAGGTGGAAGGTAAATGAAAAGTGGTGCTCTCAAAATGGCTTTTAATATAAAGAGGTCTGAAAGGATGCATAACCAATTATTGGTTTTTAAGGTGGTGGTTCTTTTCAAGTGGAGTGGTTAGCTTCGTTGCTGAAGGGACGCTTGGAAAATATTTTTTTGGCTTTTGGGTTATGGCTATGAATTACCTTCGTAGTTCCAAAAACACGAAAAGATAACTTTAAAACAGTTTTTAATCGCTCTGAAGTAGTGCAAAGAAGACATGTTTGCCCAACTCAGAAAAAACAACGAAAGCTTTATTGAGGAAGAAATGGTATATTCTCTTCATCAGAGCGAACTATTTCCGTTTGACGGTCAGGACAGCCAGGCGGGGTGGGGCGCGTGCCTGGACCTCCCCGAGGTGTGCCCACCCTCCTGGAGAGCTTCAGGAGGCCACAGCTATCCATGTGAACGCTTAAGTCAGTTTGGATGTGCTGTCTTCACTGTGGGTTTTTTGATGAAATAGAGCAGAATACAGTTAAGGGGAGAAATGTTCACTTATCAGTGAAGTTGAGGTGTTCTTTGCTAGTCTTCTGCCCTTTTTCATATAACGATGTGTTAGGAGGGGCCGGTATTTTGGGAAATATTACACTTTAATTTTTGATGAAAAAGTACTATTTTAAGTGAATTAGTGGAATAACCTAGAATAAAACTTCTAATAGTCCAATCCTGTTTTGACCCTAATAACAAAATTATTATTTGGAAGTGATAGTGAAAGAATAGAAATTAGTAACTGCTGACATCTTAGGTTTCGCTTTTTTTTATCTTTTGCTTTAAGCACAAACTATTTTATATGTACAGATGTAAAGCCATATTTAACAGGGAAACACTCAAGTTTATAGACACTCACTACCTTTTGGATTTAATTTAACCTGTTGGTTATTCTGTGCACTGATGTTCTAAAGTTTGAGTAAGATTTATTTGCTTCAGGCAAACCCAAAATATATGTAAGATTTGCTTTCCTTTTAATGTGTGAACTATTCTAACTCAAAATTAAAGAATGTACCATTGCCAATTAGTTAAGTCAAAAAGTTAAGCTCTATACTTTGACATATAACACAGTTTTGAAAAACAGATACCAAAGAACTAGACAATGCTAAATTGTAGAGTTTAAGGAATAGGAAAATTTGGTTTGTCTTTAATAACCTTCTTTATAATGTGGTTACATATTATGTCAGATTCTTGTAACTGTCCAACTGTAGAGTGGTTTTCATTGTTCTCCAAGGCCCACACTGGGGGGAAGTAATAATTAATATAACTGGAATTGTCCGATCACGAATAAATTGTTTTAAAAATAAATAGAATTTATATCATCTATCAAAGTATTCATTTCTGTTTTTTCTTCTTACTTCAAATAAAATAGTGGAATTTGAAAATTCCACCATTGTAAGATGATAGTGATCTATAAAACTTATGTTTATCATCCATCCCTTTTTTTCGTGCTCAGTAATTAAAAATGGCCATGGGCATTTTTTATCCAGTGAGATTTACCACCTGCTATAGCTTTCAACATTTATAGAAGGATTTCTACACCTGCTTTTTTTTTTTTTTTTTATGAAATAACTGAATATCAGAGCAGCTTGAAGTGTTTTCTTTAAAAGAAAAAAATAAGTTTACCTCTAGGCCTCTGGTTTTCAGCAGATAGAACGCGCTATCATTAGCCTACCATCCGTTTTAATTTGAAATCCTAAGAACAAAAGTCATTAATAAGTCCTTTGTCATGGATTTTAAAAAAGAAGACGCCTTTTTAGTATTTGTATGTCATCATGCCAGGCCTAGAAAATTAGGCTAATTTATTATTTAAAACACTGGTGGGATTCCTAATTGCATTCATCATTAGATATGACACGTTTAGAACTGAGAACCATATCCAGTGAGAATTTTCCAGTTTGAATTTTGAAATAAAAATATTTTTCAAGAGATCCCTAGCTATTGCCTGTTACCATGGCAACAGTCCTATTTGTCTGAGAGCTCTGTCCGCTGCCAATGAGAGAGAGAGCAACGTCAACTAAACATACGAATACATCAAAGACAAATTCATATGCTCAATCTGATCAGCTCAATTAATGTAAGAACAGAAGCTGAAGGGGGTTAAAAGAGGGCACCCATTCAGGATAGATGAAGCCCCTTTTAGCAGAATATACACGCCGGCCTTTTGGGGGAGGAATTTAGCACACTGTCAAAAACATTATCAGAAAAAGAAAGTACTAGGCCTCCTACACCTAACAGATATGAAGCTGTCAGACAAAGAATAGCACTATTCATTAAATGACACTTATTTTCTCCCACTTTACAAGAATACAGCGAACAAAACAAGCAGGGGAGCAGCTGAGAAAGACACTTTTTTCTTTTGCTAGTGATGACAGACATGCAGCAATTATGGTGATAACTAAGGAATACTAAACAAGAAGCCAGCCTCCATTCTGTTTATCACCTTAAATTTTATGTTACTAAATTTGCATGCAACTCCTGTTTTGTTTTATTATTTATGTCTGGGAAAAATTAGATGCCTTTGTTTTTAACATGGTGCCTTGAGTTTGGTGTAGCATACCTCTAAACTCAATGAATTCGCTCACTTTTCTTGTTAAATGGCCATATCAAGTTGAAATGCTTTTGAAGTAAGACATTTCCAAAGCACAACAAAACTGCTGTTGTCAATGTGAGGTGTATATGGGGCTCAGTGGCCGGGGGGGGGGGGGGTTCCTTAGTGTAAAGGGAGATACCATACATCTGCACATTGTTTTTTTGAGAGATAGAGTGAAAGGTGTATTAATTGCCACCTTTGCTTCATGCTTCAGTTTACATGGTGAAATGTGTTACGGTGCATGTGTATTTAATGGATCCTGCTTTGTTTTTTGTTTTTTGTTTTCTTTTTTTTCCCCTTTGGGGAAGTCGTAGGTGGTAGGGAGTAGAGACTGGCTTGTAGGGCTTGTAACAGGTGCAGGCAAGTAGGAGTTCCCGTGAGATTGCTGCCTTTTAAGAATCTTATGCTTAAACCATGATGATCTGATTTAAGGCCCATTATCAATAGTCTGCTAGTTATATCTGCATGATCGTGGACTGATTGATACTGACTTTGTAGCCATGTGCTCCATAATGCGCTGTCAGGAAATGCTGACAGATGCAATGAAAGAACAATAAATGTGGGGCAGCCGTAATGTAAAGGTCCAGCTAGGCTGTATGAAAACTGATAGCTAGGATATTGGCTCCTATGTTACCATATACACCAGTCCCTTTGAGAATTTAGCGGGTGAGTGAATTAAAATGGTCTCCTGATACCCAGAAGGGGGAAAAAAAAGATCTTCATTTAAGGAACTTGCCGACTTTGCCAAAACATTGCTTTATAAGAACAGAGCCAAGATTAAAAAAAAAAAAAAAAACATACTCTTTTACTCAAAAATCTAGGCATGTCTGACACATCTGAGAAACTATTTCTTAAAAATCAATACACACAAAAAAAGCACCTTATCTACTTTTTATGATACCTCACCTATTTGTATAAAATTACAAGAGGAGACATTTTATCCAAATTCCTATTTTAAATGTAAGGCATTTTATACTATTTTTTTAAAATTCTTGATCTTCGACTCAGTGCATGAATATACCTGGCATTCGGCCAGTGCGGGTTTTTAACAAATAACTAGGATAATATTACTATGAAGCCATGAAAGTTACCTTCTTCTCCCTAGTCTGAAAATGTTCCTTTGAAAGAAGTTATATTGGACGTAATTCGTGCTTTTTCTTGTTTACGTGTTTTACAGATACCCTCTGTGTTCTTAAACATCATTTAATAATTCTTAGTATTTCAAAGACATAATCAACATTCCAAGATTAATGTCAGAAGTAAAGTAGATTATTTTAATATATTTTAACAAATTACTTGTTCCAAAAATAAAATAATTTATAATGATACCTTCAAAAATCGACATAGACTCTGATATCTGGCCTTAATTCTTCCTCCTTTGATTAGAAAATGTAGAATGTGTTGAGTACCAACATATTTTCAACACCGAGCCCCTTGAGGAGCCTACACATAATGGGGGGGGGGGCTGAGGTCAAAGCTGCATTGATAATTTGATTCATGTCCTTATGGGAGCAAAGTAAGAGTCCTCTTCTTTATTTACAAAGTTATCTAAAATGTTTTGGGGGAGCCTGGAGAATCTAATGATTTAAAAGGAGTCTGTGAAGATTATTTGCTCAGGTGAATTTAATTTTTGATCCAAACCTTTTTATGATACTTAACGCATGTAAAATGACATTCAAAAGCCAATTTTTGGATGAGAAAAAACTTACTCTAGCAAGATTCTTAAAATGCAGTCTTCTGAGAGTACTCAAAGAATATTCTAAGCAGATCATTGACAAAACACGCCTACGACTGTAATTGTGTACGTTCAGGGGAATGACTTTTTTATTCCATATTATTGACATAATAGATTGAGTCATCATTACTGTCTGATATGCAAAGGCCTGGTTTAAAACTCTTCTGTGGATCCCCTTTAGCACACAAAATATTGACACAATAGATGATAATGGCTCCTTTGGAGCCATTAGGGTCCATCATGTCAGGGCCCGCTCAGACAATTCTTAGCAGGTAGCACGCAGATTCTTGACATGATAGATCATAACAAGTCCAAAGGAATAATTATCATTTCTTAGATTACACCATACTTGGGGATTTTATAGTTTACTAGGATTAGAGCATATTATCACCAATGTGAATTTAATTCATTAATTATATTCTACTAGTAATACATGCTTCATGCACACACAATGTGTACTATAAAATATGTCAGCAAACCAGATTACATGCAGTTATGTTACACTTTTCTCTGTCTAGGAACTTCAAGAAGTCCACCCTGATTGTTATGAATATTCATAAAACAATTCATTCTCAGCCTTCTACCTTTTATGCCAAGAGTCAGCCTGGAGCAAATTTTTCATGTCCATGGCCTAGACCTTTGAAAGTAGAGATGCCTAATGGAAAGAGTGACAGAGCTTGAGTGACACTGACTGTGACAGGCAGGAGCTCTGGTGGGCACCCATATAATTAGATCTTTGTGTGGTCTGCTTAGCGAAGACAGAACTTGATGTTTTACTAACAAAATGGTTTGAAAAGAAACCGCATCTGTCCCCCCCCACCCCCCACATTTAGACTGTTGATCAGGTACAGAAATGAAAATAAAAAATTTGCAAAGAAAAATCTCCTGGTGGTTTTGGATAATATGTATTATCACGGTGTAAAAGCGGAAATGAGTGACGTTGGATTGGCCTGTAAGGAAAGCATCATGCTTTTTCTTTTCATGTGAATAGTTTTTATTGTGTTGAGATTAGAGACAAATATAAATTATATTATACAATGTGGCAAGTCATTAGCTTTTCATAAAAAGAAATTTTATCTACAGTGAAAAGCTTTTGATCTGGAAGACTTTATGAAAAGCTTTTTAAGTTTGATTTTGGTGGTGTTATTTGGTGTAAGTGTCAGTATCAGTGTTTGGAAATTACATCAGGTGGTTTGCCTATTTGCATGGCAGGGTGGCACATTTAAAGGGTGTCCTTTTTGCATTTTCATTTCAAAAAATGTAAACTCAGCTTATATCTAAGCCTTAATGAATAAGCCCTAATTAGATCATGTATAAGAGAAATAGTCGTCTCACTTGCATTAGTCATAGATTCTTGTTTTCCCATAGTTTAATGCTTGTTGTGTTTCCAGGTTCCAAGCAACATCACAAGCTTCCAAAAAAGAAAGAAAGAAAGAAACCTAAAACAAAGCAATTGCTTTGAACTTACAGACTCATTTTGACATAGTGAATTCCCTTTCCCCTTATCTTTAGCACTCTCAGAGAACTGGTGTAGACCAATGCATGGTTTCTGTTACGGAAAAAATGCAGTGGCATAAACCTATTGCACACTGGAGGTCACCCTTGCTATTTACAAATTCTCTACGCTTTAACAAAACAAAAGTAGATCTCGCATACTTTTAATATGCACCACAGTTTGCATGATATTTTGATAGAAATACATGGATACTATGTGTCTTCCATGTATAGTCAGTCATATTAAGTGCAATTAAGGAACTCATTATGAAAATCTTATGCTTGTCTGATTTTTCTGATGAAATAAGCAAATGACAAGAAGCTTTTCAAAACGAAACTAGAAGCTTTCATTATATATTATATATAATGGATTTTGAAAATCTTTCCAAATTGTTATAACAGAATTCTAGAGTAGAGTTCATAGGCATTTCTTATTCAATGATTTGTCAGCTTTTTTTCTTTACCACATGATTTCTGGAGATAACTTCTCCATAGTTAATACTTATGGCTTGTTGATAAGAAAAATTACTTCTGAGTAATTTTACTTTGACATAATTTATTGTGGTGTGCTAAATAAGTGAGCCTGTTCTTCTGTTTTTTCATCCATGTTACTTTCACATTTTATGTCCACTCAACAAAAAATAGTAACACTTCAGTATGAATAAAAAAATTTTTCTTTAACAATCGACTTAAAAACGAGGATGTACATAAAAACGAAACCATTAAACTGAATAAGAACTCTGGTTTTTTTGCAAATACCTCAATGACAGAACATAAAACGGAAGAAAAAACATTCAGCCTACATCTTGAAGCCATTCAAAATAGGAACCAAAGATAGACCGAGGAGTGTGTGATTCCTTTTCAGTGAGAATGTTCTGAAAACGTAAGGGTTCATCATCTGGGAACTGTAACAAGCAAAGTGTGAAGGTTTACGGAGAAAAAAAATAAGCATTTTACCTATTTTTCCCTTAAGATATAATATGAATACCATGAATTTTTCCTGATGCATATTACCTTAATATATACAGTCAAATTTCTTTCTCACAATTATTTTATAACACTTTTTAATCTTCCATTAAAAGGATCCTTTATAGTTTCATAAAAGTTTCACATAATATGTCAATTATCTGGCATATGGGTCAGAGGTCAGAAGTGAGTTAAAATAAGGGATAATGGCTTTAACAGATTCATATGTGGTGGCAAGATCAAGGGAGCAGAGGGCACACCATCACATTCCCTAGTCAAAGACTAAGACGTCCAGGGATATATGTCCACTAACAGAGGAACTCAAACACTCTCTGCTGTTTATACCATGTGGGGTTTCATCCACTCTCCTTTTCTCTCCCTGTTTAGGGTTCACTGGAAGGAATTGATGAGCCATACCTCAGGCTCCAGATGGTTGATTTGTACAAAGCGAAGCAACTGCATAGCACCTCCTCTTTTCAATTTCTTTTTTGAGACATTGCCAGCGTTCTGTCCTATGTCTCAATTCCCTCCTTTTGAACCTAGTCATCCTGGCCCTTTTTGAAGGCTTAACAGTGAGCATCTCTCTTAATGAAGCCTTTCCCAAACTCTCCTGTACCATGGTTATCTCTGGCAGACAGTCCAGCACTGACTGGATCGCCCCTTCTGGGTCCAATATGTCTGTCTTCCGGTTTTTATTTTAACAGAAACTGTGCGTTTGTCGGTTTCATCCCACTAGTGAGTTTGCATATCCGGTTGCAGCAAGTACGGTCCTTTTTATCCTGTAATCCTCGCTGCCCTGAGCAGACACTGGCCATGGAACAGCTGGAAGTCATCTCTGTCTCCTCTGAGCTCTCGGGGCACCTCCTTTGTACCTCTTCTGTGACCCTAAGCACATCATACTTTGATTAGTTACTTGAGAATGTGTTTTCTATCTCCTTGCTAAAATGTAAATTTGTGGAAGCAGGACTGTGTCTTAGACATCTTCATATCCCACACCGTCATCCCCACACCACCACAGTCCACACCGTGTTTGCAGTTAAAATTTTCAGCCACTTAACTAGCATTTATTCAATACCTGGTTACAGGGCCCTATGCTAATTGCTCAGGATGATATGACATAAACTGTTATTATTGATACCGAAAAGCAGCCTATAATACAGCGGGTGAGAGAGTAATGAATGTGAATAATAGAAGAACATTCCATAGCCCAGTAAATGGAGAGAGCGCTCAGTTGTGGCTGAGAATGGAAGTAGCCAGTTTCAATCGCTTCTCGGCCTTTTGGCTAAGATCAAGTGTGGAAGTAGCCAGTTTCACGCTTTCAAGGAGATATTTGGTAATGTGGTTTCTGTTGCCTTTATTTTTATTTTAGAAAGCGCGCATGTGCGTGAGCAGGGGAGGAGGGTCAGAGGGAGAGGGAGAGAGAGAATCTTAAGCAGGCTCCACGCCCAGTGCAGAGGTCCACACAGGGCCCAGTCTCAGGTCCCTGAGATCATAACCTGAGCCGAAATCAAGAGTCAGACGCTTAAGCAACTGAGCCACTCAAGTGCCCAGACGTTGCCTTTAAATCCAAGTTCAGGGGTGTAGTTTATGGCAAAAACTTCTCCCTCTGGGGATAGGAGAAGAGCCTGAATGGAAAGGATTTTCATTCCATCCCAACTCACCCAAAGGAGCAATGGCCAAAAAGCCACTTAAGTTTGAGCACATGAATTTATCCCTGGACAAATGGAAGGAAACATTTTGCAGGAAGCCCATTCTCACATGTTGATTGAAGGAAAGAGTGAATGCAGTTACTCGCTCTGATATTTATTGATTGAACAAGTCAAAAAATGAATAATCCCATCTTAAAACATAAGAATTCTTTGTTTTTACCAAGGAACTTTGTGCTTCATATGTAGAAAATCCAGACACCCTTAAATTTATGTTTACATTTCTCCGTGTGAATGTATAAACCATATACTTTAAATATCATCATAATATATAATTTCTTTTCCTTCTGGAATTTTATTAACTTTCCTTTATTTTCAACCCAGTAACTGAGTATCAGGCTGCTTGAGTTTTTAAACCAATACTAGATTCAAAGCTCCTTGAGGAAGAGGCTACATCCTAACTACTCTTTGTCCCACAAGTGCTTATGTTCTAATTTAAATTAGTTTAAGAATAGAAAAGAAATTCCAAATGTAATACATAGAAAGCACTGTGTAAGTTTCTGAGAGATCATGGAGTGACTGCCCTGCAGTTCCTGAGGCCAGAGTTTCTTGCCCTTAGCAGAAACACTCGATAAATGTTGATTGAATTTAATTTCATTTCGCCATGAATAACACCTGAATTTGTGTGACAGTGATGCTGAATGATTTAGTATAGAAAAACCCTTTAAAATCTCCATTCCCTCTACCCTGTATAATTAAATACTTGCTTATCTGCAGTAAAAGTGACCCAGGCTCTTTGCTCCTTAGCTCTTCTAGTCTACCAACAGAAATTTGATTCTTAGTATCTTACTAAAGAAGTGACTCTATTATACCAGTCAACAAATATTTCCTGAAAGTGAGATTTCCAAAAAGCACTAAAGGAAATTAAGAAGATGAAGGAATGGTCCTCCTTTCAATATTACCATATTTGGCAGAAAAAAAATTAAGGTAATGAAATACAGTATATTGTGGGGTAAGTGTCAGATGGAAGGAGATTGTATGAGGACCCAGAGGGAAGGCAGTCTCTATTTGGTTTGGAGTTGTTATGTAATGTTGAAAGAAGTGGAGCTTAAGCTGGAATTGGAAGATGAAACTGAGTTCAGATGGATGAAAATTTACAGGGATGGTTGTTAGCATAAAGCAAATGATGTGAGCAAAGATCCAAAGTCTGGAAAGTTTATAACCTTTTGAGGGGACTGTACCATTTGGCTGGAGTGGAAGAGAAGTAGGCTGGAAAGATAGATTGGAACGAGATCACAGTGGACTTTACATTCCACAGGAAGGAATTATCCTTGAATTCCTTGGGTTTGGGGGCACAGTGACAGGGTGAACAACAGTTTTGATATTTATGTTATAAAACCATAGTAGTTGAATGAACATCATGGATCAGACTGACGGGGTACATTAGTGATGGTGGCGGTGGCGGGGGGGGGTCTATGATCAGGATCTGAGACTAACGTGAGAAGAGGCATACTGGGAGGAACTAAGGAGTATTTTTCATACTTCATTTTTTTTTAAATCCAGAGCACCATATGCTTATCTTTTTTTTCTGTGAAAAGGAGGAATTGGCTTAAAGATTATTAGTGATAAATATGTGAATGTAGACTATCTAGAGGTTTTTAGAAATCCACCTAACATGTGAGTAATAAGATGTCCTATGAATATTTTATGAATAATGTGAAAGAATTGTAGCAAGTGTTGATATTTGTCAGAATCACCTGCAGAGATGGATATAGGTATGTGAACCCAAGCCCCATTCATGAGGTACCTCATCAGAATGCCCGGGAATGACACCTGGACCTCTGAATATTTGTATCCAGTTCTGTAGATGGTTTGGATGCATAATGAAGTTGGAAAATCATGACTGTGATGTGTTCTTTCCTTGTGCTTTTATTTACCATTATTAAGATGATTAACTAGCTGAAACAATTATAGAAAGGAATGTTTGCTATGACATCCATACTTAAATATTGATATCATTATTGGTAATGATATCTTGATAATTTCCCTCTAATATCTATATTTTTCTCAAAATGATCCATTAAAAATCACTGAGAAGAGTTTATTAAAGGAATTTTATTATCAAATTAAATTGAGGGTAATGAATTGAGTACAATGAATAGAACCTACCTACCTGATCAGAATTCCTAGCATCCTGTGAAGGTAAAATATCTCATCAAAAGTTCTAATGGACATTTCCCTCGTGTGAAAAAAAAGAAAGTGGCTGTTACTTCCATAACCTTTTAATATGGTTCTGGAATTGCCCAGATGGTGCATTACACTAAATCATTTTGTTGATTCTTAAATGATGAGGGCGTATCAAAATGAAGCGAACTCTTTTCCAGTGTATTTATCATCTTCTGAATTCAGGATTTTACAGTTATAATGGTATAGCTATTCCTGGGAATGACTCTCAAAGGCAAAAAATCTAAATATATTCTTGATTTGGGGAATTTGTGATGTAATTAATTTTATAGGAAATAAACTCTCAGATCTCATGTTTCCTTTTTATCTCTCAGTAAAACCAGTTATATGGTTATATATATATATATATGTAATCTATATATATGTTATAGACATTATTCAAATTGTTATCACTGTTTTGCTTTGTTAATTATTTTAAGTTTCCCCCTTTAGGGATTTTTTTTTAAAACAGGATCCTGAACCATTGGAGAGGTGAGGCACGGCTCATGGTGAGGTAGTAACATATATTCTTCCAGTAGGCAGGAGGTCTCTAAGACAGGTTTTAAGTGTAGTAAAATCATTTCTGTTATGACAAGTTTTCTATCACTTAGTAAAATTAAAAGTGATAGCAAGAGTTAGACGTTAGTTCTGCTTCTGGCACTATCTGAATCTATTACTTTCTTTGAATCCTTCTATTGGTACTTGCATAATCACCTTTTACATTCACAAATAAGTTACTGAGTTTCTCTGTTGATAGTCATGAAAACACATTTTAATTGAGTTTGGCATGTCAAAACCCTTTCTTGGGTTTTATGTTTGATGTACCATGCCACATTTTCAATGAATAAAAAACGGCCTCCTTGCATATTTATTACACATTCTCAGTTAGTGAGATTTTGTTACACAAGCAGTTGCCTTATTATTTTTTACACCTGCACTTTGATATCACAGTGGTTCATTGTCAATCGACGTAATGTATCAGAAGTAGCACAGCTAATGAGCACACTGTTGCCTTTAGTTCATTTTACATCGCGAAACCCTACTGGGGAATAGGCTATAAAAATTGGGGGAAGGGTTCTGACATTTTATAAATGTCATATGTCAGTCCTACACCGTGATGGCTGTGAAACACGGCATTCTGATGGTATCGGAGTCACATGACATGCTATGTTCACTAGCAGGCAATGAGATTTTGTTTTTATGATAGCCCTCAGGAAAGGTAGGGATGTGTGTGTGTAAGAGAGAGAGAGAAATTTTTGTTTTACAAGATAACTTAAAAGCCTTTCGACTCATGTACATGAATCAGGAAAGTTGGTCACTTTATTAATATAAGTGAGTAGAAGCAGTATTTCAATGGCTTAAAGTAAGAAAAGTGACATGAAAACAGGGACGCCTGGGTGGCTCAGTTGGTTAAGCGTCTGCCTTTGGCTCAGGTAATGATCCCAGGATCCTGGGATCAGCCCCGCATCAGGTTCCCTTCTCAGTGGGGAGCCTGCTTCGCCTTCTGCCTGCTGCTCTCCCTGTTGGTGCGTGCTCTCTCTCTCTCTCTCTCTGACAAATAAATAAATAAAATCTTAAAGAAAACTTAAATTCTACTTTTCTATGATTAAACACAGTATTTTGACCTTAGATCAACAGTAATTGTTCTGTGTTTTCTGGTTCCATCAGTTTACATTGGAATTTATATTGGAGAGAAGTAAAAAGTGAGGGCATATTATTTAAACTTAACCTTTGTTTTTAGGTAAGTTTTTAAAATGTGTTGATGGTATACAAGGTATTAACAGGTAATTTAATCAGTTCTTCGTCAGTGCAGGAGGGTTTGGATTTGTGAATGAAGAGAATTATGTTACTAATTGCAAAATAACAAGTGTGGTTTTGTTTTTAGAATTTTCAAGATTTTTATGGACCATCCTTTGTCTTGTGATAACTGTAGAGTTAGGAACTCAGAATATGATAGCAAAGGTCAGGCAGAGTATTTTCAGTTCTGAAGTGCTTTTATTTATTCAAATATTTTAAAATGGGAAAATTGTTTTCCTCCAAGGCCAATGTGTGTGTGTGTGTGTGTGTGTGTGTGTGTGTGTGTGTGTGTGTTGACCATTGTCAGGGGGATCCTTGAATGGCTCGCTTGGGTCACTGACCAACCAGAAAGCAAAGGGACCGCAAGAAGGGCAAGTGGGAACTGTGGTGTCAGGGGAACTAATAATACCACAGTTAAACGAGATCCAGCAAGACTGGTCACCCCGCATACCAGGCCCAAAGCAGGAGCAGCACTACCCGCAGTGACATAATGTCTTACCATCATCAGGCACCTTCACTTACAACAATCCCAGAATGGACTTGTGTTGGTTTCACGTGACTCATGAATAGCAGAGCCAGGATTCTATCATGACTTTTAGAACTTCTATCCTATTACTCTTTCCAGCACACCAACGATTTGCTCAATAAGTGTATTCATTTCTTCCCACATGATGAATTTTCATGTAAACTTAATCATCTGTAACTTGAAGCAAAGGTGAAATTTATTAAATGTTTTCTAGGCCAAACAAATGTGCATCATCTGGGCCCTGTTATCTGGGCATGATCTAATGTTGATGGCGGCATTCAATGATTACCATTCAAAGAATACAGTGAGAAACCAATTGTTTCATAAGATCGACGTTAGGACACTGTCTAAGTAACGTCTTTGTGGCCAAGCCTTTCTCTGGTGACTTGAGTGTATCACATACCCTGGGAACTCATGTCCCATTTTACCAGGGTTAAGTTAGGTAGGAGTATGGGAAGCCTTGCCATGGACAAATGACCACAGCTTTCCTCCCTTCCTCCTAGGACCTGCTTAATGCTTTTAGTGACATTAGAAGAGTGACATCCTGGAAATGAGTTGTTTTATTTGTGACAACTCCTTTATCTTGCCCAGTTGAATTTGAATATTCTATTCTATAGGACCCCAACTCCTCTCTATGATGAAATATATATTGCCCATTTTTAAAATTTCCTACTGCAAAATTTAAACCTGACCTTTTGTGTAATTTTTACTGAAAGGGCCATTTGGGGGGAAATTTTAGAATCCTATTTACTAAGAAATGCTGGTATTTATCTATCTATCTATCTATTTATTTATTTATTAGAAATGCTGGTTTTTAAAGTAGAAACTTTTCAGACTGTTTAAGGGGGAGGTGGCATGTTTTACATTGCAACTGAAAATTAGTTCTAATGTATGGACTGATTGCATGGATCAAACATAGTGTATGTTTTAGTAGACGGGTCTTTTTGTTTTATTTTTTTGGTGCAATTTGGGTTTAAGATTCCTAATTTCATATTTTAAATCTAGGCTTATACTATAGTTTTGAGATATTGTTGGAAAAGCCCTTCAGATACATGATAATGTAAGAAGATGGAGAAAATTCTTTTTTTAAGCCGGACATGGAGCTAAGTGGAAACTGTAAGCACTTAGAGCACTGTGTAGTAAAAGTTAGGCCTTGGTTGTTTGGGTCTTCTGTTACCAAGGTATCTCCCTAGCAAAAATATGCACCTGTGGGTTTGTTGAACTTACAAAGAATTTTAACTTCGTCTATCACTGAAGCTCTTCCATGTGCATGCCTTTTTTTTTCTTTAGAAAGTAAGAGTAATATTAAGTTTTACTCTTAAGTGTGGTTGTTAGCTGACTGAGCTCCTTGTCCTTCCAGCGTCTGAAAATAACTGTAAATTACAACTTTCATTTCCTTTAAATGAAGGAGGCAACAATTTGAAAATACCTCTTTCTCATAGTGAGTTTCTCAAGTTAGGTAGCGCATGCTGAAAATAAGAACTTTTTTTGGCAGTTATTGTTGTAAATAATATGCCTAAATTATTAACTGAGAATACGTCGTTAGAGACATGCCAAGAGTAGACAACCCATTAAATTTTCTTTGTTTAAAACTCTCCAGTCCTGTTGTTGGGTGAGACAATTTATTCATACAATCATATAAAAATCATATTTAATAAAGAACAATCCAAGGCAAAGAGGAAAAAAATGTCTTTATCCATAAGCAACCAGATGAGAAATGGATTTTTATTCAGTCAGATCCTTCTAGTCAATGAAACTGCATTTTCATGCATATTGCTCTCAAGTGATAATTAATATAGTCTAATTCAGGACATGATGCTAGAATTGATGTACTGTCATCAATACTCCACGTTAAAATCAAACCTTGACAAGGGCTTAACACCCTGGAACAGGTCATCATATGATAATACTCTTTGCCTCTCAGTATTTGTCTTCAACCAAGCAAAGTATTACAAGATGGGGTAAGGGAAAAAAAAAAAAAAAGGGAAATAATTACAAATGAAGAGTGACGCGGGCTGTGAATAGAACATATGTTAGGCTAGGCAGAGGCATCAGTGAATTATATCATTTCATGATGAAGCGGCACTGGGGCTGAACGGGCCTATTTTAAACCTTGATGTATTTTATCTCTACTGTATTTGGACTGTCATCTTTGGAGAAAGACTTGGTGTAATTGAGAGTCAACTCCAATCTGCATGACTCGAGCATGAAGTGGGGGCCAGATGAGCACTGCTATGAGGCCCGGGAAGCTTCTAATAAGATAAAATGAACAATTACCTTTTATGCTTTACAGTTAACAAATGCATTCCAGGAAATACGGCATTCAGAGTTATGGCTTACAAATGTCATTCACGTTACAAAGTTTGGGAAGTGTTCTTCTAATGATTTGTGTCTAAGAAGGAGCCCAGTTCATTTTTACCTTCCCTTTAGGGGAGGTCGAATCAAAACCTGTTTTACGTGAGGCTTTCCTTGTGAAAACGTATTAGATGTAAGCAGCATAATTTAGTCATAATGTGTTTTCATTAGGTTTGATTTTATTTGGCTGTTTCACTAAAATCCTTGTCATCTTTGCATATATTAAGCAAAACACTCTTTCACACCCACTCACATGCCCTCTTCTTGCTTGAAGTGTACCTTGATAACTTCTGCCAGAGGAACTCATTCCCTTCTCTGAATACTTTAAGCCCTAAGTCTCCCCACCGTGTTCCCTATTACATAATGCCTTCTATTGCACCTGTGCCAGTCTGCAAGTCTGTCCGCTCACGTGGACTGGCGGCTTCTCAAGGGCACACCCCTAAGTTCACGTGGTGTATCAACCCTGTGTAGCAGTGGTCAGCAGTCTTTCCTGCTTCGTGGAAATTCGGCAGAAGGTAGCAGTAACTTAATCTCTGTGCAATCTGTGCAAAAGTGTTCATGATCAAGAGGGTCGGAAAAACTCTGTCATTCAGTAGTGAGTCTAGCCAAGTCCTTTCCTAAGCATTTCTATCATCCGCTTACTCATTCTCAATGAAAAATGAAAACCCGTCTCTATAGAAGACCAGTCTGTTTCCACTCACTCCGTGGCAGCCGAGCTGTATGGACAAGCCAGCCGAACAGGGAGCGGCGATGGCTCTCCCCTGGCATTCCCCTGCCCTCCTCTTTCTTTCTCCCTCCCGTGACCATGGACTACTTGTGAGTTGTTTTCTTGCCCACCTATTACAGAAAAGTCTTGAAAGGACATTGAGTAAGTTCCTCCGAAATACATAGTCATCATTTTGTTCAACGATGGGCTTGGAGCCTCATCCTTTATGAAGGTAAATGAAGGCAGATCTCGTTGTTTGTTTCAGATTTTGTAACGTTTTATATAAACTTTTATTATTGATGAATTATGACAGTTTCCTGTCGTAGAGCAGTATATGTCTAGCAAGATGATATGTTTTCACTACCCCTGAAATATAACTGAAATATATGTTACCATTTCATTTGGACAACTCTCCAAACACCAAATACTTAATTTTCTTAAAATGTTGATATTCAGTGAATTTAAGTCAATAAATTTTAGTGTGTATTAGTAATGGGACAATTGACTAAGATCAAATTACAACTTAAAAATGTACATAATTTGGGAGCTATTTCTTATTTCTTAGGAAATGCCTTTTAATATAAAAACGAATAACTAAAGGTATCATTTCAAACCGTGGTATGATTTAAAGCAAGGTTAAGTATACAACCTTCACAAAGAAATGAAATTTTAATTCCTGAAGAGCAGATAGGAATTATACTACCTTACTGTATAGCATCTTTTATCCTAAAGCTTAAATTATTTCGAAATGTGTTATACATATTAAATAATCTCATCTCCTAACATATATATAAAGCAGTTAAATATTTTATTTGGTAAGATAATATTTCTACTATATTGAGATGCCAGTTTTACCACTTCCAATTTCTAAAAATACGTTCCCCACTTGTAAAATATAACAAGGAGACTCAGAGGAATTTTCTGTATAAATGTGCCCCTATTTGTCTGTTTTTTAATAATTTCATAATTTTGTCCAGGTCAGTTCATAAGAAATTAGTTGGTTTTGTTTTAGGTATGTGCCCTCATTTTCCAGATGAGAAACGGATACAAACATTTCATAATTTTTGCCAAGACAAGCCGAAATAGTTAATGGCTGTAGTTAAGGAACTCATGAATCCTGACACTCTGTTCCTTGTTCTAATACGTTTCAAAAATAAATTATCTCCTTTTACTTAAGCTCCCAAAAGCCATTTAAACTTTCATAATTATTATTAGCACCGTATCTCTGCCTTCAGTATTAAACTTTTAAGTGTCGAAATAAAATTCGCATTAGAAATTCCAAATTATGAGGGAGAGTAGAATTCACCTTAACAACTGAATAGGCGTGAGTCTGAGTAACACTATACACAAACCTGAAACGAGAAGAATTTCCACGTATACACGCTAAACCCAATGAGTCCAGAGTGATCCGGGTTGCGCCTAATCCTTAGGAAATTTTATAGTTGCTCTTGTATGGAATTTGATCAATGAAGTAGGGAAAAAAATGAAAATGCTCTTAAAAAGGAAGGAGAGCAAACAAAAATAAAGCCTTTTGCTTTGTAAGTGATGTACAAGATGCTGAAGAGACTGTGGTGAGTTTATATATCTGGGTCACCTGAGCATGACTCAGACCCACGCCGTGTGCCTTGGGGGTTACCTTCCCCTGTTGCATACGCTCCCAGCTGACAAAAAAGGAAGGCTTGGGTCATACCAAATATTTCTCTGTGTTGAGACATTTCTATATCTTCATAACTAACTTGCCAGCTGATTCTCCAGCTGCTCAAATACAAGATGAGCATATTCACAGGCATCTCACTGCTGAGACTTTCTGGAAGGAGGCACATTATCAATTCAAAAACTAAAATACTCAAAGGGACCTGATCCTGGCATCTGTGCGAATTCAGACCCCTCCCATCTTCCTCCCAATGCACACGCAACAGAAACCTACAGGAATGCGCTGTGACGAAGGAGGGGGAAAAGAAAAGCAGGAACAAAGTGAGCAGATAAAGAACGTGGAACCTCAAAAACAAAATACAGAAATTCCCTGTGGAAGTTCAAACGAGTTCTTTCAGTTCCAAAAGGGAAGAGTGCTTCAATCCCACACAAATAAACATCGCCTTCAAAATTCGAGGCATTTTTAATCTTGGCTTCCTCTGAGCTGATGATAACTTGAAGAGATCAGCAGTTTCTCCCAGTCTCCTAAATTGTGCATTTTTATCATAACTACACTATGGAAGAAAGAAGAAACTAATGACATCAGTAAATTGCATAAAGCTCCTATTTAAGTCAGTGACATACTGAGCACATTTGACACCTGGAGCAGATCATTCTTAACATCCTCATTCTATAGCGCAAAATTATTTTCAGCAACAATCATAAAGCAAAATGAATAATAGCATGATGATGTCCGGGGGAGGGACATACATAGAGAAAATATTCTTTTATTGAATGTGGAGCATATAGACATGTCAGTAAAAATGATAAATAATAAATATTTTGGCACCAAAAAAGGAAAAAAAAAATCATTGCTTCATATCTTTTTTATGTGTATCTTTTAATTACATTGATTTTTTTTTTTTTAGAAAAAACATCGTTAATCTTTAAATTTTAAAATTTCAACACAAACTCTAAGTGGCCATATAGAAGAGATTACAGTAACTTGAGTTCTGTTTGTTTGTCTTAATCTCACTGTGTTACAATCAGTTATTTCAAACCCATTATTTAAGTGCAGGAATATGTCCTTGCACAGGACTTGGAGACACCAACTGCACTTGAAGCCAGCGAGAACACTTTGGAGTGGTTGTCATCTTACTTGTTTTTCAATTTTTAAAATTTTTTTTAAATTTTAAGATTTTATTTATTTGACAGAGAGAGAGCACAAGTATGCAGAGAGGCAGGCAGAGGGAGAGAGAGAAGCAGGCTCTGCTGAGCAGGGAGCCTGACATGGGGCTCGATCCCAGGACCCTGGGATCATGACCTGAGCTGAAGGCAGATGCTTAACCGACTGAGCCACCCAGATGCCCTTCTTACTTGTTTTTTTAAAGATTTATTTATTTATTTGAGAAGAAGAGACCATGAGGGGAGGGGAAGAGGGAGAGAATCTTTAAGCAGACTCCCCACCGAGTGTGGAGATCCACTCGGGGCTTAATCCCATGACCCATGAGAACATGACCTGAGATGAAAACGAGAGTTGGATGCTTACCTGACTGAGCCACTCAGGTGCCCTGTTGTAATCTTACTTATGAACTTAGTCTTGCAAAGACAGTGCAGCTGAGTTTCCATGTGTCTGACCTAACCATATAATGTTAAGTTCTCTGAATTATTTTCCATGGAGAATAAAATGCTTACTAAAGGATAAGTAATAAAAGCATGCTAATTTGAAGCTTGCATGAATAGTATTAAAATTCAGGGCGGGTGCTTGGCTGGCTCAGTCAGAAGAGCAAGTGACTCTTGAACTTGGGGTTGTAAGTTCGAGCCCCATGCTGGGTGTAGAAATTACTTAAACGAACAAACAAGCTTTAAAAACTAGTATTAAAATTCAGCTATAACCACTATAGCAGTTGTTTAGAACTTAGACCTATAACAGATATATATTTTTTTTTTAGGGAGGACTATTATTTTTTTTTAACATCTTTCTTTATTATATTATTCACCTCCTCAGTACACATTTCCTGTTAATATTATAATTATTCTTCACACAGAACTTAACATATTTCTATCCCCCCACACTAGCTAATCTTTTTTTTTTTCTCACCATAGCACATACCCTCCCCAATATCCATCACCCAGCCGCCCCATACCTCCCACCCACCCTCCCCTCCAGCAACCTTCAGTTTGTTTCCTGAGATTAAGAGTCTCTTATGGTTTGACTCCCTCTCTGGCTTCATCTTGTTTCATTTTTCCCTCCCTTCCCCTATGATCCTCTGTCTTATTTCTCAAATTCCTCGTATCGGTGAGGTCATGTGATAATTGTCTTTCTCTGATTGACTTATTTCGCTTAGCATAATACCCTCTAGTTCTATCCACATCGTTGCAAATGGCAAGATTTCGGTTTTGTTGATGGCTGGATAGTATTCCATTATATATATATATATATATATATCTATCACATCTTCTTTATCCATTTATCTGTTGATGGACATCTAGGCTCTTTCCATAGTTTGGCTATTGTGGACATTGCTGCTATAAACATTTGGGTGCACGTGTCCGTTCGGATCACTAAATTTGTATCTTTAGGGTAAATACCCAGTAGTGCAATTGCTGGGTCGAAGGGTAACTCTATTTTCAACTTTTTGAGGAAACTCCATACCGTTTTCCAGAGTCACTGCACTAGCTTGCATTCCCACCAACAGTGTAGGAGGGTTCCCCTTTCTCCATATCCTCGCCAACATCTTTCGTTTCCTGACTTGTTAAATTTTAGCCCTTCTGACTGGTGTGAGGTGGTATCTCACTGTGGTTTTGATTTGTATTTTAGGGAGGACTATTATTGATGTTATTTAGAATTGCTAGAACATAGTGATAGTAAAAAGCAGGCTAACTTTTTGTTAGTTTTTTTATTTTTATTTTTGTAATTAAAAAAAAATTTAAATGTTTATTTTTTACGTAATCTCTACATTGAACATGGGACTCGAACTCACAACCCCGAAATCAAGAGTCACATGCTCCACTGCCTGAACCAGGCAGGTGTTTTTATTTTTTAATATTATTTTTTAAGATTTTTATTTATTTATTTTTAGAGAGAGAGATAGCAAGGGGAGGAGCAAAGGGAGAGGGACAAGCAGACTGCACTGAGCATGGAACCCTATGCAGGGCTCGATTCCAGGACCCTGAGATCTTGACCTGAGCTGAAATCAAGAGTTGGACGCTCAACTGACTAAACCACCCAGGCGCTCTGCCTCAAGGGTTTTTAAATACTCTACAAAAAATGTATCCTCTTACTGCCTGATTTTGACACTAACTTCTCCTACCTCCCTTCCCTTGGTATGCCATTGATTTAAGCTATTATTATTTCTATCAGTAAAATGATGAAGTGAAATAAATTAGCGGCTTTTGTCTCACTGTACAGTTTTAAGTTCCAAAATTCTTTAGATAAATAGTGAATATAAAATAACTATCATTTTAAATATTTTTCAACAAATATTTATCTAGCTTCATTTGTTATTTTATTCATTTATATGTGTCAGGGTCACCACCAAAGTTCAAAAGAGAGTCATTCTTCCTTTCTTTAGTGCAATGGTCTTTCTTCTTATCTTTTCCCACAAGCATGTTTATGGTATTAGAATTGTCTAAGAAATAACGAAAATTCTGTTGTCTTCTGTACGATTGTTTTTAGCGAACAACTGAAAACCTCTAAAAGGATAGTTAGAAGAATTCTGCTATGAGTAATCCTGTTCTCGGCCGATGACCTTTTCAAACATGCTATTACCCAAAAGGGTACAGAACAAGGTAGAAAGACGAGGATAGGCCTTAAATTCGTTCTGCAAGAACAGAAATTCCCAAAGATCAGGAGGTCACGCAAGGGCGATGAGAGTTGATGAGTGTAACACGCACGCACTGGGGGCTGTCCCAGTAAGTGTGCTTTCCTGCCAGAGGCACCTCACGTCTGGGGCAGGCCTTGAATTCAGAAGCCTTAATACAACCTTAAGAAGTGGCTGATAAAATTGTAATTATTCTTATATTTAAATAGTCTCTGGTGACTGTCAGACAGCCCAGGTTCCACAACTCTTGACAAGCATAAAACCTGTAGCAGCTTTCACAGAATTGGCACATTGTTTGACTTGGCAAACAGGGTGTTTAAAGCTGTTTTTATGAAAGTTTCCATTATTTTTACAAAAGCTGCTACAGAATTTAAGCTTTTTTCACATTTCAAACGTATGTGTGTTTGTTTATGGGCAGATAAAACCAAAGGGAAAATGGGAAAGCATCCCAGGTTTTGTGCTAAATTTCTACCCAAATAGGTGTGCATTAAGAAGACTCGCAACTAGACCTGTAGGTAAACATGTCTATTCAGATTAGCTAAATAGACCCATGATTTCTCTAACTCAGAAGTTTCTTCCCCTGTCTGTGTTCTTCAGCCTTGAGCCCTTTATTGTAGACATCTTGAGAGTACATCTGAATCTCTATTTTAAACTGAGCTTGTTAAAAGTTCTAATTTTTATAACCTTCCTTAAAAACTCCCCCAATCCTATTTTTTAAAACATTTTTACCTCTTATTAAGAAATTAAAGCAAATCATGGGGTGCCTGGGTGGCTCAGTGGGTTAAAGTCTCTGCCTTCGGCTCGGGTCATGATCTCGGGGTCCTGGGATCGAGCCCCGCATCGGGCTCTCTGCTTGGTGAGGAGCCTGCTTCCCCCTCTCTCTCTGCCTGCCTCTCTGCCTACTTGTGATCTCTCTCTCTGTCAAATAAATAAATAAAATCTTTAAAAAAAAAAAAAAAAGAAATTAAAGCAAATCAGAGATGAGGAAAAAACCTCCTGAGGATGTTTCGCCTCTGTGGGATGCTTGACGACAAGGGGCTTAGCAGAGTGCTGGAGACAGCTGTGAGGTAAGCCACGACCTGTGGACTCACGGCTTTGAATCCTACCCACAGCTGGGGCTCCCTGACTTGCCATCACGTTAGGTACCTCCTTCTAGAAACTCTGGATGAAAGCCGAGTTGGGCTAACGCAAGGGCAGTTAGCCTTTTCCCCCAGAAGACAACTTCTACAAGGGAGCAGGAGGAATAGGTTTGGCCAGGTCCTTTAAACCTTCCTCTCTGTGATCCTGGTTAAAGAGGATGAGACTGTAAACTTGTCAGTCAGTAGGACCCTGCTTGGGAAGCTCCATGCTGTGTGCCCCTCAAGGACAGGAACGTCTCCAAGATGTCTGACAGACCCCTGCGTTGGTAACCCTAGGAGCATGATGACAGGCTGAGTTACCATTTGGCCTCAATGCACAGCTGAGTCCCAGCAGTAAGATAATTTTCTAAAATTCACCATCTCGTGATGACTACTAGATGTTTAAATTTAGTACTTATTTCTAGAAATTCAGTGACTGGGAACTTCTATTCTACCAGTTCTTTCATTAAAATTTTGAGAGTGAAGTTGTCCTAATATAAAGTTTCTTCGACTTCTAAGTATATTTTTGAGAGGGAAAGAATATCGTTTTAGTTCATCATTTGTCAGGCGCTTGAAACTTCAACATGAACAGTATAGAGAATTCTTGTGTGAAGATACGGTAAATTTTTTTTTGAAGTCCTGATTTGACAAATAAGTTGTTGAGCATATATCACCATGCCTCAGAATAATTATATTTGTTTTCCAAACAGAAGGAAGATAGCGCAGCTGAATTAGTTGCCCATTTTTATTCATAAAATGATAATTAGCGAAGGTATAAAATCTGGCACGTCAGAGTTCAGGAAAAAATGCTTGCTTGATTTTAAGCATCTACTAAAGTGCTGATTGTCTTTAAATTTCAGGGTAATGTTGCCAACCTTTGTTTGGATATGCCTGCAAAGGCTGCTGTGTGTTACATAATTCCAGCCTAAAAGTCACCCGGCCTATGACTCTTTGAAGACCTATCTGTGTAAGATTTGTAGGTAGAGACAATGTTGGTAGAAGTGGTTTAATGAGAGCCACCATTCATTCAGTTCCTGCTATGTGCCGGACACTGATGGCAGAGGCTTCATATACACTGTTTCGTTTCATCATCATGACCACCATTTTTTTTAAAAGATTTTATTCATTTATTTGAGGGAGAGAGAAAGTGAGAGAGAGCATGAGAGGGAAGAAGGTCAGAGGAAGAAGCAGACTCCCTGTGGAGCTGGGAGCACAATGCGGGACTCGATCCCAGGACTCGAGAATCATGACCTGAGCCGAAGGTAGTCGCTTAACCAACTGAGCCACCCAGGCGCCCCCATGATCACCATTTGAGGCACAAGTATTATTATTCCCGCTTACTTTATGAGGAAACTGAGGCTCTGGGAAAATAAATTATTTTATAGAGCATCCAAGGCTAGTAAAATTGGGGCCTCTGCCACCTCCTTTTCCGGACAAAGGAAAGCCTGGAATTCTGGATATGAGGTATGAGGTAAGCCTATGGATGTGTGGGATTGGCTTTTGGGCCCTCAAGGCCAAGGATGACCCCAGAGGAGAAGCCGAACAGACCATCATGGGGCAGTTTCCCTGAATACTGGCCATAGCACCAGGCCACAGGCCTCCACAGGTCAAGCTAGGATTTCAGCAAGCACTGTCTAGATCAAAAGCTTGTGTTAGCTCTCGGTGATTTGTGAAGCATCTAGTAGGTGGCTGGCACTTCAGGATGCGGAGGTGAGTAGGACGTGTCCCTGCCCTCAAAGAGCCTACCGTCCAAAGGCGGAGACTGATGCATAAACAGATCTTGATCATTTATGGTATTTGGTCTCTGTTAGCGTGTATTGATTGTCAAGGAACAAGGATCTGCAGAGGGTGGAGGTGGCAATCGATGAAGGCTTATTGAAGAGCTTATCAGAGAGGAATTTTGAAAATAAACAATATTTAAAAAATTTTCTTAAAGATTTTATTTATTTATTTGTCAGAGAGAGAGAGCACAAGCAGGCAGAGAGGCAGGCAGAGAGAGAGGGGGAAGCAGGCTCCCTACCGAGCAAGGAGCCCGATGCGGGACTCGATCCCAGGACCCTGGGATCATGACCTGAGCCGAAGGCAGCCGCTTAACCAACTGAGCCACCCAGGCGTCCCGAAAAATAAACAATATTTAAATACACACATGTAAGCACATACACATAGACACGTACACGTACATTTACTCTTCGTAAGCCTTGTTACTCCACGTCGTCCGAGTCTGTTAATCAGAAAGAACGATCCGAAACAGAAGGATGTTGGCAGCACTCACTGTTCTCACTTGGTTTGACTCTGTGGCCACAGTGACACTACACTTCATCTACCCTTGTCCTACGCAGCGTGCTGACTTCTTGATTAGGGGTTTCTGTTTTGTCTTCAGTGCATTAGGCAATGTGCCGCTCAGGTAGCAGAATTTGATTATAGTTTTCATCTTTGCTTTCTGAATTGCTGTGGGTTTCCTCTGGTATTGACTGTTGACCTTTGCCTGTTTTGATCTGGAAAAGTTTCCTTGAGAACTAGCAGGATGAACTCAATCCCCTTTAGCCCCAGCTCCTGGTTTTCTGTGCTCTTGCTGGGTATGGCTGTGTGCGCTGTGTTTCAGAGGGCTAAGCTGATGATCGCAGGGTGGCTTTATCTGGGAGCTCTGAGCAGTGGATCAGAAGTATTGGTATCACTTCGGGCGTAACTAGTCGTTACCTAATGGACTCTT
The DNA here is from genome assembly GCA_028534135.1 of Potos flavus. Classification (NCBI taxonomy): domain Eukaryota; kingdom Metazoa; phylum Chordata; class Mammalia; order Carnivora; family Procyonidae; genus Potos; species Potos flavus. The sequence continues at coordinate 60,653,257 of CM052895.1, read as the reverse complement.
CAGTCTTCATAACTTTCTCAGCGCAGTTAAACTCGGGCAAGAGCTAGGGAAGTCTAAACCTGCTGACGGACTTCAGCTAGATCCTTTCACAAGTTCAACATACAGACCATAGCGCCCTCCATCACTGTCACCTTGAAACCACGTTAACTGTTCAAGCAAGTTCAGTTGACTTTCTCTTTGTAATGAAGTATTTGACTATGCAAAACTCATGGTCTGTAAGGGTAGCTTTATATATATTTTTTAAAAATCTCTGTTTAGAGACACTACCAGGTATATTTATGAAAATGAGATTGGACTAGATTTCCTTAACCAGAATGTTAGGAAATTGTGGGTCAGTAAAAATCTAAAAAACATAGGAAAAGTTGGAGCATTTTGTTTTTGTTTTGCTTTGTTTTGTTTTGTTCTGTTTTGTTTTAGAGAGGGAGGGTAAGAGGGGCAGAGGGAGAGGGAGAATCTTAACAGGTTCCACACTCAGCACGGAGTCCAACACGGGGCTCCATCTCGCGACCCTGAGATCATGACCTGAGCTGAAATCAAGAGTCGGATGCTTAACCAACTGAGCACCCAGGTGCCCCTGGTGCATGTTTTAAAGTAACTATTTTTTGGTACTTACTTGTTCATTCAGTGAGTATTTATTAAATTCGTACTGTATGCCTCACCTTATTTTAAGCACTTGGAATACATCAGTGAACAAAATAGACAGAACTTCCTGCCTTAAATACATTTATATTCTAGAATTATCATCTCTTTGGAGAAGTCAATAATTATTTCAATACTCAGGCTGAGCTATGAGTTGATGTAAATTTCATGTGCAGCTTTTGCTTTTATTTCCCTAATTTAACCATAAAATATAATTCCTCTATTTTTTTTTTCTTCTCCTGCATTCATTCACTTAACAAATAAGTATTGAGCACCTACTGAGTGTGAAATGCCAGCTTTTGTGCAGAATAGAGACCTGCCTTCAGGAAGCTCACAGCCCAGTAAGAGAAACTGAGACTCACACACAAATAGCCATACAGAAATTAATACAGGATACATTTAGTAAAAATCAAATATTTCTACCGACCTAAGGGAGAGCAGGGACCAGGTAGCTGGAAGTGTCGATGAAGAGATGCTAACATTGAAGGTGGGCCATTTCGGGTCAGGAGCCACTTTTGGCAGACAGCATTGCAAGCAAAAGGTAAAGACAAAAGGACAAGATGTATTTAAAGAATAGCACAGCTTCACTGGCGCCTATTAGTGCTGGAGAGTTGTGTTAAATCCAGATTGTACAGAGACTTGAATGACAAGCTCCAAGTTTGTACTTAGTCAGAAGAAGTGAGGGAGGGAGGGCACTCATGAAGTTTTGCTTCACCAATGGAGCTAAATATATCGTGTCTCGAAGAGTTAATCTAATATGTTATCTGTAGGATGATTGGTCCAGCTGAGACAGCATGTTGTGGTTGTCTGGATGAAAAGGATTCTGTTCGTGGCAGCTTTCTTGCACAGGATAAGGTATAATTAAGTATTATTTGGACCAATCCACCACAGTGTGATGACATAGCAAGGGTGTCTGTGGACCTTCTCAAGAATGCCAGCCTCTTCCTATACTTTCAGAACATAATTTTGTCAAGATGACACCTTTCTTGCAGAAAAAGCAGTTATAATTAGATATTGGGGAACTATAGAAAATTTGAGAACATGAAAGATCTGAGAAAAAAATCTTAAATGGGAAAGTGACTGGTGATTCATGTCAAGTTCATTTATCCTAGTTAGGGAATTCAGCCCAAATATATAATTTTTACATAAATTCTATGATGTGACTTTATTTGGGAGAGTAGTGTTGAATGTCACTGTTTTTTGTTCATGTCAGATCCAGATGAATAACTATGCATCAGTAGGCTATGCAATCAATAAATGATCACTTATTTGTAGTCAGTGTATAATTAAATAACTGGTTGGATTTCTCACTTAAAAATATATCAACACTACATTCCATCAATAAAACACTTAGAAAATCAGTAGATTAGTCCTGTTGTGCCAACTTAGGCATTCAGTAATCATGTTTGTGTTTAACTGGTAATCACTCTCTTCCCAGGAATGCTTAGTACACCAAAAAGATGTGTTGAGCTTGAAAAGTCATAAGCTATACATGAGGTTATTTTTTAGTTCAGAAGTAATTGTTGTAAAAATACTAGTTGGACTTGCTAAGAACTCTTTAAGAAGACAGTTTAATTATTAGGGATTCACAAATAGATCTAAAAATTTTTAAGTTAAAACTTAACTTCCTAATTTGCTGGTTGCTGCTGAAATTTCACCATCTCTGCAATGGTCTTATTTAAATGACAAGTTAGGTTTTTCTAAAAATATTTAAGTATTTGGGTTTTTTTTTTTTTTTGCTTTTATTAGTGCTATAACATGAGCATGAATCTTAACCAAGGCATGACTTTCATAATTATTCTTTAAGAATCTGTTTTATTCCTATAGTAAATTAATCAGGGATCATTTAGCATGAGACAGAAAACCGTTCCTCCACTGGATGGTAGAGAACTTGAAATTACATTTTCAGCGTTACCACTGATTAATTGTGAAAATGAACAGGTCACTTAAGCTCTACATAACCTCAATTTCTCCATCTGTTAAAAGGAAATAATATCTGTCACAGGATATTTTCAGAGCATTTGGAATCGCTGGCATAAAGATGTTCAATAAATCAGGAGTAGTATTATTATTACTCATCCAAAAGAGTTTTTTAATGTAGTAACCCATTGAGCTCAGATTTAAAGTCTCTGAATTTAGAATTCCTTCCTACTCCTGCCTTTTAGTCTTGAATGTTTATAGTATTCCCTTCAAGCTTCAATCCTCTGAAGGTAATTATTGCATTCTTCTGCTTTGTTGAGAATCATTTTATTTTATGGCTTCCCTTAGCTTCTATTTTAGGTGCTTTCTTCTTCATTTTACACGCCCTCCCTCCACCCCCAGAATTTTTACACCTTGTGTCTCTTTTCTACTTTGTACTTTTTCTATTTTCATTTGAAAGTATTCCCTGTGATTTTTCTTTCCTTTAAATAGACAATTGTTTACCTTGAAATTGGCTCTCCACACGTTCGAAAATTAAAATCAGAGTCGTTCACCTGTCACTGGTCATTCTGACAAACATTTTTAACTTAAGAGGCTGGTGGCATTTTACTAAAGCAACCAGCTAAAAACCAACTTGGTTTTGAGGATGAAACTGACAAAACAAAAATTAAGAGTTGAAACTATTTGGCGAAATCAAACAGTAACTGTGAATTTCAGTATTTTGTATCAGAAAGATTAGCTGTACCAGAGTGCCTAACTGATTATTCTCCTTCCTCCGTTAACATTGTTTTGTGATGCTACTTCCTTCATTTATTAGATTCACATGTATTTGCGGGTCTGCCTCTGAGCTCTACATTCTGTTCCATTCATCAGTTTGTCTGTTTTTGTGGCAATTCAACCTGTTTTTTTTTTATTATTATTATTCTTAGGGCTTCTTTGTATGTCTTAATATCTTAATATCTGATGAGGCAAGTCCTTTTAAAGGTGTACTTAGCTATATGAGGCCATATTCCTCCATATCAATTTTATTTTATTTTATTTTTAAAGATTTTATTTATTTGACAGAGAGATCACAAGCAGGCAGAGAGGCAGGCAGAGAGAGAGGGGGAAGCAGGCTCCCTGACGAGCAGAGAGCCCGATGTGGGGCTCAATCCCAGGACCCTGAGATCATGACCTGAGCTGCAGGCAGAGGCTTTAACCCACTGAGCCACCCAGGCACCCCTGTAAACTCTTAAGTAATAGTATTTATAAAACTGCCATTTTGCAAAGAAATCCCATAGGTGCATATTTTAAGTGTATTTATGAATCTGCTAATGCACACACAGTATTTTTGTCATTTATGATTTTCTGTATCCATTGAGCTATTTAGAAGTTTAGTGTAAGCACAAATGGAATTATCAAGACTTCTGTCAAATGATCCAGCTACTTAGTATGATTTGGGCAATAGCTTCTTGCTCCAAACACCGATACAGTTTGGGTTCTCATGTCCTAGAGTTATGTTACTGATTGTGAAATGGGCTTCCTTTTCCAAACTCCAAATCTATGGAGCAGCTGGTGGTGGTTAGTGACCGTCTGCACTAGCAGTCTCATCTTTTTAGCATTGAAAATTAATTTTTCTCCTCTTGGCACATAAAGAACCCAAGTGTGCCCCTTACCTCATTACCTGAAATGTTGCTGCGGCGCCAGCAGTTGGGGGGGTGATGGAGCAGCTATTAGGACATGGCAAGTAGCAGCACTGAGAGGTCTCACACAAAGAGACTCTACCAGGAGAAGGCCCGCGCCCTCTGCTGTGGAAACAAGCTTATGTTCAGTGGAGTCCAATATCCGATAACAGTCACTGTCACACCCGGAGCCCCCGTTGAGTTTTAGCTCCCCCCTCATGTGGCCCATCTCTGTTGTGCAAGATGAGTGTGTTGTGCCACATACCCAGGGTAAATGAGCATTGGGTTGCTCCTTGTGAAACACGTGAAGCTAAGATCCCAGAGCTTGGGCATCGGGTCATCCCAAAAGCTTTATCCTTCACGGATTTACGTGGAGTTAACAGAGCCTGCAACCAAAGCATTTCTATTCTGGTCCGGCAGAGAAAGTTCTGGACTGGGAGTGGAGAAGCGGGGGCTGGATTCTAGAGCTGCTAAGCCTGTCGTTAAGTACTCTTTACTTTATGACCAACAGGCATTAATCATTGCTCATCTGGAACCCAGTAGAAGAAAGCTCCCAAATGGTTTTCTGAACTCCAGTTTCATTCTTTTTAAACCCACCTTCCAGTCTGGTGCCGGCACGAACCTTCTAACATATAAAACTACTCCTGTCCCGCCCCGGGCTATCAAATGTGGCTGTGCAGACTGAGTTTCTTGTACACACACTGATATTTTCTGTGCCCTGGGTCTTCATTCATGTTCTCCTTTTTGCCTGAAACCTCTTTCTCCATTCATTTTTCCTAGTAATCATACTCGTGCTCTGAAATGCATCTCAGGAATCACCTCATCCAGTGAGCTGGCTGATTTTAGGTCCCCTTCCTTAGGCTCCTCTCTACTTCCATCATAATTACCACATTGAATGACAATTACCCGTGTAGGTGTTTGGCCTCTTGTAACGATGGTGACACACCCTTTGAAGACAGATACCTGATTCTAATTATCTTCCCTTGGTAGCTAGCATGCTGTGTGGCAGAGAGTGGGCATTCAGTAGGGAACAGGATGGAAGGAAGGAGGAGGAAGGGGAAAGAGAAAAGGGAGATAAGGGATAGGGTGGAGTAAGGAGACATGAATAGAATACGTAGAAAAAGTGGCAAGGAAAGAGGAATGATGGACAATGTAGTTGGTGAATGGCGATCTCTAAAATCGATCCCATTTTAAATGCTAGCGAGACTCTATATCATTACGGTATTCCATCGAAAGCCTACTCTTGCCATGGTGTTTTATATACTATGCTGCATTTATTCTTCTATAGTCCTTTGGTTTTGAATGGATTATCTAGCCATGGATCTCTAGTAGGAGGGCAAAATCAAGACCAAAAAGTAGACTTTCGAATCTCTCTAAATGTTGCTTTTACTCGCTTAACTTTGGAGATGTTATTTTGAGTTTTTTTTAGTTCATATTAGTCTCTCAGTATTTCCTAAAAAGCTTACTTAGGTAATATACCATGTAACATAACATGTAAATATGAGTTATTTAGGAATAAATAAGTACCTAGAAAATTGGGGCAATTTTTCTTAGAGTCTTTTACTAATTAATACTTAATGGTTATTCATTGCTTACAATATTAGTGCTTTATTGACCCTTCAAGCTGCTTGGGCTTATGTCTAAAATTCTGACATGGTAGAATTTTATATTTGATTTCAATAAATAATAAAGGAATGTTATTGAAATAGCTAATTTGTATTATGTGACCATTAGTTTTCCATCTCAGAGAAAAACTTAGGGTAAGAGATAGGAAAATCTCTAATTGTGTAATGACTTCCCATTGTCATATATGTAGGGACAATATTAAATATTGAGGAAATTATTCAGATAATTTAAGGAAGAAAGGAATTGTCATTTAACTATATTTATCTAATTTCAATATCTAAAAATATATATTTTAAGTTCATTTATAATAAAAAAAAATTCCACTTAAGGTAGTGATCATTCAAGATAGAAGTTCTTTCCACCAATGACAAACTATAATAAATACAAGTTATCTAAATTCCTGGACCCTTTAGTACTGCAGGGAACATTGATGGACCTCTAATCTCACGGTCCCTGACCTCAAGAAAAACCTCAACTAAACAATCTAAGTTAGTGTCGATTTTATTTAAAAAAAAAAAAAAAAAAAAAAACATCGTTGGGACACCTGGGTGGCTCAGTCGATTAAGCATCTGCCTTCGGCTCAGGTAATGATCCTGGGATAGAGTCCCACATCGGGCTCCTTGCTCAGAGGGGAGTCGTCTTCTCCCTCTGCCTCCCACTCCCCCTGCTTGTGCTCTGTCCCTCTCTCTACAAACAAATAAATAAAATCTTTAAAAATAAAATAAAATAAAAGGCATCTTTGATAGAATCACACAACTTCATAGTTAGATATTTTGTACTTCCTTGAAAAATGTAGCGAACATTCAGTAGTCTAAGTAGGTGTTTCTAAATTCAGTTTTTCATACCTAATTTTGTATATGGAATCCTTATAACTCAATGCAAACAAATCATGAAATCATGCCACCAGAAATGCTTTAATGCACTTATTCCCATTATACTTTAAGATAGATTGTCAGAGGCAATTTAACTCATAAACTCAAAGTTTTCTTTTCTCCCTTTCTCTCTCTCTCTTTTTTTTTTTTTACAACTTCAATTCTTCACTTTTACATATTTGGACCATTATAACATCAATATGTCTCATTGTCTTTGTGGCAAGAATAAAGCCAACTTTAAACCTGATTAAATTAGTGGTACATTATTGATTCCTGTTTCAAATTCATTAATATGCTAGGAACCACATGTCAATTCAGTGTCTCACTAGATGGGATCATGAGATAGTTTGAAGCTAATTGTTACTTCCTGTACATTTTTATTAGGTGCAATTTAAGTGCCACATCCTCGTATGCTGATTTTAAAATTCAGTAGTGTAGCATAGCAGAACTAGAAAATTTTTCTTGATGAATTTGCCAAATCAAGCTTTGTAATTCTGTTATCTATTTTGAATAATTAATAGACTGAAGTTTCCTCCTTCAGTTCAGTTCCCCTTTTATTTTGTTAGACAACCGTGATCTTTTCTAAAGCATTATATTGTTTTGTGTAAGCACCTAATTTAAATCCAAATGTAAAATTAGATGAGAGTTAAAATTTTAGATAGGCATGTGAAAAAGCAAGGAGAATAAAGACCAAATTATGAGAAAAAGAAAAGAAAATATGAGATTAATATGAAGTACAGCAAAATAAAAAGAGGCTTTATTCTCCCCCCATTAGTATTTACATATAGTGAAAAAGACCTCGCTTTCATAGATGATGCGTTTATGTCGGATCCCTCAGTCTTTAACACTGGATTGTTAAATAAGAATGCTAGACTATTGGGACGCCTGGGTGGCTCAGTGGGTTAAGCGTCTGCGTTCAGCTTAGGTCATGATCTCAGGGTCCTGGGATCAAGTCCGACATTAGGCTCTTTGCTCAGTGGGGAGCCTGCTTCTCCCTCTGCCTGCCACTCCCCCGCTTGTGCTCTCTCTCTCTCTCTCTTTGGCAAATAAATAAATAAAATCTTAAAAAACAAACAAAAAAAGAATGCTAGACTGTCTACTCTGTCTTTCGTATCATTTTTCCTCTTAACTTGAAATTTTTCTATTTCTGCTTTATATATGTTTTGTATCATTCCAGTGACTCTCCAATTTACAATCAAGTTGACGATTATTTTTGGCAAATTATTTGTTAAAAGTTAAAATGCTTTTTTTAAGGCAGCAAAATTTTATTATAATAATGTTAGAGTAGATCAAAGTTTCTCAAACCAACCCACAAAACCCTCCCTGGCCCATATTTTAGTAAAACTACCATGCTACTGTTCTAAGGTAATACACCCACATTTCCGACCTCCTCAATTTCAAAGGCAGCAGATGTTCTACCTCTGATGGAACCACAGCCATCACGGAGGTGAGGAAGCCCTGCTTTCATTGTTGTTTCCTTTCCTGAACAAACAGAAAACCTGGACTCTTGCTGTACTTAGCCGGTCCTTTAGCCCAGTGTTTCCTTCCTTTGGTTACATTCCCCAGGTTCTGTCTGTCTGCTTTGTTGAAGGCTTTAAACATAAATAATGTTACTGTTTCTTACAAGTGTTCCTGTTGGGTGTAGGATGGTCCCAAACACCAGAATAAAGGCCAAAAATTATTTCTTCACTGTCGGAGTCCCTGAGGGGGGCCCCAATACACAGCACTCCTCTTTTCCACTTGGGTCGTCAGCAGTTTGAGAAACAAAACGGTGTCAAATGAGACTTAAAATGTGCCTTTGCCCTGAGTCCCACAGTTAGACTTACCTAGCTAACGAGGCACATCACTATAGGAGGAGGGTCTGGTGGGCATGATCTGCTTAGTTATTGCCAAATGTATCAATAGGCTAAGCAGTTCCACCTCCCCCTTGAACAGAACAAGTAAGGAAACAGAGACCAACAGGATGCTTAGGAAAATAATTCCCGTTGATAGAAAGTAGGAGTAGGGAAAAGACTGGTTTTCTGTAACTTCTGAGCATACAGTGACAGTGCCGCGCCGCTGGGCCCACTGACCTCGGCTTGCCCTAGCCCTCCTTCCTTCCATTTTTCATGACAGCAATAATCCGCCCACTGGTCCGCTAACGATCCGCAAGGCCTTTCTCATGTCTGGGACGCTCATCTTCATATTACCCAGCTTAGCCCTTTCTCGGACCTGTCAATAAGAACGCACTTTCCCCCCCCCTCTTTTGCACAGGTGTCCACATTACTGTTGATTTAGTAGAAGCCAGGAATCCCTTCCTGCTGGTCTCCGTGCTCCGATAGTTTGTCCTTGTAGGAAAGGCAAAAGTTCCTCTCTACTCTCTCAGTCCCTGCCTGGGCCTGAAAATGAATTGGATGTAAGACAGATGCACAGGAGAAGATCATACAAAGTTTTACGTGTGCATGGGAGCCCCAGTAAGAAAAGGAAGACCCAAAGAGGTTATGAGACCCGTGTTGGGGTCCTAGGTTGAACAGAGTAGCAACCATGGAAAAGTAACTAAAATAGATGAGGAGACTGAAGATAGGAGTTTTTTTTTGTTGTTTATTTTTAAAAATAAGAGTTATTTTAACAAAGTCTGTCTGCACAGATGACCCTCAGGCTCGACTCCCATCTCTGCTGATAAGAACGTTTCTTTCCTCCTGGTAGAAGGAGAACATCTTTCACTTGAGAGTTTTAGCTCCTGCTTTCAGGGGGAAAAGGGGGAACATCTGAGTGAACATCCTACACCTGGCAGTCTTTCAAGTGTCTTTAAGCTCCAGATAATCTTATGCCGAAGTGGCATATTTGGGGAGGCACAGTCTGCCACCCTTCCCCTCTACTCCGTACTCCACCCTGCACTTCCAAACGGAGACCCAATCTGTGTTCTCTCACCCAAAGCCCTCACAGCTCCCCCGTTCCTCCGAGATCAAATCCTGAGTTCTTCCCAGTACATTCAGGATTTGTCATTCTGACCTCAGAGTACCTTCCTCTTTATCCTCTACTTACTTTGTAGACTTCGAACTCCTCTCCCAACGTAGAAAACAAACTACTTTCGTCTCCCTCTCACGGCTCTTGCTTTTCCCTCTGCTTCCCCTCCACCCAACCAACCCCACTGTTCATCTTCTCAAACCCCATTTTTCCTCCGGAGCTGTTGCACAGGAGACAAGGGCACAGCCCAAGGCTTCCAGCCCTTCTCCAGGTCTTGCCTAATTATTTGGACATCTCTCTTTCATAAAAATGTCACATTTTATTGTGATTATTTTTTACTTGTTCCTCTCTCTTCGCCAGGGAAGGGACCATGCCTAAGTCACCATTGTGTTTCCAGCTCCAGCACAGTGTCTGGCACAAAATGCTAAGCAAATTTATTTTATTAACGTTCATCTGTCTCTTACTATCCAACAAGAATGGCCACATTCACATTTTCTAAGAACACTACACAGACCTTTCCCAAAACCAGTTATTGTCAAGCTGAGAACAGTCTCACTAATTAATAATGTTTGAGTGTTGTTTTTTTTCAACCTTCTAATCTGATAGGATAAGTCGCGGAACAAAAATTTTAATCGAGGCTTGTTAGACCTCACACTCTTCCTGCTACACCTCTGGCTTCCTATAACAAATGGCCTTGTAGAGCAAATTGGTCTTTTCCACATTCTATGTAGAAAGATCACTCCTACTCCACCAATTCTCTTTTCTCAGGAGAGAAATCTGTGTCAGTTACACACATACACACACCCCAACCTGGGCAATTGGGAAGCCCACTAAGTAAATATGAAAGGAAACAGCTATAAAGCCAAATGCAACCTTACAACAATAAATAACACTAGGCAGGATACTGAGCAATACTTGCTATCCCCATAACCACTCACGTGCTTCGCCTAATTTTCCTTCCGAGTTTATGTTCTTTCATTAGACCCTGAGTTAGACTTCTATACATTACTACACACTTAATAAAGATATTTCATTTTTCCTGGTGTGCTTCCAGAGACCTAGCATGCGGTGAAGGTTTTATAGTCCTGTGCAGTGCAGCAGATGTCATTCCATTTGCCTAAGTCCTGCTGACATTTGGAGATGTGGATTAATTGAGCTACAGAATGAAATTTAATTAAAATTAAATACAGACTTGGCCACTGTATCTGTTCATTTCCTGCACTCCAGTGTGTGTATTTGCAGGCAGCACCATAGTTAATTTGTTGAATCACGATGCTCTGTGGGGGAAGCTGCACTTTGTTTTATGCTGAAAGACTGAAGGTGTGGTGGATGCCAGGTTGGATTTCATTACACACAATGCGAGCTGTGTAAATGATGGTACTGATGAGCCTCCGAGGGCTAGCCGGGGGAGCGAGGTGGCTCCGTGGGAACCTGTAGAGAAACAACTTGTTGTAGGCAAGGTTTAGTGATGTCTTTTTTATTGACATTACACGACCACAGGAATCTCATCTATTAGCCATTAACGTGTTGCCGTAGTACGTGTTCATTCAAATATTCATTCATCTGTTCATTCACCCAAGATGATCTGAGTACCAATTCAGTGCTGGGCCCTGAGCTTAAGGTAGGCACTGCTAGTGATGGTAATCATACTCTTTCTGCCGGAAACCCCAGTTGGAAAAGTTTGTCATCTCTCGAAGAAAGAGTTTTTAGAACAAAATAATAACAGATATTCAAAGGTCACTTCAGAGTAAGGAGAAACTATATAACTTGAGGTTATGGTGAGATTGTATTTGGTCAAACTAGAGCCTACTCTCTAGCTTCCATTTCAAAGGCTACTTCCTTTGGGGGGGGTGGGTTTCCTGATTTTGCCAATGGGAAATTAACTCTATTCCAACAATTCTCCAAAGTACAGAGGAGTTCTTCCTTTGTGTTTTATCTATATATCTTCCTGCCCCCCTTTCTAGATGATAAGCTTTCTGTCCACATCTTTCTAACCTTGAGAAATGCTTAGGTCAGTGCATTATCTCCAGTGTTCTTAAAGACTATTTCTTGAATATGTTGACAAGCATGTGTATTCCCAGGCAGTGGACATTGGTTGTTTCAGCAGTCTAGCATCACTCCCTCCTTTGTGAGATAACAGTACCCTGTCTCTGCTTGGGGGAATCACTCCTTCCACACCTGTGTGCCTCAGGGAAAGGTGAGTGAGCTGCGGACTGAGCCAATTAGGGCATTTGATCCGCCTAGCTTCCAGGATTGGTCAGAAATGGGCACATGATCCACACGAGCTTAATCATGGCCAATAATACTATATTCTAAGGCTCTGGTTTCTCTTCAGTAGTACAACATGTACAACACATGAGCTCCTTTCTTTCTGCAAGGGAGGGATTGTCTAAAAATGAAACTCGAAGCTCAACCAAAATCAAGAGAATGACCTGTGATTAATCTTTGAGTATCTATTGCTGCTCTTATCTTAGCCATCCTTCAGATGGTTCGAGTTGGGCTTTCTGGACCTAGAATGTAAAGAACCATACCAGATCAGCCTCCTTGTAACTACCATATAATATTGGAATCACTTAAATGACACTGCATATTCTTTTTTTTTTTTTAAGATTTTATTTATTTATTTATTTGACAGAGAGAGAGAGAGAGAGAGATCACAAGTAGGCAGAGAGGGGGAAGCAGGCTCCCTGCCAAGCAGAGAGCCCGATGCAGGGCTCGATCCCAGGACCCTGAGATCATGACCTGAGCCAAAGTCAGACACTTAACTGACTGAGCCCCCCAGGCGCCCCTTAAAGACAGAGACCTTGCCTCTTCATCTAGTGATGTATTAACTAGTTCAGTGCCTGGAACACTATGTACTTAATAATAATTTTGTTTTAATGAAAGAATAAATGTAAATTCAGGTGATGAGATGGTAATATCAATAATAACTCTTTTGGTTTTTTTAGTTAAACTGATTAGATTGACATGTTACTCATAAACCCTGTTACATTCTTTTCACTGATAGTCCTGTGACTGAAAGGGTCCTGAAGGGTCATCAACAATTGCTAAGGGTGAGAGAGAGAGAGTTCAATCATCTGCTAATGATAAACTCCACAACCTTATTCTGTTATATATGCCAATGTGAACTAATCTTACCACCTGAAAATTGTTCTTTATATTCCCTATATATTGTAAGTTCTTATAAATTCCAAAGTAGGCTTTTTCTCAGTTGAGCTATGTTGCTCCTAGCTATGGACTCAAATTGGCTCATTAAATGAGCACACCATGTTTCTTGGGCACATCTTTTCTATTCTATACCAACTGTAACTATTTTATATGGATAGTATCCTATTCATCCTTAGAATTATAGCAAAGTAAGCCTACCTTTTTTTTTCTCCTTGCATATATCTTTTGTGACTTTGATCCTGCTTTTTACCTCTCTTCATTTTCCATAGACATAGTGATGTTGATGGTCAAGAACAGCAGAGTGTGCATTATGTCTTTAGTTTTCAGTAAAGAGACTAATTTGGATTACTGAACTATGGAGACTTAGAAATATCCATGTTGATTTCACGTTGACACAGCCAATATCATCTAGCATATTTCCTTGCATGTGGTAGGGGCTCAATAAATATTTGTTGGAGGAACAAACAGAAGGAATCAAGATATGATGGGAGGGTTTTGACAGTTTTGCAACATTAATGAGGTTGCTTAGCTAATTTTAGACTGCATTTATTAAACTTGTATTTACTGAGCACCTACTATGTATATATATCATTGTGCGATGGACTTGAAAGTGTAAATGAGTGGCCATCAGTAAGTTTCCACTAGATAATGGAAGAATCAGATTTGTACAAGTATAGCTAATTAGTACAAGAATGCCAGGCTGAAAGCAGTTTATGCCATTAGAGGGAAAAATAAAGAAAATGTGAAGGGAAGGCTCAGGAAAAAAAGATGCTTGTTGGGAAACTGTGTGCCATTTATTCCTCACAGAGCTTCATTTTTCAAGACTGGGCTCCTGATGTCTATCTGTGCAGGTGTGGCTGAATAGATAGGCAGAGCATGACCAACAATCCTTTTCTCATAGAATATATTATAAAGATTCTCCTTTGATATGGGGCTGCAGCTGCTATTTGCCTCTCAGTCGCATTTGGCCCAATGCCTTTGCTCAAAAAGAGCCACCCTGTTTCTATTTGTGGCATAGCAGACCAGTCTGTCGGGCTGCTGTGGGTTCTTGGCAGTCAACAACTTTGCCACATGTTTTTGACATTGTAATTCAGTGTTCCTTTGAAGTGTTGCTCCTGCCCCCTCCCCTTGTGGTTGCCCCACTTCAGTTCACCAGGCAGCAGCTGCTTGAGTATTCCACCGCCATCCACTCCCCACACCCATCCCGCCCAGAGGAGTTGTGTTGTGACAGGACGGCTTCAGTGCTAGTAGACTGGCTACTTGCCAATATTGTGCGGTTGGTGATCCAGCCTCCTCGGAAACAGACCATGTAGTAGTATTCCTAATGCACACTTTCTAAAGCAATTTCAGGGAAGTTCAAGGGTTGTTTTTAAAGACCCCGCCTGACATTTGGAACCATTGCAAGGTGAGAGAGGTATTCACTCTGTGAATCCTCTTTTTAGTTGGAGTTTTTAAACAATAGTTCATCTTGCTCCATGTAAAACTGAGCTTCAGTTGACTTGTCTCTGACAGAAAACCTCATTGTTTTCTGAAACTGAGTAGGATTTAATCCTCATTTATTTCTCGTTGTGGTGATTGGGTAGGTTAATGGCCAACTCTTTGAGGCAGCCCACAAGAGTAAACCCCTAATCAAAAACTGGGATTGGATAATCACAACCGTCCTTGTTTCCTTTGTACTGCTTCACTGATTCACTAACTCACCAGACATTTATTGAGCATCTACTGCAAAGGTTCTCATATTTTTCATCTCAGGACCCTTTGACATTCCTAAAAATGACTGCAGACCCAAGAAGCTTTTGCTTATATGGATTATTTCCGATGATACTTACTTTGTTAGAAATTAAAACTGGGAATTTTATTTTATTTTATTTTAAAGATTTTGTTTATTTATTTCACAGAGAGAGATCACAAGTAGGCAGAGAGGCAGGCAGAGAGAGAGGGGGAAGCAGGCTCCCCGCTGAGCAGAGAGCCCGATGCGGGGCTCGATCCCAGGACCCTGAGATCATGACCTGAGCTGAAGGCAGAGGCTTTAACCCACTGAGCCACCCAGGTGCCCCTAAAACTGGGAATTTTAAAAGTATTTCTTAGTTTACTTGAAAATAACAATAAATCAGTTATATATTAACATAAATAACATTTTTTGGAAAATAACTATATTTTTAAAACAAAAAAATGAGCGACAAGAGTGGCATTGCTTTACATTTTTGCAAATTTCTTTAATGTTTGGCTTAATACAGCTGGATTCTTGTTTCTGCTTCCGCGTAGAATCTGTTTTGATATATTGTTTGGGTTGAAGTATATGGAAAGGAATCTGGCCTCACACAGATACGTAGGAATATTTTTATTACTACTTCACTTTGATACTACACCAAAACTCAACAAGTGGTGAGCTTAAAGGTTAGTTGCAACATGGAATCTAAAACCGTATCTTGCACTTCAAATAGATCTTTTACTATATAACATTTAGTAACTTCATGTACTGCTCATGTGGAAAATATTGGCCTACTCAGTTATTTAGATCTTCAGATGTTGATACATACCATACACAATATCAAAAAATTATAATTGTTAATATCACCATGATCTCTTAGAAAAATCTTCAAATATCGAGAAGCTATGAAGTATATGGTGGCAAATACAAGGTTTCCAAAATTCTGATTTTGCTTTAATGTTTGAATTTTACCATTGGCAATAATAACTGTCAGTTGCTTTCCTTCAAATGACTGTCCCACTTTGTTCATTCTTGAGAAAATATGTGCTAGATAACTGTCACTTGTTCTTTTAAGTGAAAATGGTATTCTAAGACACAAGTGGTGAGTTCAACCTGCAACCGAGTCGTGTAAGTGCTTTGTCTTGAAACAGCCATTGTACTGTGATATGTAGTGGAAGTAGTGTTATTTGCACTTCTCATGACTTTTCGTCATGGAGACTATTAAAAAGATGAACACACAAGAGTCAAGTTTTAATAAAAGCCATTATTTTCACTGGCTTATCAAGGGCAGCCCCTAAGTTAGGCTGGCTTTTTTTTTTTTTTTTTTTTTTAATACAGTTGGATGGCAATGAAGAACGCAATGAGTGCCACTAGAGTTTGAACAAGATCTTGGAAGTTCAGAGGGGCCCACAGACCTCAGTTAGAGAACCTCTTACCTACTATCTGCACAGAATCGTGCCCGAGAAAAAAATAGAAAAAATTGCGACATGGTAACCTGCCGTTAGAAAGTTATTTTAATGAGTTGAACCATATGCAACTGTTATTTTTATAGGTCAAAAATTTTGAATATTGGCAATTGCAGATCGTTCAATTTCTAAAATAAAATATACCTGGTGTGTGTGAAGAATCATGTATGGTGTACTTCTAAGGAAATGCAAAACTAGTACACAGCGAGCATCAAATGCAGAGTTCTAGAGAGTTTGTTAGTCGAAGAGAGACATGTACCCAGAAACTTTATACAGGTAGAACTCTTCCCAAGCAGGGGAAATAGTATAAGCAGAGGTTCAGAAATGGATATAAATGCAAATAAAGGATATTTATGACCTCCATGAGGCACAGAGTCCTGTTTCTGAGACTTGAAAAATAAAGAAATGATACCAGGGTGGGAATTACAATTTCAAAGTTCTTTGTCAATTTGACAAAGTTAACTTTGATGTAGAAAAACAAAGGCATAGAATATTATCTGTTCGCTCATTCAATAGGGTCCGCAGGTATTATATGACCACCATGTGCCAGACACTGTGCTAGGCTCCAGAGGAGTCCAAGAACTCCTAGTGTAGGCATTGAACCAGATTTGTGCTTTGCCCGTAAACAGGTGGTCCTAATACATAGTTTTATGTGTGTTTAATGTCTTACCAGAATGCAGACGAGCGGTCAATTAATTTATCTTAGGGGCAAAGACAAAAAAATTGCATGTAAGAGATGACTTGCGAGACTGAATGGAAACAGAGGAGTTGGCCAGCTAGAAATGGGGGAAAGCACATGCTGGGCTGAGGAAATTGAATTGGCAAAGGACAGAGACGTGGGAAAACTTGGCGCTGTTTAAAAATGGAGAGCTGTTCATTCTGGTGAGAAGGTAGGAAACAGGGAAAGTGTGGTTGCACATAAGACTGGAACCGTCAGCTGGCTTCAGGTAGCAACACCGCCTAGACGCTATACTCTGGTCAGATTTGGGAGGCTTCTCGATTATGAGGCTATCCTGGCAGGTCAGAGGATGATCTAGAGATGGAACAACTGTAGCCTAGAAAATAATTAAAGACTAAGCCAGAGATACTGAGGACTGAAATCCCTGCAGTGCAGCAGGCATGAAAAAAGAGCCAACAGTTTGGGAAATCTTTGGAAGAAGAATTAGTAAAATATGTTAAGTGATGGGGGGAGGAGCAGAAGATCATTCAGTGCTTTGTAGCTTGATCCACTCAGAGCAGGGCCATGGCGTCCCCAAGACGGGACATCCTGGAGGAAACGGTCTTCGGGAAAGAGAACATGGTTTGGGGACATACTGAGTTTCCTACTGGACACTCAGGAGAAAGGTCAGGACTAAAACATAAACTGGGGAGTCATTAGTGTGCAACTAATTGTTGAAGAAATGGGAGCAAAGAATCACTGATGGAGAAAACATGTGGAGTGGGAAGAGAGAGCGCCAAGCACAGGAATCCTATTCTGGCAGATGTGAGGAGAAACTGGATGGTAAGTGGGGAGGAATGAAGTGAGAAGTCACATTCTCCAGAGAAGAAGTGACGGAGGTTGAGATTGGATCGAAAGTGGTGAAAGTGGAGCAAAGAGGGCAGACATGACCATTTGGTAGAAAAATGTCTCTGAGGGCTTGAGTACTCCAGTTGAAGGGAAACAGTGAGCCAGCTGTCTGTCATTACTGTTGCTGCCGCTGAATGAGAAAGAGAAGCATTTTTCTGTTTTCTCTGATGGGATATCTTGCTTTTTATGTTTCCCTCAAGATTTCTGAAGCAGCTAGAGTGGCCTAGAGCGCAGCAAAATTCTCCTGGAGGTGGCACAGATTTGGGCACCGTGTATGGCTCAGCGACAGTGTTTTTGTCCCCAGGAGACACAGGGCCACTGGGAAGCTCCTCTACTCTGTCTCCCCCTGCCCATTTCTGGAGAGCAGAGAAACCCTAGCCTAGGTCTGACATGGAGTCATCATAAAGCTGCAGGGAACAGAGAAGGCAGAGTCTCTCTCTGAGCAGAAACAAAGCAACTTTGTTGGGAAACTACATCTCCACAGCCCCTCTGGGTGCTTACATTCTTGGCTTCATTTAGCGAGCCCTTCCTCCCTGTTTCCACCGTTGTTATGTCAGGTTCAAGCTTCACATTCACCAAGAAAGCTACTCTTACTTATCCTTTCTCACACGGTTCATTCCCATATTCTGGACCTTTTAATTTTTTTACCCCTCGATCAGTTGTTAAATATTCTCCTGCTGTTATTATTATTTTTAAGATTTTATTTATTTATTTGACAGAGAGAGAGATCACAAGTAGGCAGAGAGGCAGGCAGAGGGAGAGGGAGAAGTAGGCTCCCCGCTGAGCAGAGAGCCCGATGCGGGGCTCGATCCCAGGACCTTGAGATCATGACCTGAGCCGAAGGCAGAGGCTTTAACGCACTGAGCCAACCAGGCGCCCCTTCTTCTGCTGTTATTTCTATGCTTGTCATTATTATGAATGTTAAGAGTGTTTTTGCACCCCCAAATATCCATTTTCAGCACATTCTTTACCTCTTGTTTTACCCCCCAAAATCGCTACTAAAGATTGGTAAGTCTTAAAAACCAATCAGTCACGTCTCAATTTTTTCTGTTCGCATATATCCATTTATCCAGACACTATGTTAATCACTGGGGTTATAGTTGAGAACAAGGGAAGCATGGCACCGGCCCTCATGGAGCTTGGGGTCTAGGAGTAGGAAAAACATAGAGTTAAGCATTAAGCGTGATGAGGGCTGTAAGAAAGGGATATGAAGGTCAGAGAAGCCTTCCTAGTGGAAGGAACTTTGAAACTGAGTTTTGAAGCATGGGGAGTTGGCCAGGAAAAGGTGAATCATGCAGAAAAAAGCATTGTTCCAGGTGTGTTTGAGGAGCTAAAGATGTTCATTGCGGCCGAAAGTAGAGTTTGCGGAGGGGAATGGAGAGAGGAGGGGTCGCTATGAGGCTGAAGCTGGGTTTTGGATGTTACATAAGCTTTGTGAAAGAACTTGAACATATCTTAGTGGTAGTTAGAAGCCCTAACAATTTTTAAAGGTGAGAATGGCATGATAGTGTTTGTAATTTTTATAGCTGGCTGTTTTTAATTATTGGAAAAGCACATGTCTCAGTATCAAAGGGCTCCACAATGGCGATCACTGTGAACATGTCTTAGGCAGTTTTTCAGAGAATTTCTATCTATGCATATACATCGTATATATGAGTATGTCCATTTTTTATAGAAGTTAGAGCACGTTGTACAACTGTTTTTATCTTTTTCCACTTGATAACATAACATGAAGGTTTTTTTCTTATGACCTCATGAAGATCCATGTTACTCTTTTTTACTGGAATCTAATATTCCAGAATAGGGGTTTCCATAAATCATTTAACCAAAACCCAATTAATATTTATATTATCCTCCATTTTTCTTATTATAAAAATTTCTGCAGCAGGCACCCTTGTTTATTTATATAATGTACATACCCAAGATAGGACTCATTTTCCCCACATGCTTCAATTTTTAAATTTTCATATTCTGGTAGGTGGAAAATGATACCTAGTTTTGATGTCCCTTCCCTTTACAATGAATGAGATTAAGCATCTTTTCAGATTCTTAAAACTCATTTTACTTTTATGTAAACTGTTTTTCTCCTCTGCCCCTATTTCTTCTAGATACTTATTTATAAGAGTTCATTATTGATTAGTAACATGAATTCTTTGCTATATGTGTTGCAAATATTTTTCTGAGTTGTGATTTATCTTTTATTTGGATCTTTTTCCCCGAGTTGATGTTAAAAATTTAAATTTTTTATCTATATTTATGTCATTGCCCCTATCATTTTTTATTGTGGAGCAATCTTTCTTCTGTATCATAGAGAATGCAGGGGAATAGATGGATATAGACAAGTTTGTGAAATAGGAGGTAAAAGCATGTGAACGAAGAGATTGGTTGGGCATGGGAGATGGAAAGGATATGTTTCTGGGGCGATACACAGGTTTCCGGGTTGGGCAGCTGGCTAGATGGTTCCCTGAGATGGAGAATATATCTGGGACAGAATGTATGTGATTGCAGGGAGAGAGCAGATGCAGACTCAGTTTGGGGCACATGGAGTTTGAGATGGCTACATGGAATGTGTGAAAATAGATGGATACTCCTTAGGTGGATGGTTAACCGGGTCTGGAGGTCAGTAAAGAGATAGATTGGAGTCATCAGCGTATTAATGGTGCCTGCAGCCAAGGGAACGGGTAACACTATCCAGCGGGTCACACTACCCAGAGCATAGAGGGAGAGACCAGATGCAGTGCTGAGCTCCAAAAACATAGTAGAGACCAGGAAGTGTGTGTGTGGGGGGGGGACCAGGAGAGGGTGATGTCTTTGAAGTGAAGGGAAAAGAGCATATGTTTTAGAGATTAATCGAACGTTGGCTAAGCCTATGTATAAACTATTCACTGACTACTAATTCCTCAACAAAGCCAGCTACAGAAGGAAAATGAAATCATAAAAAAAGCAATATTAAGTGTTAATATGGGCAGTGAATGTGGGTAGTTTATGAGAAAGGGCTTTTTTGAAGTAATTCCTTTACATTATTGTATTTTTTTTTTTTTATATCTGCCCTATTTAGGCTGTGCAGAACTTGATTTTACAGGTGGCCGTCCTTTTTTTGTCCTCGCTTTCTTATCCCATCCATCTAACAACATTAATTTGTATGTATGGTTAACCTTTCCCAATTCAGCCAGGTGATCCCACTCCTCTTTACAGATAAATACTTCAGTGAAACATCTCAGATAGAAATTTTGTTTAATATTTCTTAAGGATTATAGCTGCATCCCTATATATCCAGCCAGTAACATTATGGATACGTTATTTGTTAGTGTAAAACTAAATCTGGCTCTTATCAAATATTCTGTTCAGCCTTATTTTAAGATGAGGTAGGAAACATGGATCATAATTAAGACAAAAATATTACATTTTACTCAACTTGAAAATGGGAGCTTAGATCTTTAGTGTTTTGGTTTTATACTAAAAACACCTACTGAATTCTTACCGTTGGCTTCTTTTGCAAAACTGACAATTGAAACTCCTTTTACACAGATGCGCGCCAAATCATAGCAGCTTAATGCTGTTCCGTACTCCTACTGTAATCGAAATCATGTTAAAAGTAGGGATAGTACCGGTGTGAACTCCAAACGCCTCTTCATTCAAGGAGAGAGATCTTAGCAGTAAGCAGCCGAGACCAAATTAACTCCGTCTCTCTTGTCCTACACTGAATTTCTGTAAATAAGAAATGTACTGATGTTGAATGTGTGCTGACTTCAGAAACTTATAATTTGAAATTAGAGACCCCCAGAACTCTTTTGGAAAGACTTTTAAACCTGGACAACTCCCTGCTGTTACGAAGACTGACAGTGCTTCTGAACTGTAACAAGGAGATTTTATATAAGACTGTTCTTACTAGAACCTGTTTTATATAAGAACATACTTAAAAAGCTAATTTCTTTTCTCCTTTTGCACTGCAATCCACAAAGTGTGACTAATAATAGATTTAAATTTGCTAAGTGCATTCACTCCTTTGTGCCATCATAAAGAGAATCTATTACTGTAAAATTGAGGCTTAGTTCCAAATTGCGCCATTATGAAGTTTTCTTCCAGCAATGTTTTGTCTCTAATACACTTCCCTCATTGTAATTCTATTGCAAACCTGATGTCTAGCATCAAGTCTCACAATAATTATTTTAAATTGCTACTAGGAACAGTAGTCCTGGTGGGATATATTACTACCATTCTAACAAGATGAATTTCAATGCACTTGTAACCGTATTATAGTATATTATGAAAGAAAAAAATCTTTGAGTTTTATATCTATGGACATGCATGTAACACAAAAAATAATTTTTATAAACTTCAAAATACTTCATGTTGAACTTCTGTTTAAATTAATTATAAGTCACAAGAACAAATTGGATATCTAACTGTATGACCCATTAATAGCATGTCGAGTGACTTGAAATGGATAATTATAAATACGAAAATAATAATAATGCTGCTGCTTAGAATAATTACACATGATAATATATATATCTGATAGATTTTAAAGACAACATAAATGAGACAACCGTAGAAGAAAGGTACCAGAAACCATTAAAAATGAAGCTACATAAAACTTTATTCTTAATTTTCCCCAAGGTTTAGGGGTCATTTAAGTAAATGAACTACCCAAAAGGTGTGTTTAAAATAATTTATTGTATAATAGAAGCTTCAAGCAAGTCATGTTCAGCAGTCTCAAACATTGGGTCATTAGTTTGCTGATGTATTATCAGTGGGAATACTAGTAGAGATCAACATGGAAAGCACTGGAAAACATTTTAAGTCACCCTGAAACGTAGGTGATTTTTTAACAGTAATGTTACAAAACACTTTGTGTGTTTCATGAGTGATTTCGCATCCTCCTGAGGGCATTCTAAATTCACCTTATTAATCAGTTGCCTACAGACTTGCAAATAATTAATTGAGAAGATGATCACTTTCAATATATTAAAAGTATGAATCTTGAATTTGGGGCACAACAAAATTATCGTGAAGAAACAGCCGAGCCAAGCTTCTGTTACAGATAAAATGATTGTAAGATGATGGTCTGAAATCAAAAGCTAGTCCAACTGTAATAATTTAAGCATGTCGGCACATAAAGTTTAGAAGAAACTCCAAGTATCCATTCTTTATCTGTAGGAATTCACTTTTTAAAATGTCCACATACACCCCAAATGAAAATCACTTAGCTATGTAATGAAATTTAGAGTACCTCCTTGGAGTTGACCAAATGGGAAAAGTAAATCCGCATACGTTACTGAAAGGGGCAGCTGAATTTACATGAACAATTTGGCAATTTTTACCTTAAATAATAATGGAACGAACTATATCATGCACCAGCCAGCATGGAGCTACCAATTGAGTAGACAGCGATTACCCCGAAATGGCTGCATGGCCTTGTATTTATAATAAAGTAGTCCATTGTTATGCAGTAACAACCATTCCGTAGCCTTTCTAGCGTGAAGAAAAATCTGGAAATATATCAGTATTTTCTGGGCATTACTTTTAGAAACTTAAGAAAGCTATCTTCTATTAGGTCACCTCTCATACTTTTAATACGGTTCTGTAGCTTAGTTGCAATCAATGATCACTGATCTACACTGGAAATCACATACTGTTGGATGGGAAACACTGGTATGTGCTAGTAGACGTGTAATTACTTTGCATTTGTTCCTGTATTTGTATTATATATAAGCTTACGCTATTTTAAATATGCCGTGTTATTACTGGGAAAAAAAACATAACCCCAGGCAAAAATGTCCATTGTTAACGATGTTTTTGGTCATAGATCTATTCTCCAAGTGGCCAAATGTAATTGCATTATGATATTGGCAAGTGCCTTCATAGAACTAAGTATAAGATTTCACCCCACACTTTCAGGTTGGAAAAAAAAAAAGTCCAAGTTAATAGAAACATGATTAGAAACAGAAGGTGTCTTGGCTCTCAATTTTGTTAATCAAGGAAAAAAAAAACCTCATAAACCTTTTACAACTTTCCACCAATACCCTGCCATTCCCTTTTTGAATTAAAAGCTTTTTTTCTGTGAGATCCAAAAAGAACCAGTTGTCCAGAAGAGCATATTAAGTTAATGTTTCCCCAAGAGCATGACTGAAAAAATATGCTGACCCTGTGCTTATCAATGCCTTTTGAAATCAGTACTGATTTTTAAAGGAGGATAAAGAAAGCTGTTATTTTTAACATCACACACATGCTCCCATTCCCTTCCCTTCCCTGACAATAGAATTTTGAATTAACTCCTAGAATGCTGTGTTGCATTTTCACAAACAATTCATTTCATGATTGGAAATGTATTCTCCCAGCCTCCAGGTGAAATTGATTTGAGGGATTTATATAATACATGGAAGTTCTTCAGAAGAAAGGAACCACATACCAACTAGCCCAAATCCAAAAATTGTAAAGGGCTAAGAATATTAGATCCAGATTTCCCAAACTTGTATGACCGTGAGTCACCTGGATTACCTGTAACACTATAGATTCCTGGGGCCCTTCCCGAGCAATTCTGTTCACATAAACCTGGAATGGGGACTGAGAATCTGTCATTTTTCAGTCACCTGAGATGCACTGAGAAACGTTTGACTTAGGCCAAACCCAGCCTTTTGCATTTAAGGCAATTAGGAGTAAGAAACAAACAGAAACAAAAATGGCACAAATGTGCATAGACCGGGTTCTCAATCATCTCATCCTGTGTCGGTGTTTGTGTGTCTGATTGGGATATTTGGGTTTAAAATAGGTTTCCTGTTTTAAAAGACAGGTTGGCTAAGCATAGCATGTGTGTGAAGTGATGTGTTTGATTGACAGTGAATAAAAATAGTAATTTCACATCATCCAGAGGCACCTAGTAAAGAGATCACAAACCTGGAAAGGACCCCAGGATTTCTCATCTAGTGCTCGACTTCCTAGGAAGAACTACACCTAAATATCTCAAGGAAAGGCATTTCTCTGACTGTCCCTATTAATCTCTCCCACTGCTCAGTATGGAAATAATTAGCGTAAATTATTGTAGCTGCCATTTGTGTCTCTTTCTTTTCCCTTGTTAAAAACAAAATATAGCATTTTTTTCACTGAGTATGCCACTAATTCATAAAGCATTTAAATTGAACAATATATATGTACATATAGATAGCTTTAATTATTACAGAGAGATGAATATTAACTTCTTAAAAGCAAACACAAGCTGAAGCTCTAGTGGCTCATACCCTTTTTTTGATACAGGAACTCCTTTGAAGTTCTAAGAAGAGCTCTTTGCCTAGAAACAGGCAACATATGCATATACCTCAAGATTTTGCATATAGTTCCAGGAGGTTCATGGGCCCTGGAAGCCTCATAGGTTAATAAACACTAATCTGGTGGGAAGAAACCATCCCTGAAATACTGGTGCTCAGTACATTTTCTCATACATTAAAGTGGGTAAATTATCATCAAAGCTCTGATGGTATAAAGCACTAATTCATTAATACTATTTTAAAAGTCAGAAGATGAAAATTGAACTATATTGACCATGTAATTATTCTGTAAATCTGTGTAGCATGAAAGTGAGTACCATATTTCACCTGAGAATAAGCACTATATGATTTTAATTTTTTCTAGTTTTTAACACAATTGAGCAGTGAATTTATATTTTCTAATAATTTTGTACAGGATATTCATATATTTTTTAAAAGAGAGTGATTATTCCTAACCACTACAG
This sequence comes from Potos flavus, assembly GCA_028534135.1. NCBI lineage: Eukaryota > Metazoa > Chordata > Mammalia > Carnivora > Procyonidae > Potos > Potos flavus. The sequence continues at coordinate 60,627,952 of CM052895.1, read as the reverse complement.
GAGTTAGTGATCAAACCATAGGCTTCTGAGAGAAGGCTCTTTGAAGAATTCCAATACCTAGAGATTTAATGATAGAGATTTAATGAACAGGAAGGAGGTGACTATTAAAATGAAAAAACTTGGATTGGCCCTTGTCCAGGGAACATGCATATTATACCTGAGTTTGGTGCTGTCTGCCATCTCCTTCTTGGATTCCATGGATGTTGCAACCTATTTCTAAAATGGCTCCTCCTTTGACAAGCAACCCCAAGAATTCTTGACTTGAACCTTTACTAAAAGAATCAAATCTAGATCAGTTACAGGAGGGGGAAATATCTTTATAGGCCTACTTTAATTGCTGTATTTCTGAAACTTTCTAAAAAAGAACTTTTAAATATGATCACTTCATGGGTAACCTGGGTGGCTCAATTAAACCTCAGACTCTTGATTTCAGCTCAGGTCATCATCTCAGGGTGGTGAGATAGAGCCCCACGTGAGGCTCCTCACTGGGCATGGAGCCTGCTTGAGATTCTCTCTCTCCCTCTCCCCCCCCCTCCCCCACCCACTCGTGCATGTGCGAACATGCGCTCTCAAAAAAGAATCACTTCAGGCATGAGAAAAATACACTTTAAAACATCTTAGGAATAATCTGATAAAATGAAAAATATGTTTACTGTCCTCTCTCACTCCACCTTCATGTGATTTATTTTTCTCTTCTGTAATACTGAGCAACTAATTTTCTCACAGCGTCATCTTCCTGTTGATGGGGTCCTGTTGCACTGCTACCTCCCATAGCTGCGTCAGGCTGCCTCGTCTACCCTGCTGTTGAAGCAGTCTACTCTTTGCAAAAATTTCCCTTTAGTGCGTTGTCTCTATAGGTCCTCTCCATGCTTGGTATCCAGGATATGTGTTAGGTTTGCACATAACACATCAAACTAGAATTGCTATAATTACAGAGGCTCTGTAGGAAAAATCCTGCCCACCATCAGGAAGGTTTTCTCACCTCCTGTTTTGCCATTCCCATAGGATATGAAGTCATACTCTCCTCCTCCAATCAAATGCCATTGTCATGAATAAATATCTCTTAATACCTGCTATGGATTCAAAGAGCTGTGTTAGACATGGTCTGCTCCCTGTACGTGCTGTCTAGTTGGGAAGTTAGAGCATGCAAAAAAAAGGTGATTAATAACAATATGAAGTAGCACAGACTAACTGATAGATGACACCCTCTATCTGTTCACCAAATCCAAATTTTCATACATTTATGTTGCTTAAAGGTATATATATATATCTGATCTGATATATATATCTTACAGATATATCTGTAAGCCTTGACTCGCCAGGCCTTCTTACTATGTCTTCTAGCACAAGGAAAAATAATGTGATAATCTAGTGACATATTACTGTGACTTCGGGCTGTTTCCATAGAGGCCGAGCGGTCTCTTGAGTACCACGATGGAACGAGATACAGAAGACAGGGATTCCAATCCAAGAAATGCCCCTGACACTTTATGTGAGCCCCAACAAGTGACTGAACGTCTCACTCTGGGCTTTGTCATCTGTAAAGTAAACTTAATTAAACTTGCCAAAGTCCTAGAGATGTTGTGAAGTCTAACTAATTATAGCTCATGAAATGATTTTGAAGATCTCAAGTGCTTGCTTTGCCATCATAAACAATAAGAAAAAAAAGTGGTTTTATATTAAAATACTAATTTTTGTATGGTGGTCACAAAAGATGATACCGATGCCCTCTAGAGCCTAGTTGTAGGGATGGATTTGTGCTGATCCATTCATACTCTCTCATTTGGTTATTTTGGTGACCAGCAGCACTTAAGACAGCTGGATAAAATAAGGTATCCATCTGTGACCATAGAACAAAGTAAAGCTAACTGGCCCCCCTAGAATTGAACCAATGGCCTAGGTCTCATTAGCACTATCAGCTAAGCAACTGAGCTAATTGGATACCATATTGATAATAATGTATCAGAACATGGTTTGCTTTGTTTTTTTCCAAAGCTTTCCCTAGACTTAATTTCAATAACCATAAAAAACTAGTTTGAGTAATTAGAGCCAAAGACAATAAGCTAGATATTATTAAATGCCTCTAACATACGAAGGACTGACTCTTGATGTCCCTGACAGGCCTGGGGTCCTCAGCAGGATCTTGACTCGCCTAAGAAAGTGGAGTTTGCAAATGACAAGGCTAATAAACCCAAGGCCCCCCTGATGAGATTAGGAAGGGCTCTTGTGCGTATCTTGCTCACTAAGAGTCTATTGGTGGGAATTAGAAATTGTCTTGGTCTGTGAGTCCTTTAGAGGCTAATAAAGTGACAGCGAAGATGCGTTGTGTTACAGAAAACAGTCCTAAGTACTAAATAAAAAATGCCTCAACACTGAGCTCATAACTTTACCTCTTGGGATTGATTATATCTTTCGGTTTGAGAACACGAAGCCAGCCCTAATGAGGACCTGATATTAGGTGGGACCATTTTAGTAATTCTTAGTTCTTTGAACTCTCAGGCAAGGTTAATGTATGTGCTATTTCATGGAATAAAACAAAAATATATGATGTTGAAATATTCCCTTTCCAGAAATATGAGAGTAATAGAATCCCGCAGTGCTAACAAAGTAGCATGTAAATCTTAGGGCGTCTACTTCAGGTTTCAAGTGGAATGAATGGCCTCTTTGGCCCAAACTAGGTAAACTTGAATTCTGCAAAGCTAAAATACTGGGAAATTAGCTCCATGATGTATTAACTCAAATAATAATGTTCCTGATGTAAAAAAAAAAAAAGGGGGGGGGGATGGAAATTAAACATCTAGTTCTGAATACTGCGTCTGCACAATGTGCCGCATGCACCGCATGTGTTAGAATTTCTTCTCAGTTCTTTTTTTAATCTTTTATTCATAGCATTGCAGGTGATGAAAAATTTATGCCTTGAGTCTGGCATTGAAATTAAATGCAAAATGAAAACAGAAGCAGTTTATACTGACAGCTTAAATATCTTTATCTAGCATACGGTTGCACTATAAAAAATCACTGGGTGACTTTTTAAATCTCCCACATGTAAAAAACCAAGAGTTGTACGATAATGAATAAAGTTAGATATCTAAGCCATCAACAGGAAAGTTGTGTTTTATTAGCATTCTTTGTTAATTTCATTTTGGTCTTGTTTTGCTGTTTTTGTTTAATTGGCACAGACGGATGGATACAGGCTTTTAAAAATACTGCGCAACTTAATTGTTGATGTTAATTCCTCGGAGTGGCAGGAAACAATTGATTTTTTGCAGTATATTTAATGAGTGTGATTTCTCTGGTAGGTTTATGTCTTAAGCTGAATAGAAAACATTAATCTGTACCTAAGGTAGTTATGCTGTAGTAAAGGTTAATTATTGAGGAAAATCAATTTGTGCATCACTCTATTAATATGAGCGATATTTGGAAGAATGGCAGGAATTACAATAATAGCCACAGTTGCTAGCTTACGTGAGTTTTCGAGGGTATTTCCTTCCTTAGAATAGTAGCAGGTAATTCTTTACACATTATTTTGTTAGTCACAACTCTATTCACAAAATGAGGTTCCTCGTAAATGGCTCCTCTTTTCTAGAGATGTCGAGTCTTTTGTCCTAGGCATATTGGTATAGGCTGTGCTGCATAAAATGTTCTCTGTGGCTTTTGTTGATGAACTAAGGTTGACTCTCTAGTAGTTACCTCATAAATGCAAATTAATTGAAGAAAATAGATGCCTCTTAGTTTGGCGAATAACGCAATCAGGTTCAAAATACATTCAGTCTAGATATATTTCATATATTTATTTATGAGAATTTAAAAAATAAGTATAGAGTTATTTAGCATTTAAGTAAGTAAAGCATGAAATTTAGAACTGTCTTCAGTTACGTCAGGCACCAATACCGAAACAGCCACTTAGATTTCCATATTTAGAAGACTTCAGCATACAGCTTAAAATATTTTACACTCAGCCTCTGATTTGTAGCTTTTTCCTGGATGTTTTATGTAAACATACTGTGTATAATTATGCAGATAATTTTATGCAATATTAATTGTGCTAAGAGTGCAGCGAAAGTTGCTTAATTCAGTAATTCGTTTACATTTTAATGATTCTGATAGACTAAGATTACCAAATCAAACTGAAATATCTCTGACCATATACTATATTGTGTGAAGAGTACAGTTATACTGTCTTATAATTTTCAGAATATGCTTATCACATCATTTTATTGACAACCAAGGAGAATCTTGAAATACCCATACTGAAAAAAGTAAAAACCATTTTCAATGCATTTTTTAATCCAACCTTAAACACACTTAAAGAATGGTGCCTCAAAGCCTTGACACATCAGGTATCATATCTGTTTTCGGCACATGAACTGAGCTGGCCTGCATCTCTGAAATGAAGTTGATGAGATATAGTACCTTTTTTTGCAGGCGACCTGTACCACACACACACACAAATGCATTTAATTTATTCCTCTTTAATGGAGGAAGAATAATTCAAGGTGTTTATTATGGGAAGTGAGTGAGTATACTAACTTTTACATGTAAAGATAGCATCTTAAGCCACTCTCCAAATCAACAAAATTCAGGTTAGCATTTCTTTTTTATTTCTTTCATCATGCACAGATTTAATATCATCAGGAATAAATCTAAATTGTTTGCTTCTTTCCTCCTAATTCCTGAAGCAATGTAAAAGCCTAGAGAGGTTTGAAGTGACAGGATTACAAGCAGTCTTTTGCATACATGGCCTTTAGGGATAAGCGGCTACCTTGCATCTAATAAACAAGAAAGTGAATTCGTTGAATAATGAATTAAGTGGCATAAGTTGTGATAACAAGGAGCAAATGTAGCTTCAGACGGATGGTATTTGCTTTGTGTGGGGTTATCTGAGAGGGCTGATGCTCCGCCAGGGGAGACTGAAAAAAGGCTCATTATATTAAGATGTTCTTTTACACAACACAGTCTAAAATGATCTTGCAGTTTCTTCCCCCGCCCGTTTGCTGAACTCCTTTGTGTGCTTCTATCAAATCAACCACCTCCACCAGGGGGATGACTAGGATTCTTTCAGACTGTTGAGTGTTGTTTAAAATGAAAATTCCTAGTGAGTTTTAGATGGGTCACCCAACAATTAAATAGAGATGTCTAATTGGTTCATTCATATGAGGGCCAGCAGCTGGTTACGGAATAAAAGGTTGTGGTGCCCCATTGCATAGTTCTGAACCAAATTAAATTATTAATCTACTCTTTGCTTCAATGTAGCTTCACGGGGATTCCTAACCTGCCATACTGAATAAAACAGAACGATTGCTTTACATTTTCATTATGGAAAATTATATTTTAAATTGCAAATGCTCTCCTATTTAGCTTGCATTGCATATCTCGTTGGATATGTAGGAATGTCTTCAACAGTCAGTGCTTATAAATTTTGTTAATTTCTGGTTATGGCTGAAAAAAATGAAATCACCAAAAAGGATGATTTGCATGCAGTAACCAACTCTCGGCGGAACCGTTTGGACCATGGAAAGTAAAGTCAGGACTTAGGGGTCACTACTTTTGACCCTGAAATTCAGAAGATATCATTAAATAAGTAGGTTACAAGAGGCTTTATAATCTAACAGGAGCTCCCAATTAATTCAACTAAGGTTATTTTCAGGATCACAATACCTGCCAGGATCACAATTCCTGCCAGGGGTCAGTGTCTTAGCTTTTATGACCTTTTATAATCATTTTAATTTTTTTTGTTGTTACTTAGCTACTCGAGATTGAATATTAGCTTTGTGAAAAAATTATGGCTGCATTCAGCTTTCTAATAAAGTGTTTAATAATGACTTAATTATATCCTATTACCAAAAAGCAGAGTTGCGGTAAAAAATTACTATATTTTCTTAGAAATTATTCTATGGGACGTTTCCTGTCAACACTTTTTAAAAGATTTATTTATTTTTTTGAGAGAGAGTGTGTGTGCATGTGCGGGGGGGAGGAGCAGAAGAAGAAGGAGAGAGAGAATCTTAAGCAGACTCCACACCAGGCACAGAGGCCACTGCGAGGCTCGATCCCATGACCACCAAGTCACGATCTGAACGGAAACCAAGAGTTGAATGCTTAACTGACTGAGCCACCCAGGTGCCCCTCTGTCAACATTTTAATATATGTCTACTTTTCACTTTTACCTAAAAAATGTTAAGAAATGAGATCCATAGCAGATTTAACTCTAATAGCTGGCTGACCTTTAGAATATAGTACGATTTGTAAAGATAAATCACTTAGTAATCATAACTGAGTGTTCCACTTTTGATGCATTGCATTAGCTGGAGTTTTGAATTTCATTCATTGGTTCATTCTTGTGTTTGGATTCATGCATGTGGATTAGCTAGGTCTGTTGGAACACATAAATACTTGAAGACCAGTGAAGCTTTTTTATAAATTAGAAATATTTTTTAAAGATTTTATTTGAGAGAGAATGAGACAGAAAGAGCATGAGAAGAAGGAGTGTCAGAGGGAGAAGCAGACTCCCTGAAGAGCAGGGAGCCTGATGCGGGACTTGACCCCAGGACTCCAGGATCATGACCTGAGCCGAAGGCAGTCGCTTAACCAACTGAGCCACCCAGGTGCCCCTAAATTAGAAATATTTTGTAAATAATTTAGTTCGTTCATTTATTCATTAAAAACATATTTAGTGGACACCTACTATGTACCAAGTACTGTTTGAGGAGTCATACGAACAAGAAGAAGTGAACGAGATATAAAGTCACTTCCCTTGTGGAGTTTATATCCCAGTGGAGGGAAATAAGACAATAAATAAATCAATAAGTAAATTAGTAAATAATAGGGAAGAAATGGAAAGAAAGCAAAATAATATTCAGAAAATGGCATAAAAAGGAGCTGCTTTAGACAGAGTTGTCAAGGAAAACTTCTTTGAGGAGGAAGCATTTTTTGCTGAGACTTTAGCCATGAGAAGAGCATTTCAAGCAGAGAGAGTAGCAAGTGCTAAAGCCCTGGGGTAGAATGAGGCAGGCATAGCCATATATAAGAAACATAAAGCAGCAAGATTGCTTCATGGGGACACAGCCTGAGTAGTGACACTGGGTCCCATGCTAGGAAGGGCTCAGTTTAATGCTCTCCTGTCACCATCTTGAAATTCTTAATAATTTTTAAACAAGGATCTTGTGTTATTCCTGCAAATTATCTAGCCAGTCCTGGAAAGAAAACTAATAAATTTTGTGTAGGGGGAATGGGTAGGTGGTGGGAGTGTATTCACTGGAGGTGTGGGGGGTGCAGATGTGCATTAAAAATAAGGCCAGTAACTGATGTTTCTGGGTATGTGTGGTCCTGGCATCAGTATAGTTTATGAAAGATTAGTTGCACTTTACACTATAGCCATTTCTGTCTGCAGTGTAGAAAATGGAAATGCTGTTTTTGTTCTATATTTAGCCAAATCCTCACATACAGATGATAAATTTCTCAAGGGTAATGTTGGTCTCTTCCGTGTATTGTGTATACTTCACAGCGCCGTGTGATTAGATATTCCACAAATACTAATTGCAGCTAAAAGGAATTTGCCTTCTCTTTTAACCCAAAAGGGTTTCCTTGGGGGGGGAAAAAAAAAAAAGGCATTTAGTGTTCACATTTGAATTCTTATTTTCTTCCCACAGTTACACCGTGGTACTAAATCTGCATGACCAATTAACAGGCCAAGTCACAGGAAATCACCAATAATCAACCATTTTTTGACCTAGAAAATGGCAATTTTACTGGTTTGTGGCATACTGAAATTGCAGATTTAAGGAAGTACTACGGCGATCTTACAAACATCTGTGTAACTCCTGCAGTGTTTATTTAACAGAGGCAAACACACCTAGCACAGGGCTGTTCACTAGTGCAACACGCTGAGCGGTGCCGTCAGCCCTGCACCCACAGGCCTCCGTAGAGGCAAATCCACACTGCAGCTGAGCCTTCCTGCCGGTCAGCAGCGACCCCCACCCCATCATGGAGTCTGCAGCCTCACACCCACTTGCTACCACATTCTGCGTCATAGCAAGTGGTGAGTTGCCAGGACTTAATGGGGGAGAGGCCTGAGTCCATGCCGTCGTTCAGAGCTGCAACAGGTTATAGAACTTTGGCCGAGGCTGCCACTCACCGCTCACCCTTCCTCTAGACCAATCTATTGACATGTGCCGATGGCCCTGATGATTTACCCAATGATTTACTAGGGACAGCATCATGCTAGGGTCACGTGATAGAATCTGGCCAGCAGGGGTTTATGTCATATGAGGATTTGTCTGATCAGGACAAAAAGGTGATTTTATAATTACAGCTGACACATTCTCAAAATATATTCTATATGAGAGTCTTTTGTTGTTTGCTTCTTAACTTTTCTTTCAGGGAGGTTATTGATTTTAAATAATCATCATCTAGTTGCTTCTTATCCGGTACTCTTTTGCATTTTGGCAAAACACTAAAAATCCAGTAGTTTATAGTTCTTCCATTCATATCTTCCAGTTCTTGCCACCTATTGCTTTCTTTCATTTTCCAAAATCTCCAGCTCATTGATCCACTCTTCGAACATTTGGAACCTATCTTCACTTTTTTTTTTTTTGAGTCAGTAGTGGAATTATAAAGTACGTTCTTAGTAACTTAGCAAAAATTGCTTTCCTGAAGAACCTGTCCTTTTTTCTGTGACAGAGGACTTGTTTAAACCTTTCATGCTGTTTTAATATAAACCAAAAGTTGCGTAATGGATTACTATGGGTGCATAAATATGGGGGAAAATTATAAATAGCATACTAAGCTTATGTGTTCCAAGACAATTTTTAGACGTAAAGTGCACCTAATCCAAAGAAGTGACTCTCTAATGATAGGAATTTCAGCAGCTGTGGCAGGTGAATGAAAGTTTTTTTGTTTTTTTTTTTGGTTTTTTTTGAGTCAGGGTCCATTCAGGAGCCCCCCCCCCCCGCATAATCTACAAATTAGGAAACTGCACACATTTGCCACCATTCTCTACTTCAAGAACAAACCTTTTTTTTTAATTGTGAAAATGGGGGAAATAAAGATGGGGAAAATGAAGAGGCGAGGAAGATAAAGACAGACAGAGAAGGGGAAAAATGAACCAGAGGAAATGATGAAACTCCTTCTAAACTGTATTTCTGCCACTTCTTAGAATCAATGACATCTTTATTCTATAGCCAGCCTTCCCCAATTGAGGCGGCATGACACTATATGAAAGGAGCATGGACTGCAGTTGTCTTAAAGTTTTGAGTTTGATTCTTGGTTTTGCTACTTGCTAACTGTGTGACCTTGGGCAAGTCACTTAACCTCTCTGAGCCTCAGTTTTGCTCTGATATAAAAACATTAAGACACCACTCGCAGAACAGGTATGGGGATTTTATGAGATAACTAACATTTGCTTATTGTACCATCAAAACGGCAAAGTTCTCCTGGGATAGTTATGAATAAAGGGGACAGTTGCTATAAAAATAAACTGATAAGCATGGAACATTTTTCAAGTTCAAGAGAATTGCTATGGAGTTTCATTTACTTACTTACTATTTGCATCCCACCTGCCGTAGTCCTCGTAGTCCTCGTCCATTCAGGTGTGGTGAATTAGAGAGCCTGCGGGAAGGAATGGGGGAGGGGGCTTGGTTTGCTATAGTAAGCTTGTCAGTGCTAATACTCTGTGACAGAAGATAAAATTTTAACCTCTTTCACAACACGATAGAAATTGTTGCTCTGGGAATCTCACTTCTGAGACTAGACACTTCGTACACAAGACAGAGAAACTCTGGTCCACTCTGCCATTTAGGAAACTACTTTGCTGTACTTTTTCCTTCCAGAGGGAGAAAAGGCAGCTTTATAACCTTATATTTTGTTGTCCCATCAAAACAATAAAATGCTCCTGAAAATTGTTACCAGGGTCTGTTTTTATATATATGGGAGAAAACCTCATTGTTGAGCTGAAATACCATTATTTTCACATTGTTCACTCAGTTTCTCTAAAGCTTTGGCTTTCCAAACAGAAAACTGATTATAAATCTGTGTTCTGTGGAGTTGAGGTCACATTGAAACCTTTTTAAAGGACTGGCTAACTTGGGAAGTTGCTGAGTCCAAACTTTTCGGCAGCCATCTAATAAGAGTTTAAAGAGGGAGCAGTAAAATCTTCCCTGCCTCCCCTTCTCCCAAAAGCCAATGGGGAGAGTTGTGGTTTCTCAACACTTCTTTAATACTCAAGGATGGATCCATGAAGGTAGAACTTGTCTTTACCACCATATGTGATAGACTTGTCATTTCAGTCATACATTAGTCATGTCAAGTTTTAGATTTTTCTCTATCTCTATATCCCGCCCATAGAGGTAGTTTAACCCTTGCATGCTAACTCTGACTCAGAGGTTAGACTGATCCCTGAGAAGATGAAAATACTCATAGCTAGAAAGAGACATGTCAATGAATGAACTAGATCGAGCCATTTAGACTGTCCTCACAAAGTAAAAAGAAAGAAAAAAGAGGTTCAAATTGGCTTTCTCCTTAAAACTAGATATTCAACGTTTTATTGTGATTGCTCTACTCAGAAATTCTACTTAAAGCATGTTTTAGTTTTAAACCACTCATTTCTCAACCAGAGTCTGGAGACACCCAACCAGAACAAGTGTTTGTTGAGGAATTATTAAAAATTTGGAGGTAATTTCAGTTATGAGACTCATTTCGGCATGATAATTGTGACTGCTCTAAAGGAAATTTTGATTAGATACCTTGCAAAACACTGCCTCATTATCTTGGAATACATTTCTAGAATGCAAAAATGGGAAGATAAGCCATGTCCATGGTAGTTCCATTCTGCGTTTTATCCTTAATCAAGGGACTTTTTAGCCTTTGGCCTTCAATTTCCTTAAATGTGAGGGAGAAAGGAGACCAGTGTTTCCTTTGAAAGGTAATTGCCAGTGTTGATCAGCTTTGAACAGCTAGTAAGTTATGGCTTCTACCGGTTTCATAACAAAACACTGAGTTTTAAGTTTACAGATATTAAGGTTAGTCTGTATCCTACTATTACACATTTAATTGTTTGATAAGGGATGTTAAATGCATGGGTAAGTACCTAACATAAGCATAAATCTCTAGATAATCCTGATTGTGTCGATGTGTATATAACGTAAGGCTGCACTGTAGATACTGTTAATATGATTTCATATTAATCGGAGGGGCAGTATTCAAAATGTACTCCCTATTATTTATCAGGCACTTTATGTTATTTATCTCCTATATGCTTCACATCTTTTTCTGCGAGCTAGGTAATAGTATTTTTATACTGAATGAAACTGAAGCTCAGAAAAGTGACTTGCCCGAGGTCACCTGGTTAGTAAGTGGTAAAACCAAGATTCAGACCTCAAACTCTAGTATCTTGAAGGGCATGCTTCACCCAGCATAGAGCTGCCTTCATCAGGGAAGGCTGGCTGTAAAGATGTCGTTGATACTCAGAAGTGGCAGAAATACAGTTTGGAAGGAGGGACAATTCTTCCTGGTACATAAAAATAGATTTGGCCAATAGCAAGGACAGCTGTAAAACAAATGGCATGGTCTCCATGACACACCAGGAAGATTATCCAGAGAGCTGTGTGGGTTAGCCAAGAAAAAAAGAGTACTAGGAAGCAAAAAAGATAGTGAAATATCTCTGGAGAGGCAAACACATAGCAAATGCTGCAAGACAATTCGTAATTAATAGCTAAATCGTGTGGTAAAACCTCGAAATGCTTCAGACATTTAGATGAGAAAGACCTTTGAGGACTAAGGCAGAAAGTCTGTGGCAGAGGCAAGCTTCCTAAACTTACGAGGTTGGAAGATGGATGTTTCTAGATGTGTGGGGCAGGGAAGGAAGTGATGAACACGAGGGAAGATACAAGGCCAGAAAGAATGGCCTCTTTGAGAGTTTATAGACCTAGGAGGACAGTAACTGAAGTGTTAGAGGATAAATGATACATTTTGGGGAGAAAATGAGGTACAACATTTCAGAAGAGAGGAGGTGATTGGGAAGCACTCTGAAAGCTGGAAATGAGGGGTCGATGTCCCAGTAGAGGGAGAATGTGACTCACCCTCTGTTGGGGGAGTGACATAATTTGGTCGTATTTAGTCAGTCTGGGAGATCCATGATAGACTGGGTTCCCGAGAAGTGTTACTCAGGAAGCCTTTTGGAAGGATATGACAATAGTTCAGGGAATTATACATTCATTTTGATGGTCCTTTCTCACCACCTAGAAGTAGATCAAGGAGCATTCTGAAACCCCTCTAGGGTAATGACAAGCTACACTTACGGAGGTCTCACTGCAAGTCAGGCACTGCTAAGCTTTTTATGTTCAGCTAATCTTAACAACTATCTATGAGGTATAGAAACTTTTAACTGCCTGACTTCGCATTAAAAAAAAAAAAGGAAAGAATGAGCTAATAAATGGCAAGGGCTAGAACATGATAACGGGCAGCATGACCCCAGAGTGATCAGCCCAGAACTGGACGCCCAGGCCCACCACCTGGGACAGTAGGTAAATGTCGTTTTAAGGCCCCCAGAAACACCAAAGGCAATTACAATGCTTCTCTCTCAACACACAGATGTTACAACAAATATTTTTGCTGCGTACAATGATGTAGCAAGAACTTGAATGTACACTGGCATTTTTCTAGGTATGTCACGTGCATTATTTAACTTCACACCCTATGGAGTAATAGTATCTCTGATTTCAGAAGAGAAACTGAGGCTTCAGTTGGTTATGTAACTTCCCAAAGCTAGTCAGTGGCAGAGATAGGAATTCTACCATGTTGTGATAAGGGAGATAGTATTTCTTACTTGAAGAAGTAAGAAATAACATATGGGTGAAGGAATAAAAAAAAAAAAAATGTGCAAAGAGGTTGTATTTGAACTGAGATTTAAAAGCTGGATAGGATGGCAGAGGGTATTTCAGACTGAGGGCAGGTGGCCGGAGTGGGAGGTGTGTTGGAAAGACTTGAGGCAGACAGACCACTCATGTTTGGCCCTCAAAGAGCTGTTGAAGAAATGAACTGGTGCATGCATGAATGTATGAATGAATCAAGAGGGACTGCAAAAGCACCGTGACAGTCATAATTGAAGGGAAAATAACAGACATTGTAAAGGTAGACTGTGTAGTTCTTAGCAACCGATGGAGGATTTTGGTAATAGGGAACCAGTGGGGGCGCCTGGGTGGCTTGGTAGGTTAAGTGTCTGCCTTCAGCTCAGGTCATGATCCCAGGGTCCTGGGATCAAGGCCCTCTTCGGGCTCCCTGCTCAGTGGGGAAGGTCTCCTCTCTCTCCCTCTTCCCCTCCCCCTCGCCCTGGTTGTTCTGTCACTCTCTCTCAAATAAATAAAATCTTAAAAAAAAAAGGGGGGGGGAGGGCAGGGGAACCAGTGGGTGAGCATGTCTAAGCTTGGACAACTTGGATCTGAAATGGCAGATATATTTTGAGAAGTTCCTCCAAGAATGGGAAATGACATCTAGAATATGGAAATAAGTTCATTATATACACCTGTCTATTAACTTAGTCACTAGTATTGCAAAGAATTAATCCTAAGGGGAAAAAAAATTACAATTTTGGAATACTTTTCGGCCACGCGAAATTTTGTACAGTGCTACTTTTGCGTATAAGGGAGTTATGTATTTAAAAAGAGAAGAAGGTCAGGAGTGACAAAGTAAAGTGATAAACTGGCGACAAAAATACTGTCTCAGTGCAGGAGAAGGTTCAGTGTTTGTACATGTTTACCAGCTGCCTTCCATGAGGTAGTTTTGGTATTATATACCAAGCGAATGAGATTTAGCAAAGTTGAGTTGTGACCAGGCCAATTTGTGGATTTCCCTTAAATGCTGAAGTTCTGGGAAACTGATTTACATTGAGGAGAAATTTGAGGTAATGTTCTGGGAATGTGAGACCAAAATTTCCAGTCTGTCAAAGTCTTTAAGAGAATTGAGAAAGTTGTACTTAGAATGTAATTATTAGTGTGACCTCTTTTGAACTCCCCAAATATATAGGAAAGGTTTTTGGTTTTGGTTCTTAAATGCTCGAAATTCTTTACACCATCTATTGGAAAAACAAACACACACAAAAAGATGATGATTTCATTCAAAAATAATCTGTTCATTCATCAAATGGATGGAACCATTTTCTAGCAGGTAGCTCTCCTTAAATAGCTCACCGTCCCACAGTGTGAGTAAGAACCGTGTTCACAATAGTTAGGATACAAATGTCTGGGAAAATAAGAACAAGAGGGAACTTTTTGGCAAAGTGAAGCTATTGGTTGATACAGATTGGGGGGGTTGGATCCTGTCATGATGTGAAGGCTTCAGATGTTAATGATGACTATGTAAAACAGTCCAGTATGGAAGCATCTAAGATAAAATTCTTGTAAATTTTTGGCCAGGAACCTAAAACTTGCTTCAGTCTGTGGCTGCATTTTTTGTGCCAAATAAGAAGGCACTTTGCTGGCTCTTTTTTTATAGAAGGGCCAAATGAGATAGATTGGAAATATGTACTTTGAACAGCTAGGCAGAGTCTCAGGAAGTTTGCCAAACAAGATTTCCAAATAAAATGTTTGGGAAAGAAAACAGGGATGGACTTTGCAGATGCTGGATGGGTTCCACCAGCCATCTGTGCAAAGAGTTACTTGGTATCACATGAGCCGAGAGCTATGAAGTGGCACAGAACTATCAGCAATAACTTCATTGTTAAACGGGCTCATTTATTTACCCGGCAACCCTTTCCTCACCAAGATAAAGTATCTGCATCTCCTTGAGAAACAATAATGATAACCAAAATTATTTAAACATAAAGGAATTTCAGAAATTGAACTATTACCTCAGTGCTAATGCATTAGCAGTCAAAGAAGGCAGATTAATTTACTTACGGTGAGCTAAGTGCATTCTTGGCTCGCAAAGGGGAATCATTTGCTCACTTAAGCCAGAGATCCCATTTTTGACGGCAAATGTCACTGCCTGGATTTCCCTTTGACAGTCTGGCAACCCCGCACCCCTGTTATAGTATCCATTTATTTGTCTTATTTTCAGCCAGATTAATCCATTCTGTTTTGACAAGAAGACTGATGGGTAATTGATAACTGTGATAGACACAAACAGAAGAGTTGGAAGCTGAATAATTCAGCACTTTTCAGTATCAATAAGAGAACAGGTTGAAGAATTTGTGTCTCTATTTACACTTAAACTAAACGAAGTCAGCCCAGACATTTATGCTGCCAGTCTATCAGAAAACCAAACAGTGTACATTCGGTTTCCACCCGACAAAATGTTTTATAAGCTTGTAACAATATGTGTGAAGCTGCCAGAATAATAAATAGGTACAGCAGCCCATGCATGCTAATGTTATGTTGTAAGCAGTTTTGTTGACAAGTGCTAATACTTCTTTCATACTATCATCAAAAGCAGCTAATACAACAGCCATTATTTGCTGGCTTTCCAAGCAAGACATGATGGATTGTGACCTTAATATGGGTTAGCCGAGTTTTGAAAGTTAAACAACTTGCAATAAATCATAGAATTATTACAATGCAGTTTAATTGGTTAAGGACTGTTTATTTCCTAAACAGGGTGAAAAATTTCTGTTTCGGCACTTTTAATTTGCAAAGTGCATTTTCATTATGAATGGCAGTTTAATATTCTGCTCTTTTGTCATGCAAAATATGCAACACGCAGGCAATCTATTAATTGGACAAAAATGCATTGCAAGCGTAAATTATCCTTTATATCATCACTTGTGAGCTTTTACATCTATTAAATGTGTTAAATGGAACACAGTTAAAAGACTACAACTTGCAGGCTACTTCTGAAATTTAAGGGAAGCTCAAGAGGATTTTAATGACCTTTATTTTTGGCAAAATAAAGTAATTAGGTAATTGTAAATATAAAGGGCAATTTAAAGAGTGACTGTTTCCTTAAGGCATAGGTGCATATGTTTTATTGATTCAGCAGGAAACAGACAATAGCACTGGTTCATACTGATATGTCTTGAGAAATGGAATCCACCCGCGTGTATTTACTTCTTTCTTTGCTACAGTATAATTTCTGAGCAGAAATTTCCATTGGCAAATGTGTAGAAAAAGGTGAGTAAGGCAGTAGCAAACTGATACTGTAGCATAGCTCAGCATAACTGAATAGCCGCGGCCATATGCTTTGGTTCAATGATGTGCCTTTGCATGGGGCTATTTAGAGCACAGAAACAGTAACAAAATACTTTGTACTAGGAGTGTTGATATGACATATGCTCGATTTTAAGAATGCCAGATCTCTCAATGTGTTCCTGTAAGACTGCCTTAAAATGCATGCAACCTATTCATTTACACACAGCTCTGAGCCCACTTCTCATATTTATTGACACCTGGGCAGACTTTTCAAAAATGTAAAGCTTCCACTGACTTCAAACATTATCCATAGCTTGGCCCAGTGGAAGCGAGGATACTTTTGTGCTGTCACTTCAAGTCTCCTTCAAAGATATCGATTGTCTGCAAGTTGAAAGTCTACTTTGGGTAGGCATTCTATTCCTTTTTCCTAGAGTAAAAAAGTGTGAATGTGAGAATGTGCATTCTGTGGCTTGAAAAGAAAAACTAAGGAACAATTTTTTTTTCCCATTTAAATCATTCACAAAAGCAGTACGTTAAAATAAACTGTCTAGAAAAATGATAAAGAAGGTGGAAACCAAAAGTTGTGCTTTGATGTTATGTTATATGGTATGCACAGTATCCTTCATATTGTTAGAAATTTCATTCTAAAAAAAAGACAAAACTAGTTACGGAACTTTAATCTTGAACTAATGTTGATCATTTAAATGCCATGCTTACCTGAGCTATGTGGTCTCTGCATCAGATAAAAGAGATGGAGAAAAGGGAGCTGGGGAGGTGGAGGGAAAGAGAAAGAACGAGAGGCTAGGAAAGAGGGTGGGGAGGGAATCAGGGAGAGACTGCTGATTGTACTTTTTGCTATCACTCCTGATGAAATGGTAAGGCAAGACTATACTGCCCAATAAGTAATATGTAATAATTTGTATTATCATTAGGTATCACAAAACACTCATTTTAATAATGATTTAATGTTTCGATTTTATTTTCTGATTTTTATAGATCAGAAAATTTTATCAGAGACATAGCCATCATTCAGAAAATATAGGTGAATATAACCCAAATTTTTAACTTAGGAAGCCATAGGAAGTTGAACTGATCACATCGCTTCTTGGGGCACTTTTCAAAGTCATAAATAAATGGGCAAAATCTGTATCCTGTGTAAGGATTGGAAGATTTCCTGAAAGCTCAGATACGTAAAATTAGAAGTACAGAACTATAAACTTAAGCATTTTGTTGATATGATTTTTTTTAGTTATGACTTTCAACTGGCTTTTCACCATGTTTTATTATGAAAATTTTGAAATGCATCAAACAGTTGAAATAATTTTACAATAAATACCCATATCCCTATATACAGAATCACATTGATCCTACCATTTTATCCTCAACTTTTCACATATCTACCTACCTATCCCTTTTTCTACCCATCCATCAGTTCATCTTATTTTTTGGTGCTTTCTAAAGTCAGTTGCGACCATTAGTATTCTTCTTCCTAAGACTCCATCCAATGTGCATATCATTAACTAGAGTACAAATTTTGTTTACTCCTTTTTTTCTTCTGAGGGCACATCTGCACACAAGGACATGCACAGATCTTAAGTGTAGCATTGGATGATTTTCAGCAAACTATTAGTTCCAGCGATGTTGATGAACTCTATTAGATGTCAGCATGGAATGAGGGGCAGTGAATGTAGAAGACTTAGAAGCCCTGTCTTCAGACTGCTCACCATTGCTAGGATGAGCTGTCTACAGGGCCTTCTCCTTGCGACACTGACCTCTTCAGGTGTCCTTTATTCTGTTTTAGGATGGAGAGTTTATATGCTGGGGCTCCACCAACAGTTACTATTCTATCTGTTGTGTACCGATCAGATGCAGAGCGTCTGATCAAGTGATATGGAGACCACAAAGGAATCTTAAGATACAGAAGCCAAGATATGGGGTCCATCAGTGAGCATTTGGTGAAATCGTGTGCTACACACCTAAAGTGGAATAATACAAGATTACATAAATGTAAAAGCCAAGTGAGTAAGAGTGGGAATTACAGGAAGTTCAGAGGAAGGAGTGTTTAGGAAGCCTCCTTTGACTCTATCTCCACAGCATCCGTCTATGAGCAACCAGAGTGACCATTTAAAAAGTAAATCAGATCCTGTCATTCCCTTTGCTTGAAACCCCTCCATGATTTTCCAGCATCCTTAAAAAATGGCAGACTCCATGAGGCCCTGTGTGACCTGGGTACCCTCCCGCCTCTGGGCCTCTCTTCTCACTGCCCATCTCCTGTTTGCTAGCCTTCTTTTCCTCACACACATCAAGCTTGCACCCCCATTGCAGCCTCTCACAGCTGACCCCTTCTCATCATTCAGGTCTCAAGCCGGACATCCCCGCTGCAAGATTTTCTCTGCCCAAAGAAAACCACCCATATTCCTACAACCAGCTGCCCAAAGTCAGCAGATACTTGGTGAAGGAGGATACCTGCCTAGTTTGTTGGACTACCATGGAAAATGAGTTTATAGAGTTTGTGTGGAGATGACTGAAAAGACATTGGAATGAAATTAGCAGTAAACTAGGAAAGAGGAGTCAAAAAAGTGAACGGGAAGTATAAATAGGACTTGATGAATATAAATACATAGATGGAAAGGGAAAAATCTAAGAGAACTCCAAGATACTCAAGTTTAGAAACTAGAAGGGAAACAAGCTTTGGAGGAAAAGACCAATACTGATAACAGACTCCTCTCAGAATATTTATCATACAGAATCTGTATACAGGCAAGAGAGAGAAATGAACTCCTCAGAAGTTTATTTTAGTACTGGAAACAAGCAGCACACTTTTACAGGTCTACCTAAAACTTTGCTACAATGAAAGTAGTAATATAAATGAGATCAGAAAAAAACTTCAAACTAGTCTTTCCCGAGTGACTATATTAGTAACTATATTAGTTTTTTTGCAAGTCTGATATAATTATTTGACCACTGAAAAACTGAATTTAGAAATACACAAAAATAAGATTTGCAATAAGAAAATGTGAGTGTGGCAACAACTGGTGATGGGTCAAAGGCATCTGAGATTACATACAGACAGTCCCCAGTTTATCATAGTTTGACTTAATGATTTTTGGGCTTTCCTGATGGTGCAAAAGCAATACGTGTGCAGTAAATAATCGCACTTGGAATTTTGATCTTTTCGCAGGTTAGCTCTGTGGGGTACAGTACTCTGCCCTGATGCTGAGCAGTGGGCCCCAGCTCCCACGGGGGAGGGTAAACAACTGATCCATTTACAACCATTCTGAACTCATATAGCAATTTTGTTTTTAACTTTTGGGTCGTGCTCAAGAGATTACATGAGATATGTAACACTGTATTATAAAATAGACTTTGGGTTAGATGGTTTAGCGCAACTGCAGGTTAAAGTAAGTGTTCTGAGCACATTTAAGGTAGGTGAGGCTAAGCTATGATGTTCAGTAGGTTGGTGCATTAAATGCATTTTCAGCTTAAAATATTTTCAACTTGCGATGGCTTTATGGGTTTATTGGGACATAACTCTGTCTTAAGTGAAGGAAGATCGGTATTGGAATGTCCTGAAGGGTTGCAATGTACGGGACCTTCAGAGTCTTTGATGGCATAGATGACATCTATAATAGGTAGTGTTTCTTTCAACCCTGACTCCTTTCTTAATGGTACACACCTGTGGATTTGAAACCTTGAAATCTTTCTATAGTTTAACTTGGACTGGCTTTTGTATATATTGTGTAATTTTTCCTTCACAATAACCTGAGAGCTAGGCATCACCCTTACATACAGATGAAGAAACTGAGGCTCAGTGACTTTCTTTCCTCAAGTTCTTAGCAGAGTCTACTAAGTAGTAGCTATTACTTTTGTTTCTTGAGAACTGAAAACAGAGTATTATCACTGCAGAAAATTCGTGATATCCTCATATTCTTCCACCCTGCCCCAACTGCAGCCCGTCCTCCCACAACCCATTTCATCAGCCTGTGACTATCATGAAAAATTATATTCAGTCTTGGGGCAAGTTAGATACACCTTTTTTTAAAAAATAGATCTTTCAAAAAAATGTTACCAGCATGCTGACATCTTCATAAAAATTAGGGATCCTTGAGTTGTCAAATTGACTAACGCACAAACACTTGAAGAAGCTCAATATCCAGGAATGAGAGACAAACTTAAATACCTATCTTGTGTTTTCGTAGGTGTGACCTACTCCCTTGAAAAGGCCATTTCAATCTCAAATTTCCATTACTGTTTATCATCCAAAAAATATTGTTCAGTAATGCCTCATCGCTATACAAGAGTTGTGCCAATATTTCTCAGGCAACCTTGTCAATTTGAGTTATAGTACATGCTACTTAGGTACAGTAGAAATAAGTTTAAACTACTGAAGACATTGGATCTTTTCAAAGCTGTTCTTAAATGCTATGAAAGAGAATAATCATAACATGCTAATTTGTAGATTCCCTATTCTTATGTTCCTTGTTCTTGTCTCTACTGTGGCTTTAGGCAGAATTCTGTCATTTATAAAAATCACTTCTGTGTTCAAAACCCCATTTTTCAGTATTGAAAATATACAATTTATACAATTTTGTAAGTTAAAAAAATATTTCCTATGCAGGCTTTTAGTCCATACTAGCCTTACCTACTACCTGTTGATATATTTTTAAAAATATTTTATTATACCTTGATCCCTAACTACTTTACACAGAAAGGTAAATGAATTTAAGATACAGGAAAAATTCCTTTTTTTGAGTTATGCAAGGATCATATCTAAAGTAAGAAACAGATCTGTATGAATTTTTTTCATTGCAGCTATGGAATCTCTCACAACTTTTTCATAAATTGCAATTCCATTACTCTTTATTCCCCAAGAATGGAAAGAATGCACTTTATTTTTTTGGAAAAATAAACATCCTGAGTTGGTAAAAATACCAATTACAAGAGTGTCTACCCTAAAAGTCAAATTCATTTTGTTTATTATTGCAAGTTATTAAAAGGCTCCCAGGCATGCATATAAAACCTGAAAAATAGTGGTTGAATCTATCATATTAAATTAAAACCTCTCCATAAAAAAAACTAAACCCAAATAGTTTATCAGTGAGGGAATGCCATGCCACCTCAGAAGTCAATACAAATAAGACTTTATTAAAACATAACTAAAATGAAGTTCCACAAGAATCCTCAATGGAAATTGTTCGGCTTCAGATTCAAATATGGAGAATAAAAATGTATCGGCTGACCTTAATTTATTTAAAGTAACAAAGAAAGAAAAGAAAGACAAATTCCCCCATGATCGACAGCTGGAATTACACAAAGAAAGAAAATATAGCCTCACAAGGTGTATGTAAATGCATCTCAGGTTAGATAAGTCTCTGCTTTCATAACAGAAAAGTTATACTCCGGTATCTATCCATCCTACTAAGTTCCTTTGTCCATCTGTCTTAACACTTCACGTACCTTCTGAAGTCAATCCCTGCAATTCTATGTAGCTGCCATGTGTTGGCGATGCAGATCATTTTCCTTTGTCTTTAGTTGTCCTTTATTGCTTGTCCTATCATGGACTCTTCTTTTCGGGGTAGTTCTCTGTTTATTCTTCCCTGACGCAACGCACATGTTCACTTATACAAAATTAAAAGAATGTGCTCAAATTTCGAAAATCAGGTTGTAGTCCAGATAAAATAGCTTTGCAGATGTATACAGTTGTATCATATTGGCTGTAACTCTTCCCATTTTTAATCAGATAAATGAATGTTACTGTATCTCACCTGAAAGCTGATGTTCTACATTATCGTGTTAAATGCCTCCAAAATATAACATGAAATGAATGTTCCAAATATATGAATAATCTATAATTGAACATTTATCTGGTCTCTAATATCTTATTTAAATAATGTCATAAAAAATTCTCCAAATCTTTGAACATTCATCCAGATAGGAATGACTATATTACTATTTTTGACACAGAAACCCCAAATATCCAAATTTAGCAAGAGTTTCAAAGAGTTGAATAGCAAAGCAATTTTCCATATAGATTTTAAAAAGTCCATTATTACTTTCATTCTGCTTTCCTGTGTAGTTCAATGAACTATAGAAAGTAAAGTAATATAAATGTTTTTTTTTAATTGTTTGATTAGCTTTTAAAAAAAAGGCCCTCCTAATAAACAGCAGGCAGTCTTTCATACTGACTTCCAAACATGGAAGATAGGGAATTATTTCTGCAAACACAGTCTTGCATTTATGGTGATGGGTATTTGAGGACACACCACTGTGCTGCCTGTATACACTTACTCTGGCATTTAGATGAGAAATGTGCCTATATGGAACATTTTCGTTCATTGCAAAGATGTACCTTGAGATCCCTCCTACACTGCATATAGCCCAGATTAATGTCATGACTTTTGTATGTCGAAGACAGCAATGTAACTGGGAGCTCAGGCAGCTCTCTCGAGCATCGTCCTCCATGTGGTGACTGAGCAACCGAGGCCACTTACATCTCTGAATCTGCCATCTCAGTACCTAGCTACTTTTGTTGTCATGGTGATGAAAGAGCCCACTAGAGGGTCTCCTCCCATTGGCAGTTAAATGCTTTGACACCTGGTAAATCTCATAATCCAGAGGTCAGAACAAGTCACATGGCTCCATCAAAACTGAAAAGGAACTCATGGACTATTTAGCAAGCATGACGGTCCTCATCACAGACATTATAAGGTCACTTACCATCTAATTCTGTTGTTTTCCTAGTTTTTGTCACGGCTGTTATGGAAATCTAGATGCTCGAGAAAAATTTTATGAAGTTAATTTTTATTATAAAAGTTGAGCTGTATTCCTATTGGTGGATGGGGGAGGCAAATAAGTTGAAGAGTTTTAGTAAAGATTGAGAACAAGGTGGTAATCAGTCCTCATCAAAGTGCAAGGAGTTTGCTTTCCTTTAGCAACGATTTCAGCATTTCCCAGATAGATAGTTTTCTTGTCTTCTGAATCCCAGAAGTAGCTGCCATTTCTAAAGATCCTTTTTTTTCTTATGCTTACATTTATGCATCTATAATTTTATTCTCTTTGTTTGAATCTAATAGAACTGTTTATGCCATACACAGTTGACATGTTCAACTTGCTTCATTTAAATTATACAACTTGAGGACTTTGCACGCTGAAGGTACTCAATAAATGTATGTAGAAAACCTAACTAAGTATAGCCTAAGAAAAATGTAGGTAGAGGAGAACCTTACCCTCTCAGGAAGGACAGTTGGGATTCATACAATAATCGGAATAGAACAAAATGGAGAGTGGGATCAGAGTGGGGCAATGGTCCAAATATGGGCGAAGCATGATCCTTGCTTAGAGAAAGAGGGAGCTCTACCGCTTCCCTGGGAGATACCAGAGGGAAGCAGCTGCCCCTTGAAATAGGACCAGGACAATACCAGGAAAGGAAGACTTAGCCAAACGAGAGTCCACAAAGAGGCGTACATCTTCGAAGTACTTCTTTAGACATCCAGGGTCTCAAGCTCACATATTCACTGTTTGCCCTCACCCTTTTTAGGTCTTACTGCTTCGCAACTCTTCTTTAAGGATATAGTAAATTACTTACTCCAATATAGTCAATATAACTAATCTTTAGTAATTATGAAGAAACATTGACAGTCATCACTTCATGGTTCAGTTGCCCTTCTCTAGCTCACATTAATTGAAGTAGGCAATCATGGAGCCTTTGCTGGCAGACAAAGATTTTAATTCTATTTAAAGAAAATTTTTTAAAAAAGTATTCCCTTCTGATGGAAATTTGCATTCTGGTAATATTTTATTTGTATCTTTTTTTAATGTCATGACAAGAAATGGATTTGATTTTGAAGAGGAATCATTTTGAATAATTAACCATGAATTACTCTAATTAGCAGAAAATAATTATAGGTTGGACATAAGCTCTTTCAAAAGCAAAGGATAGCGTAAAAGACTATTGGAAAAATAATACCACCTGATAGATGTTGAGATGAATCCAAAAGAGAGCTTTTCTTTGAATCAATCTTTAGCTAAGGCATTTAAATGCCTCCCATTAGAAAACATTCATATTCCTGCAAGACAAAAAATATTAGCAAGCATATGTTGTCAGTTAGAGAATCTTTAGTGTAATAACTAAAGAAGACATCTTTAAAGCTTCCGACAGAAGAAAATAGAGTTTCACTTGTTCTTTTCATACCACTTTCTGGATCTGAGACCTTAGATAGACTCAGCATATTTGTACACTGTATGTGGAGTTTAACATATTCATTTCCCTTGGAAAATGTTTTTCAAGTGATTGACATGAGAGAGTTGCACTTGTGGCTCCTGTCTCCTGAGAAGAGCTTGTGGAACAGGACATGTGGCAAACTGATGAGAAAAGGTAACAGAATGATTCCATTTGTGATTTCGATCAGTTTCTGTAAAGACCATCAGCAGGACCTAAGTGAGAGCTCACAGAGGGGAGCAGTCTACTCAAAGTACATTTTTGGGCTAAAGACAGCCCAGAGGTAGAACCCAGAAGATATATCCCAGATATGGCACCGCAGATAACGAGCTAACTAGTAACAGATAACTACCTCTCTGACTTCAACAAGTCTCATAGTGCCTGTTTACCTATTTACTACTAATGCCATCCATCTCACAGGATTGTTAACATAGTGAAAATGAAATGTGAAATTAACTTTTCAAAGTTAAAAGCAACAACAGCAACAGATACAGTATTACTTGGACAAAATGTAGTTTTCATATATTTGATTTTTACCGGTAAAAACATACACTATTAAAAATGAGAAGTATCTCGTATATGGTTGAATAAAGCATCACTTAATTTTATATAAGTGAGTAAGTGAGATCAAGGCTTATGCATAGGATAAATAGCTATTCCTACCTGCTCAAAAAAAAAAAAAAAATTACAGCACTCCTCCATCCTTCCATCATATCATCTTCTCCTCTCTTCTTCCCTTCTTCCCTGAAGTATTGAATCAAATATTATCTTCAGTGAATCATTAAAACATATGTTGGTTGCCCGGGAGAAGAGAAAAGCCCAAGAATCTCCTTCAGGGCTCTCACATTGGTTACTGGCATGGATTCTTTTGTTCATTTAGCTAAAATAGTTTTACACTATAAACCAATTGTTCTTGTTTGACAAGGATTTGGGGAGAATCTCTCTAGTGGTTGTAATAGATGACTTTTTATGTTCCTTTCAACCCTAAAATGTTTTATTACAAGTAGTTCTGTGTAGCCCAGGGGTCGCATGAGAGAAAAAGGAAGGGAGATACTAAATGGAAGTGAAGAGGTGAGATCATCAAGGATAATCACACACTTGTTTTGCCCAGGACTGGTAGGCAAAAGCATGGGAGAGAAAAGTGGACCCTTATACAATGTCTAACATGCCACGTACATCCTAACTTCTTAACCCTTACATCTATTTTTCCTGACCAGAGGAAGTAGGATTCACCAAAAAAAGACAAGGTTCTTTGGGGAGGAGAGAAACGAAAAGACTGTGTATTTGTTCCTTCGGTGATGGAGGGAATTTACCAGAGAGTAAGGGGAGGTGGATATCTCATTCTTTAGGGGCTACTTCGATTTTCCTTGAAATCTTAAAAGCTCCAGCAACCAAGGAACTGAGCTCTGGCTTCTTGGTGACAGAATGGACTGGTGGCTAGAGAACGGGCAGAGGCTGTAATGTTTTCCTCCTCCCTTGTCCACTGGGCCTTACTCCCTGATCTTCAGGAACCTCCTTCTCTTAGAATGGTCCTTCATCTGGCCTCTTCCCTCAGACTTAGCTGAGGGCGCTGATGCACGTATTGGCCACATCTGATCTCACAGAAGTAATCCTTCCACGTGTGTTGGTGGGACCTTCACGGTCTGTATCTGTAAGGACATAGAAATACACAGCATTTACTTATGGTCAGTAAACATCTTGTGGATTAGATCAGAATGTCTCGTCATCTGGCAATTCCCAGGGGAGGCCAGGGACGAGGGCAGATTCCTACTCCTGGTGAATTAGGTGGAGAAGTTATTCTCAATGCAGGCCTCTTCTGGAATCTCAGCAGGCTCTACCCCTTGGGTTGCAAGGGTGGGACCCTTGGGGTGCCCCGTGGGAGGATGAGCATGATCAGCACCATCTCTTGATGGGATTAACACCCAACACAGGGTTCTCTTGGAAGAGAGAAAATGAGTAAGAATCCTAATAACCCGGCTTTATTTTTTTTATTACAAAATGAGTGAAGTAATTAAAATGAAGAGGCACGTATAACTTCACACAAATGGATCAGTGGTTAGCAAGGATTCTGGACTGCAGATCATTCTAACACATATTTGTTGCCAGGTAGAAGAATCTGCTTTAATATTCAAAACAGATTAGTATTAATCTGTCCTCATTCTCATATTAAAATAGTTCTAAGACTTTTAGTGCAGTTTTTCCTCTTTAGTTGGCTCACCATGTACAGAAAATATATAAAGAACCAGATCAAATTATTTATCATAAGTTCTTCTTAAAGAGGAATTTTAAAAACAGCTTTATTGAGATATAATTGGTGATTATATAGATGTTGTACAAAGTAATAAGTACAAATTAGTAAGTTTTGACATAGTATGTATACTTTTAAATCCTCACCAGAATCAAGACAGTGAACATTCCCATCATCCCCAAGAGTTTCTCATGCCCTCTGATAATGCTTCCCGCCTAGGCCTCCCCCATTTCTAAGCAAACAGAGATCAGCTTTTGGTAACTATAGATTAGTTTGCATTTTCTAGAGGTTTATATGAATGGAATCATACAGTAATACTTTTCTTGTCTGTTGTACTCAGCGTAATTATTTTCAGATTCATCCCTGTTGTTGCATGTTCATTTTTATTGTTTATTTATTTGTTGATGGACATTGGAGTTATTTCCAGTTGTTGACTATCACAAATAAAGCCACTATTAACATTCATATGAAAATACAAATTCATATGGCTTATGATTTTTTTAAGGAAAACATTTATTTCTTTGTAAGTCAGGACCTTAGCAAGGTAATATTTATAATCCGTTACCCGTATATCATTACTACAAATTGTTTTTGCCTTAGGTTAACTGCATTCAATTAAAGAACTATTTATAGAGTATTAAGTATGTATAAAGCTAAGAGCACAAAAATGGATAGGAGATAGATATATAAAGAAAGGGAAAAGCCGAATAAAGTAAATGTCATAAGAACAACAACAAATCTATGGGTTAGGGTCACAGGAATAACATCCAGTTGAAAAATAAGAAATTCATTGAGAACAGGTAATTTGCTGGAGACTTTAAAGCATGCGTAGGATTTTAGCATGCAATGTTGGGAAGAAGTATGCAGTGAGAAGGAAGGAACATAATTAGAGCTTAGAGGCAAGATACGTGGGGTAAGTGCTTGGACAAAGCACTCCAATTTAATCATAGCACAGGATCAACTCCATGGTATGCTGGCAATCTCCCGTTTCCTCAGACCGCTTCTGGAATGTTTGATTCTGCACTTTGGTTTAGTTCAACAGCCATTCCTTCAGTGCCCATAGTGACAAGCACTGTGCCAAAGCAAGGGAAGAAAAGATGAAAAGGTACACACACACTGTCTGCCCTCAGATCACTTACACTGGGGCAAATCCTTTCAAGTATTATGGTTACTAGAGATATGCTTGGAATGCTGTTGGATGGAGAGGAGCACCTAACCCAGCCCGTGGAGTCAGACCGGGCTTTCCAAAAGCAGGGTGGTTGGAACTCATTCTAAGTTGACTGGTCAGTGTTAGGTAAAAAACAGAAGCAAAGGTGTTCAAGGCACAGGGGAGAGAAGCATGAACAAAAGTAAAAGGTGTGACATAACATCTGATTTTGAGAAACTCTTGTTCAGGATTGCAGAAGCATTCCTTGGAGTGGTTGCTAAGGGGTGTCATTACTGCTAACAATCGTTTTGGGTTTTTGTATGTCGGATTTTTGATGTGATACTGAGATGGGAATACAGTTTTAGGCTTTCATTGTAGGCCCACACCCTCCACCTAAAGGCTTTGGAGTTACTAATGATGTTACTTTCCCGGAACAACCACTTATTTACATGTGAAGTATTACAGTGTTATACACATAAGTGTGCCTCCTACACTATAGTTCTGTGTTTTCTACCCTGATTTCCTAATTCTCTATGCTTGAAATAAGTTTGAAGAAAGTAAATTTAAGTCAAGACTGTCATTTTAAAATATAGGCTTATCTACAGTATGGGTATATATAACTAAATATGCTTTTCAGTGGGCTACTAGTTCAGCCCATGCTGACCCTGAGTATGTAAATAGTGGAAGCAGCATCAGGGTTTCATTCACCGCTCAGTTCTGTGGCAATTGTGCATGGCTACAGAAGCTCAGTCTTCATGATTTCTCATTTGTGGAGCTCTGCTCAGCTACAAAAGAGGCTACTATGTGCAGAGATGTGAAATCAGACACCACGGTGAAATGTACATTTGTAAAAGTGAAGCGCTTCATTCCTTTGCTAAGTTCTCCGATTATGCTATTTATTTCAGTTTCATGACAATACAAAACAACATATGCCATTTGAAATTGTCTATCCTCACCAAATGGCAAATTAAAAGGTGTAAATAGTTAAGTTTGAAATGTTTCCTTCAGTTATCCAGATATTTGAACTCTGAAAGGCTTGAATAATTGCCTCAAATTCAACTCTTACATGTATGTACAGTAAAAGAGGAGGAAAGGCCTTTGAAATGTTCATATTTTCCCCTTATGTCAACATTAATATGTCATAATATTTTTTGTTTTATGGGACTCATTTTTAGTTGATGCAGAATTTTAAAGTGAAGATAACCACAATAATTAAGGAGTAAATGTGTAAATGAGGGTCTGATTCGAGTTATTTAATTACCATAAATTCATGGAAATTTGGCAACTAGAGGATTAAAATATAGATTTTAATCTAATCTGTTTCTGTACTTCTCAGTTCTCCTAAAATATCACCAAAGAAAGGGCAATAGTAGAGGATTAGAAATGTGTAAAACAAAAATCCAGCAAGCTATTTCCTCTTCTTTTGTGGCTGTCTCTGGCATAGGGAAGTTCTTAGAAAAAATTCCTGTGAATCTGTTCTACGAAGGGGAAGGGGGGTTGTGGAGAAAAATGGCTCACGTCTCCGGATGCCGAATGCCCCCTGAGTGGTGTTTATGCTAATCGGCTCAGGGCCGGCTGAGCCCTCTAGGGCAAATGCGAGCCCTGCAGGCTTGGCCCAGAGTCCTCCAGCACCAGGCAGTCATGGCCTCTTACCTCCTGTTGTAACAAATGAATTGTTCAATTCCTCCTGACCAGTGTGAAAAGCCAAGTCGAAGAGCCTAATGACAGCAACTAAACATACCTTCTACTCTAGGTGAATGGAACTGGCTCCCAGCAGCATTTCTCTGAGCAAGTCTCACACAAATGTTCCTCTCTCTGTATTTCCACTGCTACTCCTCCCTTTTCATCCCCAGTCTCAGACTGAGGTTCCAGATTCAGGCCTAAATCCCTTCAATTTACTGGTCACTTAAGTGACCTTCCTTAAACAGTGCTTTTGCTACATTCTTACTTTGTTCTCTGTTTCCTACAGTTACACATAACCAATACCTACTTAGGGTCAAGTGACACAGCTGATGTGTAATTCCAAACCGACAGGATAATGTTAAGGTGATAAGCTGGGGGTGCTGGACCAGCCTAAACCACACATGTTGGGAGAGCCTCTTTCGATGGGGTGAACTGACTTGTCTTTGCTAAATACACCAAAATCACAATAAAGCAGCCCAGTATGGGGTCAGGAGGAGGCATTGAGATAACAAATAAATGCTAGTTTGGATACTGAATCCGAAATGCCAGGAGCTCATCTTGGTGGAAGTGTGCAGAGTTGCAAATATGAACTTGGAGCTTATCAGGGAGGACTCAGTTGTGAGAGTCTCCAGGGATGCCTAGGGGTTTACTTGGCAGAAGGTGATGAGATGGCCAAAGAAGGGTTTATAGAGTTAAGGGGAGGGGATAGGGATAGGTGGAGGAGGAGCTAGGGGGGATTGATTGATCAGACAGGGAGAAGGACAACCAGAAGAGAAGAAGAAGGAAGAAAGCAATGAGGAGAAAGTTTCTGGAAATGACAAGCATTCATAAGTGCAAACGCCAGAGATGAAGACCAAAAGTGTTCACTGATTAGGCCAGGGAGATTACTGTGACCATAGGAAAATGCATTCAGAATTGACGCCCACCCTTTTCAAGACGCTTACTGGAGAAGGAAAGGAGTCAAGGCATTAAATAATGGGAGTTAAGGAAGGGACTCATAAAAGGGGACTAACAAAGCAATAACTAGATTAACATAATCAAATGGCTTTTAGAAAGATTAACCAGAGAAAATGAGAAGAGAAAAATACAGAAAGCAAATACTTAGGCAAATGAGATTAGTAATAATAAAAATAGAAGGAACCTGAATTCATAAATCTGTCTTTCCATCTTCATCCCGTATTTAGATCCATACAAAAACATATCTCTACATTCTCCATCAATATTTCAGCTTATCAATTTTTTAAAATATCGGACTCTTCACAACCCCCACAGTAAGTCTAAGGTCAAATCTTTGTTCTGTGCTGCCTTCAGAACCTGTTTCTTCCAATCCTCAATCAATGGTGTTTCCTTCATGCTGGTATACTGCTTGCATTGATCTCTCCTCTGGCCGGTGTAAAATGTACCTACTGGACGAACACTTGTGCTTCTTGCACACGAGGTCGGTTTTCTTACTCCTTTCATGACTTGCTCTCCTCTGGTAATAAATTCAAATGTTCACTCAGGCCTTATCTTTTATTGCCATTCCAATCCTTCTTTTCCATTTCCTTCACTGTCATTCCATCTTGCTTCCCGAGTCCCGGAATATTTGTCACCCAGTGCTTTCTGCAACTTAAAAAGTCACGTTTCTGAAGCTCTCACTTATATTTTCTTGTTTTTTGAAATTGTGTGCCTCTCATATTTCCTAAATGAATTCCTCAATAGAAAAAGGGAATCACTTGAACATTTTGATTTCGACTATCTTACTCTTAACCAAATACTGCATTTTATACAAACAATTAACGTTTTAATGATTTTTTTTTCTTTGTCAGAACTCAGGCTAGTCCCTCACATAAACATAGGGGAAAAGTTTGAATGGAGATTACTATTTGAAGGGTGTTCTAAAACTCAATAACGTGTCACAGTTGCTTATGTGTTTATTATCTTTCCATTGAATTGGATCATTTTGATTCCTAGAAAGCAAAAATAATTCTTTAAGCCTCTAAGAGCCATTAGGACATCAGCCAGTGTTATGTTTGCAAAAGAGCACAGGAAGAAATAAAGTTTGATGAAGGCAAGATAAAGATGACCCAGGACCCCAGGAATTTCTCAGAGTATGAGATCTGGAGCCGCTAGAGTAGATGGTTTTGGGCAGCTCAGCTCGGCAAGAACACTCAATTACGTATTTAGGGGAAGAGGCTGGAGAAGGGGAGAGTGATGCTAATCAGGAAAGGATGTTGAGGTGAGACAAGGTCAAAATGAAAATTAACTTCTCTTATATCGGAGGTTTGCCTCAACTGATAAAGAAAGGTCTATTTTGAAGGGTTTCCTCTTTATTATCTTTTTTTTTATTTGAGGGTTTAATTTCCATTTCTCTTTTTTAAAAAAGATTTTATTTTTTTCATGAGAAACGGGGGGGGGGTGCAGAGGCAGAGGGAGAAGCAGGCTCTCTGCAGAGCAGGAACCCCAATGTGGAACTCGATCCCAGGACACAAGGTCATGACCTGAGCCAAAGGCAGATGCTTAACTGACTGAGCCACCCAGGTGCCCTAATTTCCATTTCTTTTCAAATATGTCCCCAGTTACTTAATAAGAGAGGGAGGAGTCTGGCCTTTATAGAGCCCCTCTTTTCCATGTATCACATTGGTTGTAGGTAAATTTATAAGAGTCACGGTTCATTTGTTCACTTATTTACTGATTTATGCATATCTCATTCATGTATTAAAAAGTGGTGAGTGTGTGGTGTGTGCTAGGTTCTTCAGCACTCTGTACAAAATGGTAAACAAGACAAACATAGTTCCTCCTCCTACTGGGGTTTAAAGTAGTATGTACAGACACAGAGAAAGGCAGTTACAGTCCAGTATTAAGTGTGCCATGACAGAGAACTGAGCAAGGAACTTCAATCCAGATTAGGAACAACAGCAAGGACTTGACAACAAGAACAACACTTTAGAATTAAGAGGATAAGAGTTGGCCAGGCAAAGCTGGAAGGAGGGGCAGAGAAGTGAAGGCAAAGAAGCAAAGTAATATTCCATCCTAGAAAAGAGCAGCTGCATCACTCAAGATGAGAAAGAACATTATACTTTCACATACGTGAATAAAGTTATCTGTGTCTGGAAATCAGAGTTGAAGAGTTAAGGCAAAAGATGAATCTAGGTCCCCATGATAAAGGACTTTTCTGTGCTCTGCAAATAATTTACCCTGAGGACTATAGGAGAATCAAAAGTTTTAAATAAGGAAATGACTTAACCAGATCTCCTCTGTAGAGACTTGGTTCTCACTGAAAAATGGAAATGGGTTCAGAAGGGGTGGGCAAGATAGGAGATAGTAATATCAACTTGCAAGTCACTGTTGCAGTGATTATAGCCAGAGATAATGGTGTTCTAAATTAAGTTAGCGGCAGAGGGGATTAATTCAAAAGATATTTAGTAGATAAAATAGGACTTGGTGGTTTATCAGACAGAAGACAAAATAAAACCATGATGCTCAAGTGTCTCATTTGGCCACTGGATAAATGGTTCTGTCATTCACTGAGATAGAGAACACCAGAGAAAAAGCCTTTTGTGGGAAGAAACACTCAAGATGCCTAGCAAAACTTTCAGATAAAAAAACATGAAGCTCCCAGACAGAGAGAAGCCAGAGTTATAGATCTGGGGCCTCATCAGCATACAAATGGCAACAGAATCTGGGGGAAATAAATGAGCTCACCCAGGCCAAGAGTGTATAATGCCATTGAGTAAGTAATTATATATTACTTGTTTGATAGCAGTCTCCATGATTAGACTTGAAGCTCAATGAAGGCAATAACATTATTTCTGTTCACAGGAACAAAACTTAGTACTGTGCCTATAGTAGACAACCAATCAATAATTTTTGAATGAAAAGATAGTACCCATGAAACCCCATGGTTAATCACGAAAGAATATACAAATGTATGTGATTAATATTGATTATAACCAGTCAAATCCACACTTGCTCCAATAATCTGCCAGGAACTACATTTATATCTCCTTTCTGAAATGCATGCATCAAAATTGGGTTTGACTAGTTATTTTTTACATGAGAATATTAATATCTATACAGCATACTCAGTAGCAGGCACTGGAGAAAAATGTCCTCTTTGGTCAAGTACCTTAGAGTGCCTCAATTTCCTTATCTATGAAATGAGCATCATAGAGCTAGTGAGAGAATGAAATGACATATACAGCAACCGAGACCACAGAAGTGCTCTAATATTATTAACAGTATTTAAAATGTTATCAAGGGAGCACCCGTGTGGCTCATTTTGTTAAGCATCTGACTCTTGATATCAGCTCAGGTCTTGATCTCAAGGTTGTGAGTTCAAGCCGCGTGTTGGGCTCCATGCTGGGGATGGAGCCTACTTAAAAAGCAAAAAAACAAAATGTAGTGAAACAAAAAAACATTATCCAGGTGGCACTTCTCTATGGTGTTTCCACATGTCTAGGATAGCTTTTGTTCTGGACTATCTTTTCAAGGAGGTTTGCATATCAAGGATGCTGGCATAGCAAAAAGCCTTGGAAGACAGAGGTAGTGACTCCCTCAGGGCAGAGAGCAGATCTGTTTCTTCACCAGGATAATAAAGATAATGGTTCCTGCAGGGGTCAAAGGTAGGCAGGTTCTCTAGCAGCCCTCTCGTAAGAGTAGGTTTCCGAAGTTTGAGGTTCCTCAGCTGAGACGCAAACCCACTATGTGTGCAGCATCTCCCTGGGCCAATCGCATTGCCCTATGGGACTTGAGGAGCAATTGTAGCCAATGGGAACTTGAAGCTCATGTTGCCCCCAGTGCCCTGAGTAATTGTCTTTGCCTCTTTCCTAAGGGCCTGTGTCTTTGTCAACGTTTATGAAACTGGCAGCCAATTTTGTTAGCTTGCAAACAGGGTAAAATCTCAGACCCTTCACTTTTTTTGAGAAAGTGGTCTCTTCAGTGTAGACCTATATATTGTAAAGCTTTGACGCAGATATTTTAAGACACTATTTCCCAATCTTGACATTACGTATTTTTCATAATTCTAATTATGAACAGTATATAAACAGGAGCTCAAGAGACAAGACTGTTTATTTTTACTCTGAAGAATTCAATCTTTTTGCTTTTTTGATTGGGGAAAAGTTTGAGAAATACAATACTACTTTGTTTTTAAAAATTTGTTTTTCACATTCCACAGAGGACAAATGTGTGTAGGACAGATCTCTACTATCTTAATAAATATGAAATATCACAAGTATATGTTGAAATCAATTTTAGTATATGTGCTGCTGAAGCGAGCACTGTATGTTGAAATCAGATGAACATTCACAGTATTGACAGCAATCATTGAATAGACAGCATAGATAAAAGGGCAGCCTTGAGTCATAAAAACCACCTATGTATTAAAGCAGAGTAACAACTGTGTATTTATGTACATGTCAGGTGATCTCTTATCTAACTTACCAGTGCTGACTTCGGGTATGGGCATATAATTTCTAAAGAGACCCCAATTTTAATTTGTGTGTGTGTGTGTGTGTGCATCGTTGCGTCCATAAAACACATAGTCACATCTCAGAATGCAGTTAGGGATACACTTTATAAGGAAATACCATGAACCGGGATCTAAAAAAGATGAAGAATGTTCACCAGGATCAAATGTGAGCAGATGAGATCCAGTAAAAGACAGTGTGTGTAAATTTAAAAGGGGGAGGGGGCAGCAAAACACAAAGACAAGAAGACAGAAGCTAAGTTGCAAGGAGAACCCAAATAGTAGACAAAATATACAGGAGATTGATCTTACCTGAATAGTCCAAGACAGGAAAAAGATAAAAGGAAAAGTAAAGGATCCAGTGTGCCTTAATAGAGGAAGCTGCAAATGCAGTACAGGAGAGGTAGAGCAGTAAGGCCTTGCACAAGCAAGACTTCCTACAACAGGGACCACTAACCTGTGAGAGGAGGAGTTCTCCATGATGACATGTGATCTTACTCCAGAAGACAAAGAGATGGAATTGGGAGCTCAGGAACCTTATGTCTCCAAAGACCAGAAGACAATAACTCATGGTAGTAAATGACGGTGAAAGAGGAAGAACAAACTAAGAGTTTGGTAAACAGAAATGTCTGTGATATGGGGAAAAAGTTCCATCATTTGCACCACTGGCACCACGCGGAGGCCCCGGAGTGTTCTTAAACCATAGGTGTCACGTTCGATGGCAGAGATGAAATCTGAACTACATTAAATAAACACGAAACTACGCCAATAGTATTTCTAAACTGTCTCCTTGGTAGATTCAGTTGTAGTCCTGGGACATCCATCTCTCGCCTGGAGAACAAACAGTGAGCTGGAAAAAGATCCACTAGGAAGGCCAGAAAGAATGGAAGTTAGGAACTCAGATTGTGATCTTTATTGACAGTGTTTCCCTCTCTTATTCCTGGGTGGTGGTAGACAAGATAGGGCAATAATAAAAAAAAACGCTTAGCTTTGTAGACATAGCCAAAATCTAAAACACTATCATATTTAAAATAATTAAAGTGTCAGGCATTCTCTTCCTGGTACACCACATCTTTGTTTATTGTTCTGTTAGGTAAAGCCTCTCATCATTACACTGCAGGCAAAGCTGTTAACAGGGAAACTCCAATCCATACCCTAGACCTAATTTTTTAATGCAGTTTCCTCTTTGATCTACCATATCTCTGAATTTAATTATGAGGCCTTACTTGATGCTCTGCCATTGTATCTTTTGCTCTTCTTGCTCTTTCCGTAGTTTGTAAAAAGGAAAAAAAAAGTTTTCGGTTTCTTTTAATGCAAGCTCATTTTCAGTTAGTTCATTGAAAGGTGTCACCTTCTACTTTGTGTTGCTCCTTGGGTCCTTTTATTCTTTGTCTCGTGAACTGACACAATTACCATCTCTACATTCTGCAAATATAGCTTGCAGAGCGGGTTTCCTAGGAATATAATTTTCAAAAGTGCCAGACATAAGAATGACTCTAAAGCCATTTGATGAGTTCTCTGTTCCATCTCCTCATTTGCTTCCTTCCCAAAGAGATTTTTGATTTCTGCCTGGAACATGCTTATCAGCTTAAAGGTATGCAGCATCATTATGTGATGAAGATTTTCTCCTGCAGCAGCAAGTGCACTAACCTTGAATGAAGCAGTTGCTAATCATGTTGCACTAAGCAAATAAAAGTCAGAACCAACCTAATCTTGCTTGCCTAATATCAGTTTCTGCAGACTTCAAGTGTAATGTTCTAATCACTGGCGCAAAACAGCCAATTAACGTGCTTTCCCTACGTGTTTATACTGGCCAAGATGCATAGGGGAGCAGTGCATGTGGTCATAATCATGCTCCACAAAGATGGGAAATATTCCCTTTGAGCTTCCAATCATTAGGCCAGCTGAAGTGAAGACAAGCCCATTGACAAGTGAGAATGGCAATAATTTATTTTCTATTGATGGGTTGTGACAAATCATGTCGAAGCGGTGGCTGCATACTGTGGGGGCTCAGCTAAGGAAGACTGTGATGGGCAAAGATGAAACCCTTCACAGCTCATTTAGTCCAAATGTAGCCACCTGGGTGGTGAATCGGTTCAACATACCAGCCCAGGCATTCCAGCACAAAATTAGATAGCTAACAGGCAGGCCATATAGGGGTTCCTAAGAGGCATTAATCAACAGGGTTGAGCTGTCAAAATGCAGAGTCTGAAATTAAGAAACACCAAAAGGATGAAAATGTGGCAATGCTGTCAAAAAAATCCAGAATGTGATTCCTACTGCAGGATTCTAGCCACCATTAAAAAAGCTGAGAAGAAAAATGAATTATAAAGGAGTAAGGAGAGACATCACCCCTGTGGAAATTTTTCCTATGATTTTTACACATTTTAATTAGTAAAAGCAGCATGAAAATTTATGTAAGCATGAGCACACCCCTTTTCAACTTAACACTGACAGGTCAGATTACATATAAATCCTCCTCACCGCCCCACAGCATAGTTCGTCCCTTATTTAAATTTCTTTTCTACCCGAACCTACTGATGTGCAGAGCATTTGATGTCTCACGCTGCTTCTGAATACAGACACTTCAAACTCTGCAGAATTCTTGGGCTTGCACTGCCTATTTTCTGAACACTCTTTTTGGTAGGAGAGAAATTTTTTGCATGTGGAGGTATAGGCTGTTCCTGTGTGTGTGTGTGTGTGTGTGTGTGTCTGTGTGTGTGTGTGTGTCTGTGTGTGTGTGTCTGTGTGTGTGTGTGTGTGTATGTGAGAGAGAGATTACATTTTATCAGTATTCTTTTAAGAGCTCATTATCTGTTTTCATATTAGAAAAAATATTTAGTTCCATAAACAAATCCAATCACAGTTTCTGTAAGCAAATTTTCACTGCTCAAAAAACATGCAAAATTTCTATTACCTAAAAATATATTCTAACTCCAGAAGAACTGCTTTCCAAGTCCCACACAGGTGTTTCTCAAAGTGTGGTCTGTGGACCACACATCAGAGTGATCTAGCGTGCTCACTGAAAATGCATATGCACAGACAAATCTGTGGGATGGGCCTGAGAACTGGAATCTTGACTGGATCCGCAGGGTGATTCGGAATGTACAGGGAAACTGGGAAACCACTTTTTCTTATGTAAATAAGCCCCAGCCCACGTTCAGGTGTAAACACTTGCTTCTTTCCACCTCTTACACATCTCCCCTTGGACGAGCTGTGTTCCATTTGTTCATAAACACTCTGGTGCTTTCACGTTCCATGACTTTGATCATGCTGTGCCCTTCATAGGCCCAAGTCCTATCTTCTCCTCTACGATTCAGCTCACACTCTCCCTCCCGCATGAAGCCTACTCCTTGAACTCCCAGCTAGCAGTCAATCTTCTGGCCTCTCTGCCCCTCCAGGCTTTTATTTGTACACTTCACAGCATCACCACCTTCTGCCTTCTATGGTAGTGACCTGGACGCATGCTTTATCTCCAGGTTACTAGCTCGTTCACTCCTTCGGATCTGTCTTATATATCTGTTTATACTTCATACCAGCTCATTCATTGCCTTGTGCTATATGTACAGTAAATGTTGAGCTGAGCTGCTTATTAAGAGATGTTAATTCAAACCCAAGCTTTGTACTTTCAAGTCATTCACAGAGATAAGGGTTCTCTCTTACTGTGTGCTCAGAATTCTCATTAGAATCTTGGAGTGGGTCTCCCTATGAGCAAAAGTACATGAGGCCTGTTATTTTGTTTGTTTGTTTTATGTAACAGCAGTTTGTCTATAAAGTGTTATTCCGCTTTAGATTTTCTAAATTAGCTTTAATGATATTTTCCCTGAAACAATATTTGTTAATATTTTAAGTCTTCGGCTGAAACAGATATTTAAAGTATATTAATTATGCCGGAAAATACACTATATTATAGTACTACAACCAGTACAGCTACGCCAAACCATTTGTTTTATAAATATTTCAGATATTCTTAGTTTTTTTTTTTAAATACCCATGATCTATATGGCCTTACATATTTGATAGCTTTGTAGAATGATTAACTGTCAGTGGCTATAATTGTTTAACTACGTCTGATTTAAGACCAGTATCATTGATCTTAATATAGCCTAAAACATAGGAGCCGGGGTCTGGATTTTCATGACCTAAAGACTAAGTTCAGCCTGATTTGTAAAGCAAAGAAATGTTTTACTTGGAGCCTCCCTATATCCTGGAGGTACATGAAAGATTAGAAACAGAAGTAGATGAATGCTATCAGTTTTTATCATTCTTGAAAGTAGTATCTTTCCTCTACCTGTTATAACTGTTTATTATTGAGGTACAAGTGACATAGAACATTGTTAATTTAAGGTGCACAACATAATGATTCAATATTGTGTATATTGCCAAAAGATCACCATACACAGTAAGTCTAGTTAACATCTGTCACCATATATAGTTAGGACATTTTTTCTCTTGTGATGAAGAATTTTAAGATCTATTCTCTTACCAACTTTCAAATATGCAATACATTATTATTTACTCACCATGTTGTACATTACATGGTAATTGTGTTTTGTTTTTTTTTTTGGTAATTGTTTTTAAAACCCCTTTTTAGGGTGTCTTGGTGGCGCAGTTGGTTGGCAGTCTGCCTTCGGCTCAAGTCACGATTGAGCCCCTCATTAGACTCCCTGCTCGGCAAGGAGTCTGCTTCTCCCTCTCCCTCTGCCTCTGCCCCCTGCTTGTGCTCTCCCTCTCCCTCTTGCTCTCAAATAAATAAATAATAGTAAAACAAACAAACAACCCTTTTACCTGTGATATTCCTGTGTGTTTAGGCACCACAGGAATAGGGAAAGAATGTTTGCAGGATACCTGAGAATATTACACTTAACAAAGTAAACTATAGTTCAAGCCAAACTTGTTCTAGTTAGAATAGTCCTTTATCTGCCTGAGTCTTCAATTACAACACTCTAGATGAGGAGCAGGAGCTGAGAAGATGACTGTTAGTTTCCTTCATTGCCAAAGATAATGAGGGTAGACCAGAGCCAGGGCAGAGTGGCTTGGTAAAGTTCTAAGGTCTGGGAAAGTATCCTTTTAAAAACACAGTGATACGTAAAGCTTACCTCTTTCTGATGCTTTGGATTGTTTTAGAACTGATGTAAAAAGTGCTTCCAGGGACCACGCATTTCATAAAGTTTCTATCGTAGTTTAATAGTCATCTCAGTGGGTTTTGTTCAACTCAGTTGATAATTATAATAGAACAGAAAATGATATTGCATTTTTATTTATATTAGAGTTCTTGGCCACAGGCACCTAGGGAGCCCCTAGATATAACTAAAACCTAATTAGGAGGAAAGAACATTGCTGACTCAATATCCGAATTGGAGAGTAAAAGAAACACAATAATCCCTGATATAAAAACATAAAACCATGTCAAAATAAATAACTAAAGAAGATGCTACCTTTAAAATATGCCCTCCTCTTCTCTAACCAAGAAAGAATAGTAACGTGGTATTTAAATAGAGCCACTTTGATCCTCTGCTTATTCCTCCATTCCAGAGGTGCCTTAATCCCCTAAAACTATTTTCACAAACATCACATGTCACTTGGAGACAGAAATGGAGAAAAAGTTTAGCCCAAAAATGGTTGATGAGCAGTGATTAGACTCTATAGAGGAGCCTGAAGGAGTGTGATAGATAAGCACTAAAAGGAGAGAGATGAGAATCAGCTAACCCATGGTATGAGTGTTTGGGAAACCTTTGTTGTGCGAGAACTACTGAGCATTGGATGAAAGGTTCTTAACACTGACCTCAAGGTATTCATCATACAAGTATTAGAAGAATTCTTGATGAAGACAGTAAGAGTATATATATTTTAAAAAGGCTTCAGGAAGCCACAGAGCACAAATAAACAAAAAACAGACTGTCCTTAAGAAGGTATCGTGCCTACTTTATTAGCATTAAAAACCTAACTATGACCTATGCATAAAACTTGTGAATAAAAGGGAAGATGAAGACAAATGAAGAATATATACCTGGAGAGGCATGGCACAGAGAGACATAGGAAGTTTAAAAAAAATAATTCCCCAGAGTCTCAAATTACAGACAACATGGCCTCTTGAAAACAGTCAAAGGACAATTAAAAAAAAATGACACAATGAAATAGAAGAAGATGAAAACTGAGCTGGAAAACTCAGGGGAAAAAAATGAAAGAGAAACTAGAAGTCATCACAGACATGAAAGCCCCATGAAAGGCAATAAAAATTAGAATATCCAGTTGACCCTTGAACAACATGGGTTTGAATTATGCAAGTCTACCTTCTTTTTTTTTTACAGTACTATAAATGTATTTTGTCTTCCTTTTGATTTTCTTCACAACGGTTTATTTTGTCTAGCTTACTTTACTGTAAGAATAAAATTCATATAATATGATTGTCAAAAAAAAAATATGGATTGTCATGTCACTGGTTAGGCTTCCATCAATAATGGGCTATCAGTAAAGTTTTTGAGGAGTCAAAAGTTATATATGGATTTTCAACTGTGCAGGGGTTTGTTCCCCTAACCTCTATGTAGTTCAAGGGTCAACCGTTTACTCCCAAAAACAAAGTCATGGGGATCAGAACTGAGAAATTAAATTGTGGAAGATAAGTCTCACAAACCAAATTAGGAAAAAATTATGTAAAAATTATTATAAAGAAAATGATAGATATGGTAGACAAAGGAGGTTCAATAATCAAAAAATTTCTGAAGAAAACAGCAGGACAAATGGGAAAAAAATTCCTAAAGAAAGATCTAATTTGTATAATGCAAGGGCCCCTCAAATGTGAGAAAA
The DNA here is from genome assembly GCA_028534135.1 of Potos flavus. Classification (NCBI taxonomy): domain Eukaryota; kingdom Metazoa; phylum Chordata; class Mammalia; order Carnivora; family Procyonidae; genus Potos; species Potos flavus. The sequence goes on along the minus strand of CM052895.1, from coordinate 60,586,288 downwards.
CTTAATACAGTATAATCTATACCAAAACGTATGCTAATAACAATTTTTGGTATTTAAAGATAAAATTATTTGGGCATCCTAGCTGCGAAAGTAAGTCTTATAAAAGGGGTAAAACCAGGTGTGTCCTAAACTTCTGCAAAGCAGCACTTAATGACAGAACAGTGGGGCTATGTCTATTAGTTTCTAGGGGCAAAAAATATGATCTAAGAATTCCATTCATAAGCAAGTTATCTTTCAAATATAAAGACAACATTCTTAAGTAGGTAAGAATTTAAGGATTATAGCACCCATGACAATTATTATTAGCAAAAGATGAATCCAAATAAAATAATTGGTAAAAATATGTAAGATTAAATAATTATGGAAATCTAGTTATTTGGTTGAGCGTTATAAATCTTGAAAGTGAAAAAATATAGATAAATGTGCACACATACATAAATGAACTATTGAAGGGTGGAGAAAAAGGGAAGTGGTAGGCAGGACCATTGATGTGTTAGTATGTCCTATACCATCAGCTTTCAGAGACACTTGTTTAAGTACCAACTTCAGCCCCTTAATAGGTCTTTTGTAGTATTTTTTTCCCCTAAAATTTAAAGGAATTTTAAAGGAATTCTAACAACTTAGTGAAGGAATGTTTCTCTGAAGTCCATTTTTTTCTTTCACGTCATTTTTTTCTTTATGTTATTAAAGCCAGCATTTATAGAATTATCCCATTGAAAAAAAACTCCATGTCCATGTATAAATGTAGATGACTAGAGAGACATACACCAAATATAGAAGTTATTTCTGAATAGTGGGATTTTAGTGACTATTAACTGCCCTCTATAGATGAAAGCATATAAATAGTTTTATGAATGAACAATTTTAAATATCCAGAAAAACGGATATGAATTAAATACCAGCAAACTGGAGTATCTTTCTGATTTTGTCTTTTGTATATTCTTCCTTTTCCTGTCTTCCTGGGGAGGGGGGATAGGTAAAACCCAGTTGATGAGAGTAGGTAGGATGCTCACAGTGGCACAATGTTAATCTTTGGAGGAATTACAAAGAAAGCTAAAGTTATTTTTGCGTAAAGAGCTTACAGTTTAACTTGATGGTCTTTAGTTTTTTGCATTCGTTTAAATGCAAGTGCCATGCTAAGGGTCTATGTAAGAGAAAGGATTTCCAAAGAATCAACTGTGATATTTTTAAGTAGCTCTCTTATTCCCTGTTCACACATAATCCAGAGCTTTCAGATCCAAGGTATTTTTTTTTTCAAGGTAATTTTTATTTAGGAATTATTCAAGGTATAAGGCAACATCTTTGGGAGATATTTTATGTGGGCTTGAAAGAGAAAAATGTAGATGCAAACTCTTTATTTTACCGTAGAATATATTTTAGTGTATGTCTCAAGTCACTATTTTGGTTGAAAGGAAATCCTCGACTGAACTGGCAATTTTCAAAGAAGTACAAATTTATCAGATTTTCATAACCCACATTGCCCCAATAATGAAAGTGAATGATCCAGCTCACATACTGTGTCCTAGATTTTGTAAAATAATTTGCTGCTGCTCTAAAGATCCTTGTAGGATGAATTAGTTGTTTACAGATTTAGCTAGTTATCCCAATATTTTGTCATCAGCTACTTCGATTTTTTTTTTTCTAAATACACTGTCATGTTTGTGGAATTCTGACTGCATAGCTATAAATGGCATTAACTACTTTTTATTGTCCTTTTCATGATAGAAGCTAAAATTCTGAAGATTAAGATAACATTTCATGATTGTCCAAGCTCCCAGCTTGACATATTACTTTCTAAAGTTTATTTAAAAAAGAGAGAATGATGGGAGCCTTTGGCAGTTATCTAGGTTTACTGGCATAAAATCTATGGGAAGGAGGTGAAGCATTGTATTTAATATGATAGGTCACTTAAACATCTGTACGAATCAGGTACTCAAGTATCTGCTAAATGGGCAGGCCTCCATTTGATTCTGAGTACCTGCTTTGTGATCTCATTTACTTCCTTTTTTTTTTATAGTATATTTATAAAGACGAGCTGTCTTTACCCAATACATGTCTTCAGTTTAATTGCAAAATTTGAAATGCTTTCTTAAAATCATGAATTTTTATTTATTAAAATTAATCATATCACATGATTAATCACAAAGATGATCTTTCATAGTGAGGGCTATTAACATTTTTTAAGTGGATAATAACAAATTGCTCACCGTAGTTGCTTTTGTAACTTTTAGTTCTGTATATTATTTTGTCCTCCAAGGTAAAATGAAGAGTGAGCATATTGCATAAAAATCAAGATCATCACTCTTTCACTGCCTATCACTCTGTTTATGCTTAACCAAGCATTTATTTATTAGTTCTTAATGGCAAGGGGTACAAGGTTACTACACCTGAGAAGAAAATCTGTAAGACAGGCTTTCTAATTAATCACTGGGAGGGTTCAGGAAGGTCTAGCTATTTCTGTAAACTGAAGCATTTATGCACTCTATTGCAAGTGTTGATCATGAAAACGGCAGGTAATGCTTTATTTCTCGAAGTTTCTGTACTTCTATTAGAAATAATGAACTTACATGTCTCTCTGTGTGTACACATGGATGCATCATTATAACTAGAGCCTTTGTTCCGCTGAGGACAGATGGGGACAGTTGTAAAACAGAACAGTGATACCAGTATCTTAGGAATGATGCTAAAATGCCACCCCTGATGCTCTGCATTGAAGACTACCATCTCAGAACAAAAGGATCTGAGACAGAGCAATCAAGAGCAAGAGTCCCAGCCTGACTCAGTCCATAGGACATGCAACTCTTGATCTTGTAGTTATGAATTCAAGCCCCACATTGGGTGTAAAGTTTATTAAAAAAAAAAGAGAGAGAGAGAGAGGCATTATTTTGGGGCACCTGGCTGGCTCAGTCAGTAGAGCATGTGACTTGGGATAGAACTTAAATAAAGAGAAGAGAAAAAAATAAAGCAACAGCACCTGTTAGGCAGGAGTTAGCATATCCAGGACGATTTGTGGTTAGTCAAGTTAGCTGGAGCATCGTTCCATATTAGTTCATTGCACTGAGTTCACAAACAAAAACTACAATGAAACATGCAGTGGTGCTTCATGTGCAATGAGGAGGCTCCTTCCCAGATTGACCCCAGTCACTGGGTTCTATTACACCAATTTTTAGATAAAAAGGCACCAACTTTTGCCATACTTTTAAGTCTGTTTGGGAACCCACACTCCTCCCTCCAGTCCTTGGCATCTGCTTTGGTGTGTTTCCTGATGCAGAAGCCTCTACACCCAGAAACAAAAAGCATTGGCATTGCAGATGTTAATAGCCTGTTCCTCCTGTCTCTAGTGAGGTCCCTTACATTGGCAGAAATAACCATCTACGCCACACGGATGGCATAATTTACCTCTTAAGCATAATAGTAATCACTTTTTAAACCCAGCATATGCAAACAATAGAGAGATGTGTCCTCCTCTTCCTGTGTTTATGTAGCATAGCAGGCCAAGACCTCTGATCCTCCACATTAGCTACCCTTGTGATATTTCTCTTTTTCCTCTCCTCCATCTCTCCCCATTTTTACAATCCTTACGTTCATATTTTAGTTGCGAGAGATGGAACAAACAGTAGGCTTTCGGTGTTCAGCAGCTGTGTAGATGCTCGCTTACTCCTGCATATGCCAAGAACAAGGCCGTGGGCACTGAGACCCTACTGCATTTTATTAAAGAAAGGCACATTACCCAATGGCCATTGCTTCCTGTCCTTGGACTGACCAAAGATTCTATGTGTCACCCTCATAGGCTCAAACACCTGTTCTCTTGTTTTAGGTTTTATAGATCATGTTTTGGCAAAATACTTTTTATACAGATAATGCTATAGTTTAATAAGAGGAACAATCTCTAAAAATTCAAAAAAAATTATCATTTAAGGTCCTGAGAAATAGCAGATCTGAGGAGTGATAGAAGTGTGCTCTATAAGTGGGGAATATGGCAGGGGAGAACAAATTGAGAAAAGGAGTTTCTATAAAAGGACGCAGAATGACAAGGAATAGGAGCAGGAGATAATAGTTATTCTGGTATAAGAATTTTTTTTTCTTTATGGGTTGGCTTAATTTGGTAAATGATAGAATGAGATGTGTAACTTCATCCAGGTCAGAGGTCAGTGGTCATGAGTTCAAGCTCCAGTTCTATTTAGAATGTTCCATACTGGCAGAGTAGATTCCAGCAGCCTGAAAGCAGCCCTCCTACAAAGTTGTAGGTGCTGGCCATCGGTGGTCAGCCTGCAGGGCACACAAACGGTACGGGGCTCTGAGGGGCCATGGGCGGATTTTCAATAGCATCTCCCACCACTGGCATTGAAATTATCCATCAGTAAAATCACTAGGTACTAATGCAGCCACATCCTATTAAAGTAGAAGAGGCTTCAAGAAGAGAGCTCTAAATTGAAGACTGACTGGTCAAATTAAACTTGTCTGAGGTACTATAAATAATAATCATACTTTTAAACATTAATTTTACACAAATATGTATTATAATGACTATAGCATATATGTGCTGCTATTGATTTTCAAATATTTCAAATTGCATAAAATTTTATTAAATTTTAGTAATGTATTTTTGTTCTACATTGGAAATATGAAATAAATTCAAAATCTATTATTAGAACCTATTGGATTTTTTAATAGAAATCACTGATGCTACATTTATGTATTTATTTATGCCTTATGTTATCTAGGACAAGACTGAAGGTAATAGTCACACATATGCTCCAGATCATAACCCAAATTCTTTCACAGAGAAAAGAAATCAAATTCAGGGATTTAGAAAATTAGCTTAAAGAAACTGGACTCAGTCAACAGAAAGGGGAAAGATCTGATCTGTCCTCAGAATTGGGTTTGAATTCTACCTGTGCTGTTTTGCCACAATACTTTGAGTAAGTCACTTTATCTCTCTTAATCTCAGCCTTTTTGTCTCTAACTTAGAGAATGAGACCCCACAGACCCCCCCAAATGAAGATTTGGTAGAATGATGTTCAGACAGTACCCCAGTCCTGATGTACAGTATATACACTCAGCTTAGTTTAGGACCCAGGTGAATACATGGCAAAAAATACAAGATTGAAGTAATTAGATGTTGCATTTCTTGATATAGACATTAAATGTGAAGGAGTTGAGAGTCTCTGAGAGCTGAGGTAATCAGAGTAGATTTTGCCTATAAATATGGAGATGATTAAAAGAGTGTCTTAGTCTGTTTGGGGATGCTATAACCAAATACCATATACTGGGTGGCTAATAAACAACAAACATTCATTTCTCAAAGTTTTAGGGACTGAGAAGTACAAGATGATGGCACCAGCAGATGTGTTGTCTGCTGAGAAGCTACTTTCTGGGTCACAGACAGCTGTCTTCTTACTGTGTCCTCACATAGTGGAAGGAACAAGGGAGTTCTCTGAGGTCTCTTTTATAAGAGCACTAATCCCATTCATGAGGGCTCATCTTAATGACTGTTTGCCTCCCAAAGTTACCACCTCCAAATACCATCACATCAGGGATGAGGTTTCGGTGTATGAATCTTGGGAGAATGCAAACATGCAGTCTATAGCAGGGAGTAAGATAGAAACTTGTTGGGTCAAAGAACAGGAGCAGAAACAGAGACGTGAGTGAGTAATGGCAGGTGAGAAGGTGAAGTCAGTCAGTCCCAAGCTATCCTGCTTTGACCCGACAGCGATAGGAGAGGATGGCAGGGGGTGAGTTTGGAGACAGACAAGTCACTTCATTTCGGAGTTCTAAGTTTGAGGTAACAAGATGTCTCAGTGAGAATATGTCTCCCATAGCTAGAGATGGGGGGTTGGCATTCTGAAGAGGCTACAGAGTTGGAGCTCACCAGCCTCATAGTGATAGTTAAACCCAGTGAGCTCTCAATGAAAGAGAGGAACGAGCACAGATCGAAAACTGAATGGAGGATACTATCTGGTTATAGGGTGGAAAGCAGAAGCAGCCCAATCAAAAATAAACCCACCAAGAGGAGTGGTCAGAATATTAAGAGAAAAGCTAGGATGGTGGTATGGAGACCAGTGAAAGAATGGCCTTCAGCAAGAGGGGGTGGCTGGAAGCCTGGGGAGAGCAAAGAAGGGAGATGGTCTATGAGCGGCTGCTCCTCCCTTAGAAGAATGAAACCAGTAGATCCAAAGTGAGGAGTACTAGAAGGAGAACCATTGTTTGCAGGAGAACACTGACCATCTGTTCTGCTTCTATTGGTTTTGCCTTTCCCTTGGGTTCACTTGTGCAGATGATCTTTCTGCTCCTCCTTATCTCCCGCCTCCACATCCCCATGCCTAGACTCAACACCTTTTTTTGTGCTTTGCCGGAAACAACCTCCTCTATTCACCCTTAGAACAAATGGGACAGGCTAAATCTTTAAGAAGAGACTTTGCAAAGCACTAAGAGACAACAGAAGAAATAAAAAGGAGGCAGTACACAGTATGGACCCTCCGGAATTAGACCATCTTTTTTTTAAACCTAGCCTCTCCCATTTAGTAGTTTCATAACTTTTGCAAGTTACTCAGTCTATCTGTGCCTTGGTTTTCTAGTCTGAAAAATGGAAGTAATAATAGTACATATTTCATAGGATTGTTGTGAGACCCAAGTAGATATAATGTATGTAAAACTCTTAGATGAGTGCCTGGTACATCTAAAGTGTGACGTAAATATTTGGTATTAAATTAAATAAATACAGAATAAAAAGAACTGAAAGAGCAACATACATGTTTGAAAGTATAAATACTAGAGGCAGACTTCCTGGACTCAAATCCCTGCTCTGTCATTTACTAGTGTGTAACTTTGGACAAATTACTTAACTTCTCTGAGCCTCAGTTTCTTTAGTTATAAAATGTGATATATTAACTACTTCATAATTGTGAGGACTGAATGAACCAATTCATGTAAAGTGTTTAGTAAGTACTGAATAATTAACAGCCATTATTATTAGCTCTGTGGCTTACCAGTGCGACATTCTGATCACTAGGGATCACGGGTATGGTCCCATTTCACACCTGATACAGACAGACAGGCTTCCCGTGGGTCCTGGCAGTCTACCATGGTAGATACAGCTTCACTCATGTCTTTCTGTTTTTACCAGAAGCAGGATACATCGACCACCCTTTCTTTCACCTACCTAAGCCTGTTCAGGTTTCCTTCTGTGGTGACTGTGTGCTTCAGATGAACATCTCAAACCAACTGGGCCAGAAAACATTTTTTATTTTTATTTTTTAAAATATTTTATTTATGTGTGCGTGTGGGAGAGAGAGAAAGAACACATGAGCAGGAGGAGGGGCAGAGGAAGAGGGAGAAGCAGCCTTCCCAAAGAGTATGGAGCCTGATGAGGGGCTCGATCCCAGGACCTGAGATCATGACCTGAGCTAAAATCACAATCTTAACTGACTGAGCCACCCAGGGGCCCCCAGAAAACATTTTTAATATAATCATCTGCACTTAGCATTCATTTAACAAAATGCAAGCACGATTATAAAATGAAGACAACATAGTCATAAACAGAGGAGAAGGAGAAAGAAATTTCATTCCAGGAATTTATTGGTCATGGATCTAAAAGGTCACTTCTCTAAAAGCAGCAACATGCAGGAAAGCCAATTCCACAACTAAAGAGTCTGGAAATGTTTTTTATGGCAGAGTTGGGGGCTTTTTAAGTCAGGGACAGTGTACCTGAGGGGAGGGAAATCTTGCCGTAACCGGATCCTGAACCTAGCTGCATCTGCCCAGAACCACCATTTCTTGCACTGATGTCTGTGGGATAGTGGCAGGTAGCTCCAGCCTAATTTAACCATTCTGCCACTCGCACAGACAAGGGTCGTTCAGAAAAAGTTCTTGTCAGCTGGATAAAGAACTGCCTTTATATACCAAACATTTGGATGTTTCAGCTTGCAGATGCTGTGCAATCAGCAAGTGTCCATATGAAGATAACTTTAAATAGTCATTTTCTCAAAATAACAATCTATAAAACATAAATAGTAAATTTCTTTTTACATAAAAGAAAATTAGATTATCAGAAATAGAGGCTATAAGTCATATGTTGTACGTCTGAACTTTTTATGTACTATAATAACTAATCACTTGGCTATCAGGGCACTGGGGAAATTACAATAAATTATATTTTGTGGGTGATGCACCACATGAATGAAGCCAAGGATATTACAGAAGTGACCTTCACCTTGTGTGATGTCATAGAAAAAAATGATGCTGCCCTAATAACTTCATAGGGTTAATTAGTTTCAGAGAACACACAAGAGGCGGCGATGTCACAGAGCTTTTTTATTTTCTTTCCCGTGGGAAGTTGGCCTAATAAAAATGAAAAACATTTCAAGTAGCTAAGTAAGAAAGAAGAGTTGCCTAGTTAGAAGGAAATCCTTTAGTGCTGTCCCCTTAGAAGGCCTAGTTCTCTTTCTCCATAAGCTGCAAATCTTATTGTTTTCTTGTGCATCTTTTACCACCGATTTGGGAACCCCTGAAATGACCATTGTTTCCAAAACCTTCTCTGAGGATGTGTTTTTTACATTTGCTAATGAACAGGAATCCATTTAATCAGATAAGGGCCTCTGCAGATAGGGAGACATTTATCTGTATAAAATATGCAGCTTTGTTTGGTCTTGTCACTTGGTTCCCCAGTGAGGGTGGAGGTAAAGTTTCCACCAGTCATGCTGATTTCAGATGAATAGGGTTGCTGGTGTCAAAGATGGGCTGCAGCTCTCCACTGGCATCTGGGGTACAGAAGGCTAATTCTTCTGAATAGAGCCATTGATGATTATATTTTGGAGAAACTTAATCATAGAGTAATTACGCTTTAATTCTTACAAAAACTTAGAATTAATTGGATCTTTTATATAACTTTTCTTGTTTGATTTAAAGTACCATGTAGGTTACAGAAACTTAAATATGGATTTAATTAGAATTGTTTTATGATTTTAATGAGTCTTAAAAGTCTTTTGATGAGCAGCTTGTATAATTATGGTATTTAAAATGATTAGGTAAATGCATACTTTTATAATTTACCTTCCAGGAAACTATATTTTTTAGAGGCTATTTTTTGCATGATGAATTCTTTCATTTTATGTTCCGTTTTTGTGGGGATGGGTGCTTAGTCCTGCCCCTAATAACCGAAATGTTTCTCTCTAGAATGAAATTAAACTTTCCTAGAATCAAAAGTATCAGGTAATAGCCCAATACTACAGTTAAATTTAATCACAGAAATATTTTTGTTTTTATTATAAAGAAAACTTAATCACTAGTAAAGCTTTTAGCTGGGGATTCAATTTTCCTCCATAATCAAGTACAAACAAGTTACCTGAAGACAAGCTCTTTTTTTATAGAAAATAGGTAATTTTAGGCAAATGACTTGAAATTAAAAAAAAAAAACGAAATGCAGAGTTGAGTTGTCAACTTTTTAATGCACTGTCAAAACAAATGGAAATGAGTACTCCCAATAAACCTGAAAAAATTTTAAATTAGAAAAGGAAAACATTGCTTTCTTCTCTTGAAGTAGGTCCCATTCCAACCTACACTAAATCACATAGCTAGCATTTGATATTTTTTTCTGATGATTTTTTTAAAAAGTATTAAATAAGTAATATTAGGACATATGTTTTCATTTTCCATTTTTAATGACATTATTATGTTATGTCCTTATGTTCTATCCTTTACTTTCCAGGTTAGGGCAAATTACTTACATGTGCTTGAAAATCCATCAGTGTAGCACACCATATCACAACATTATAAGAGAAAAACCATACAGTCATTGACATAGATGTAGAAAGGCCTGTGACAAAACCTTTTCATGATAAAAAAAACTCTCAGCAAATCTGGAATAAAAGCAAACGTGATTAAAGGCTTCTATGAAAAACCTACAGCTAACATCACACTCAAAGATCAGGAACAAGGCAAGGATGTTTTTTTTTTTTTTTTAAGATTTTATTCATCTATTTGTCAGAGGGAAAGAGAGAGCATGAGCAGGAGGGAGGGGCAAAGGGAGAAGCAAGCTCCCTGCTGAGCAGGGAGCCTGATGTTTGATCCCAGGACCTTGGGACCATGACCTGAGCTGAAGGCAGACACTTAACTGACTGATCCATCCAGGCACCCGGCATCACTTTTATTTTATGTTTACTGAAGGTCCTAGCCAGTGCAATAAGACAAAGGAAATAAAAGGGATGCAAGTAGGAAAGGGAGAGATAAACTATCCTTATTTGTAGATGACATGATGGTATAGATCTAAAACCATAAGGAATCCACAAAATAGCTACTAAATCTAATGAATAAGTTGAGGAAGATTGCAGGATACAAAGTCAAAATGAAAACCAGCATATACAATGACAAACAAGTGACCATGAAAAAAATTTAACATCTCCACTTAAAATAGCATAAAAGATACTCAGGAGTAAATTTTTTAAAAGAGGTACAAGATCTGAACACTAAATCCTCTAAATCTCTAAATTCTCCACAGTCTCTAATCTCTAAATTGTACGCAATCCCAATCAAAATCCAAACAACATTCTTTGAAGAAACTGACATGATTAAAAATTTATATTAAAAGGTAAAGGGCTCAGAATACCCAAAACAATTTTGAAAAAGGAGGACGACATTGAAGGGATTTTATCACCTGGTTTGAATACTTAGTATAAAGCTATAGATCAAGACCATGTAAATCTCGTATAAGAATAGGCATAGGCATGTATGGAAATAGATAATAACAATGAGTCCAGAAATTAATCTATACTTACATGATCATTTCTGAGAAAGAGACCAAGGTAATTCAATGGAGAAAAAATAATCTTTTCAACAAATGGTACTAGACCAACTGGGTGTCTGTATGGGGTAAAATATTAGCCTGATCCTTACCGTCCATAAGGATTAACTCAAAAGGAATCTTAGGCTTAAATAGAGAACCTAAACTGCTAAACTTCTGCAGAAAAGAAAAAGAGAACATCTTTGTGACATTATTAAATAACATATAAGAAACACAAACTATAAAAGAAGAAATAAAGCTAAAATGGACTCTCATCAATATTAAAAACATTTGTTCTTCCAAAAGACAGTTAAGAAAACAAAAAAACACACCAAGGCTAGAAAGAAATTTTCACAGGACATTTCGGACAAAAAGCTTGAATCCAGAACATATAAAGAATTCTTACAACTCAGTAAGAAAAAGACAAACAGCTACGTTTTTAAAACAGAGGAAAGATTTAAACAGACAGTTCACAAAAGATGATAGACAAACAGCAAATAAACAGATAAAGATATTCGACATCACTGGTTATCAGGGAAATGTAAATTACAACCACAGTGAGAATACATATCTACTAGAATGGCTAAAATTAAAAGGACTGACAATAGTAAATGCTGATATGGATGTAGAGCTTCTATATATTGCAGGTAGGAATGAAAATGATACAGCCATTTTGGAAAAGAGTCTGAAAGTACTTCATAAAGTCAAACGTACATATTTACCATAGAACCCAGCTATTCCACTTCTAGGTATTTTACCCAAGTGAAGTAAAAACAAATTTCCACACAAAGATGTTGCTGCAAATGTTCATAGCAGCATTATTCATAATAGCCAAAAGAGAAGCAACCCTAAAATCTATCAACAGTTGAATGGATAATCAAAACGTGGTATATCCCCTATTACGAAAATATTACTTAGCAATAAAGAGGACCAAAATACTAATAACTCAAAAACATGAACAGATCTCAAAAATGTGGTAAATGGAAGATTTTAAAAACCAAAGACTAGGTACTACATGATTCCAGTAATACGAAATTCTAGAAAAAGCAAAACTATGATGACATAAAGTAGATCAAGTGATTGCCTATAGCCAGAGTTGGGAAATGTTACTGAGTAACAAAGAAGCATGCAAAAACTTTTGCCATGAGGAAACTTTTCTGTATATCAATTATGGAGGTTCAGTCAATTTAATTGTATGAAATTACCAAAATTCTTTAAACTGTTCACTTCAAATTCATGAATTTTATGGCATATAAATAGTACTTCAATAAAAATTCCTAAAAAAAAGTGTTTTTTTTTTAGCATACGGAGTTTCCCAAGAATTCAATGGTATAATTTAGATGAGGTCTCTTATCTGTACTGTATCTTTTCACATTTTTAAAGATTTGTACTTAAAGTTTTTCCTCAACTACAGGATTAAAAATAATGCCTACTCAAAAGGTCTACAAATGTAAGCCCATTAGTCATTTAACTATTTAGATATTTTCTTTTTATGGAAGAGGCCAAAGGAGGACCAAAACTGTCTAAAAGCTTTAGAAGTGATTCAGCCTCCTTTATAAAGAAAACACTGCTCTTTTAAGAATGTATTCAGAAGATCCCGGGTTTTGGTACCAAAGGATATAATCATACAGAAGTTATTCTGTGATTTTTGTTTTCTTCTTTGTTTTTTGGACTGTAATAATTCTAGCTAAGAACGCTGATAATGTAGAGGATAGTGACTGGTGGGAAACATGCAATTAAGTGAGCTTACAAATCATGCTGCATTGGAAAGGGCAATGTGATTCTGCTGTTGTAATTATCAGGGAAACGAAGAAGTATGTTCTTATTTGTCTGCCTTTTTATCTACCTCTTGAAAATGCCTTTTTCCCAACCTTCCCCACTTTAGTGGTCCATTTAATCAACTTGATACAAAACTACTACTATTACTAATAGACAAATGTTATAGAGACAAACATCTACTAAATACAAGTCAATATATATTATTAAGCAAATGGTGCCTTTCCAATATGGTTATGCAAATACCCCATCTATTGCTTCTTTTGGCTTCCATTTACTCTTTCATAAAGTGTCTCTTCAACACTTTGAGCTTCAACACTATTGTCTGAGCTAATATTAAATCACGACATAGAAAAATGGGCATTTCTAGGTCTTTGAAACTAAGCAGAGTCAATATATTGAAGATAATCTTCTTAAATGAATGACTATAACCAAAGAGACATTGTCTAAGTAACTATCAAATTATCTACTTATTTTTTATTTTGGTTCCTATTTATTATATTTAAGTTGTTGAGTAATTATTTTTTTAAAAAAGAAAACAAAATCCTCCTAGCTATTCTATGCTGAACACATTTACTAGCACATTCCAGAGCAGGTATTTCCATCTCAAATATCCAAATATATAAGTAGGATTAATTAAGAAAAGATATAATATTACTTTTCAAATATTTGAAGGTCTCTTACCTACCATGGGAGATGGTCTTGGTTTTGAAGTTTTTAACTAGACAGTTTAATTGAATTAGGTAATTTCATACAAGTAAACTGGATTAAATTGGTTGTTTGACTATCTCCGCAATCAAGATACAGCAGAGTTCCCTCATTCTAAAAAGTTTTTCTCTTGCCTCTTTGTTCTCAGTAACATTTTCCACCTCTGACTCTAGTTAGTAATTTACCTACCATGGGAGATGGTCTTCTTTTGAGCTGTTTTGGAAGATAATTTTTACTAATGGATGGGAGTTAAAGAGATACCAGAATGGCGTAAGGAAAAACATTGTGACAGATGTTAACCGTCAATTAGAAAGGTCTGAATACTTGCAAACTTAAATCAATGCCTCCAAGTCTCTTCCCATTCCAGTGTTCTCGTACTCTCGTGCATGCTTTGGAAGGGCGTGTTCTAGTTAATTGCATTTTCGGAATAACCCTAAATTAATTCTGGGTGATTCTTCAGGTTTCTGTTTCAAATACTTGGTGAAAAGTCTCTATAAAATGTGTTACCATGTTGTTCTGTCATATTTTCCTGGTGTACGTTATGTTAGATTTGTTTTCTTTGATGACTGAAAACGTGATGACTTGGGAGTCACCATCATTTTTGAACATTAATCATCACTGATAAAATTATCAGTGTATAGTATGAGGAAGTTTAGGTCCTGTAATTTGCTTTTTAAAAAATTACTCTCTGTTCTCAGTTTTCTGTTTTTCATCTTCCCTCCACCATCCCCCATCTTCCCTCCCCCCTTTCTTTCCACTGTCTGTCTCCAATTCCATCAACTGGTTTGCCAATGTGAATCTGAACTGGTTAAAAATGCCAGTGTTCTTTCCTGTTTGTCTTCATGCCTTCTAACCAGATATTTAAATTTACCTTTTTCTTCTTCCTATTTAACAACCACTTCCTCCCTAAGGCTTACCTTATTACATGCCTGCATGGATTATTTCAATAGCCTCCTTGTTTCCAGTCTCTCCCAATTCTGATTCACCTTTGTATTTCACTGTCAAACTAAGCTTGTACTAATTCAGAATTTCATTTCTCAGCTCAAGAACTTGCAGTGATTTCCTATTACATGATCCATCAAGTCCAACTATTCCCTGTAGGTTTTTAAATCCCTCTATAAATGGCTCTACTGCATGACTTCAGATTCATTTGTTGTTCTATACACACTGGCCCTTCTCTGCCTCTGGAACATGTTACTATTCTCATACCTTTACTTGAAATGACATTGTTGCTCAGTCATCTTTTTTCTATCCAAACTGAAGGCATCCTTCAAGTACCACTTAATTCGCAAAACCTTCTCTGGCAGCTCCTATCCATACTAACCTTTTTTTCATATCCATACCTTCAAATTTCTAATGAATTGCAGAATGCTTTGCTCTCAAGGACTCCTCCATTTTTGCACATTAGCTCTATCTCTGTGCTGGACTATGAGGTCTCTGAGGGCAGAGACCAGATCTTATATTGAATTTGTTTCCCCAATAATGTTAAGTGAATGCAGGGCACATAGTGCACAGCTTTCCTAACTTTATAGTATACTTTCCACGTACTCACTAACTATATATTCCATACATAAGCCAACCTGTAGGCGTTTCATTAGTTTAATTGTTTATCACACATTCATAACATCATTGTCATTCATCGTCCTTAAAATCTGCTCTCACTTCTTCTTTTCTTACAAATGCAAATATTATTCATTACTTTATGAAGATCCTATACCAGTAAGGGAAGAGAATCATAAAAACAAAAGTATGAATCATCTATACTATATCTATATTATATAAAGGTTTTATACAGTTTAAAAAAAATTAATAATGGCCTACATTTATTAAACAAATAAAATAGAGACCCCCAATCCCTTATCTGCAATTCTGAGATACAAAAAGCTCTTAAGCTCTAAAGCTTTATAAATTTATAGTCTTAATTCACTCCACTTGAAATGAATGATTTGCTGCAGATATATTAATGTGTTTGGTACAGGGTACTACCCTAGACTCTGGTAGGAATGGTACTTAATAAACAGAGTATACATTGTATTTCCTTTCTAAAATTTAAATAAATCTAAATTCTGAAAATGACCTCAGGGGTTTCAGTTAAGGCACTGTGGGCCTAGAATGTGTTTAGTGCTGTATGGCCCTTCATGTAATTGTATTGTTTAATCCTCCAAATAATATTATAAAGTAGCTACTATTATTATTATTTCCATCTCCTAGGTGAGAAAACTAAGATGCAGAGAGACTAAGTGACTTGATGGTCAGTGGTAAGACTGAAGCTCTTGTTTTCTAATTTTAAGTCCTATGCCCTTTTCTATGCCAGTACTTTGAACAGATGCTTCCAAGTCTACTTGATTTGGTCAGTGGACTTCAGTAAAGATAAAAAAAGAATCTTGATAAATACTTGTGTTATGGCTATGCTCTTGGAATCCTGAAACCACCATATTGTAAAGAAGACTGGTATAAAAAGCCAGACAGAGACCCAGCCCATCCAGCTGAGCTGCCAGTGAGTGAGTCTAGGCAGGACAAACAGAACTTCCTAGAGAACTGTGAGAATTATAAATTTTGTTGCTTTAGTTCACTAAATTTGGGGGCTGTGTTACATAGAAAACAGATACACCTAGCTGCCAGCTTTTCATTTGGGGAAGTCACCTCATTCTGAGTTGTGGATTCTTCATGGGCGAAGTACAGAAGGTACAGACTTAAGATGAAATGATTTAAATAGAAACCAAAGATTAAGGTTCCTCTGACCTGTGCATTTAAACTTTAATACTTTCTAAAGACTATATGCACATGCGTATATATATATATATATCTATCTGTATAAGTGTGTGTGTGTGTTCATATATATGAGCATTTTATAAAATTAATCTCACTCTTTAATATAATTTACATAATAGTATAAAAATCTATACAGAAGCTTCTTAAATATTTGCATATATAAAGAATAGGAGACTTGGTGGAGAAGATGCAGTGTGTATTCCTTTTAGAATAAGAACAGAAACCAGATAAGACATTAATACAAAGAGTATGAGGTATATGTTTGTGAGTGGTTAATTTGTTTAAAGTTGGAAAAAAATAGGTAAACCATAAATGGGATGGCAAGTGGGTTGGCTTTCCAGAATGAGAATGCTTCTAAGAAAATGGTAAAAGAACTCCTTGAGTAGAGGGATGGTGTGTCTCTTAGGCATGCTTACATTCCAAGTGTATAGCTTGTTACTTGGCCCATAGTAAATGTCTAATAAATGTCCAATAGATGAATAACTACCAAATGAAGCTAAGTATAATAGAAACAATAGGCAAACATTCCTGAATCTTCATGTTTAAGGTTGGAAAACAAACTGCATCAAGTTTGGAAGACTCACAGAATGGGCCATCGCAGTTTTGCAGAATTAAAAGTTCTTTAATTCCCATATTTTAAGAAAAGAACTGAGTTTTGAATGAGCCAACTGAAATTTAAATTCTAGCTTGATCACTGGTCAGATGTGTGGCCTGATACAAAGTATATAAAGAATACCAGTTTCCTTAACTGTAAAAATGGGAATGATAATATTTATTCTGAATCGTTGTTTTAGGATTAAATGAGATAATATTTATGTTAAGGATATTAGCACCCAAAGCATGGTAACCCTTCCTTGCTCTCTGCTTCCTCCCTTCCTTCTCCATCCTTAACATTTATAAAAGCTTTCCAAAGGAGCACCTGGCTGTACTTTTGATGTAGTCTGAACCAGGGTCAGAAAAAAGACAAAATTAAGAAAAAAAAATTATTCTTGTTTTTCTATGCTCAGGAACATAAGAACAGTTGGGGCAGAGCAAGAGGGATGTCAGCTATAAGAAAGGCAGTAACTACTAAGAACCTGTTCTATCTTTCTAGACATACTAATGTGCTACATACCTATTCATTCATTCTCCAAACACTTGCTGAGCAGTATAACCAAGTACTTCCCTAAGTTCTGATATGGCTGAGATAGTCAATTTAGTCCTGCCCTTCAAAAGGCAGGGGACAACATTATAGGAGAGAAAGATATACAAAATAATTGCAAATAATCTCTCAAGGTATGTAACATTGGAAGGAAGTAATCACGTACTTGTGTATAACCAAAGAAAAAGAATGGTATAGCTTGCCTGGAGGAAACAGAGGAGGAGATTGGACAGAGAAAACTTAACTGAAGAGGGGATATTTCAGCTTATATCCTGAAAGATCAATAATTCACAGGGAAAATCACCTATTCTCTGCAACGTACAAAGAAGGGTAGATGTGAGCCAATAGAGTCTGTAGTAAGAACTGAAGGTCCTACTAAATGGGGAGGGTGGAAGAAGCATGGGGATCAGTGAGGCTGGATATGAGTAGGATTCAAATCATTAAGGGATTTGTATGTTCTGATAGAGTTTAAACATCCTTCTGTCAGCATTGGTGAGTCACTAATGAAGAGCCATAAAAGAGACTCAACTAGACTTTAGCCCGCAGAGGTGAAGGCAGCTCCCTGCAGCTGGTGTCCGGAAAGCAGAGAGATGAGGAAAGTCAAGTTAAACCTAACCTGTAGACATCAGTTGCCCCACACTAAGTATTAGCTAAATCAAATGAAAACCTTTAAACCCTCTGAGGACCTTTCCATCTTTAGCCAGGGTTAAAGTACAAAGGTTGAAATGGATGGATCAAGATTTCCACTCTTTCCACTACATCGAATTTTTAAAATATGCTCGTTTCCATTCTCTTTCTGTTGCTGCAGGTTTGTTCTCTCCTAGCTTTCTTCCTGGCTGGAAGTGCCATGGCATGTCTTACAGCAGTAATACATTAGGTTAATAAAGCAATTATTTAATTGACTCTAATTTCATTGGCATTCCTATTTGCTAAAGGAAAGGGGTTCAATCACTGTTTGCATTTGCAAAGCCAATATTATGGTTTAAATTATGGCCTTCGGATGAATTTGAAAATTGAAGCCTGATAATCCTTAAAGCAATATTTACAGAGGACTCTTTGTCTTTGTAAAGAATAAAGGGAATGGAAACAAGAGCATATTAAATCAGAGGGGCTTTTAAATATTCATTTTGCAATCAGCTTCACCAGTTTTCAGGCCACTATCTAACTTCATAATTCTCTTTATGGAGAAATACCAAATTTCTTGCTTTAATTATCCTGCGAAATACAAATCATTGTTTCACGTTCTTTTTTCTGATTCTGGAGTACAGCGATTCCAGACATAATGCTTACAATGCAAATATTCTTCCTCAAAAGAAGTATCTTGAGAGATACTGCTAAAATCAGTAATTCGAAAACACAGACATTTTGAATAGGTAGCTTCTGATATAAAATGGGCTCTACCTAACATTCCCTAATAAAATCTCTTCCAACTACCCAGTAAAGCTCCAACTTCAGAATTAATCAGTATACCTGTTGTCAGTGGTTTTCCACGAATCACAAGATGATTAAAATGGTCTACTTTGAAGATGAATGATCCAAAGAACCCAAATGGTGCTTGTGAAAAGAGGCTCTAGATTAAGGAAAAGTAAAATACACTCTGGAAACACAAACACACATATACACACACACACACGTAAAGAGAAAGGTGTAATATCCTTAATGTGGAGATCAGACAAAAATGTTAGAACACTCACTCTGCTGGTGTATCCTCGGTAGATACGAAGCATAACCTCCGTCAACAAACTGTAGAAAGCCTTAGGTTACAATCTGTAAGGCAAAAAAGAGAAACAATGAGATGTAACAAGAGGCCAATGTGAAAATGGAAGTGGATAATAACATCTGGGGGTAGGAGGAATGATTTAAATTGGCACTAAAGAATATCTAGTTAATAATATATGGGAATCAGTTTCAATAAAGAGAAAAAATAGACTTAAAGCATCCATGCAGGAAAAAAGTAAAGCAGGTTACCTAAAAAGGGACAAAGATTAGGTTGGCCTCAAACGTGAGATGATGGCACAGATAGAGCATTTTTTTCGCACCACCTGTTTTTATTTTGACTTACAGAAAAGTGGTAAAAATAGTGCTTAGATTTTCCATATATGTTCACTCAGATTCCCCTTATGTTCAACATCTTATGTAACCAAAGAACATTTATCAATACTAAGACATTAACCTTGGGACACTACTTTTACACCAAGGTGGAGACCCTTTTGCAGATTTCACAAGTTTTTCTACTAATGTCTTTCTGTTATTTCTGGATCCCATGCTGCACTTAGTTGTCATGTCTCTTTCGTCTCCTCCAATCTGTGGCGGTTCCTGAATCTTTGACTCTCGTGACCTTAATACTTCCGAAGGTTCACGGTCAGTTATTTTGTAGACTCTGCCACAATTTGGGTTTGTCTGATGCTTTCTTCTGATTAGTTTGACTATGCATTCTTGGGAATGAAGATCATGGAGGCTGTATGCCCCTCTCAGTGTATCACATCAGGGATTAAATACTATCAATATGTCTTATTACTGGTGATGTTACTCACTGTGATTTGATTAAATTAAATCAGGGTTTGTTAGGATTCTCTACCATTTTTACTATTTTTCCTTTATTTTTAAAAAATATTTGGGGGAGATACTTTGATCCAATGTAAATATGCTATTTTTGCATAAACTTTCACCCACTAATTTTAGCATCCGTTGCATGGCAATTATTACTGTGGTGTTTTAATGATACTTTCTATTTCCCTCAATCTCTCATATTTATTAATTGTAATTGTTATTTAAGGGACAGTTGTCACTTCTTCCCCATTTATCAGTTGTTTATTTATATTACTATAGATGCATTAAAAATTAATTATTTGATTATAATCCAATGCCATCATTATTTATTTTGTTGCTCAAGCTGTTCTAGCTTTGGCAACTGGCAATTTTTTCAGGATGGCTCACATGCCCTTTTGATACACTCTCATTGGTTTCCCTGCCTCGGCCCTAGAAACAGGTATTATCCCAAGGAGTCCTGTTTCTTTCATTGGAGAATGGAATTTAGAAACCAAGATTTAGGTGCTGGCTTTGCTCATTGCTACTGGGGCACATTCTAGACCTTCAGTGGATGAACCTAGGAAATACATGTATGGACACTAGCCCCTGCATATATACATATCAGAGTTCATTTCTGTATCGTTTACATGTAAATTAAAAAGAGTAAGTTCATACTGATACTTCCAATTTTAATACAATACCATGCAGCTCATTCTAGCCTTCCTCTTTTTTATAACTCCCTCTCTGACAATAAGGAACATAACTCCCTTTTCTATAATTTGTTAACTCAACCCCCATATTTAAGCAAAGTGTTCAGTCAAAATGCTGCTTGCTTTCCAGAGTTACTTCACTTAGCTCCTTTTCCCCCCAACCCCTTCAGTGTAGTTATGTGATTCATTTGTAATATAGTTAGATTCTTTTGTCACCATCTACATTCCATATTTTCCCCCACATCCTAGTTGATTTTGTTATTTTCATACAATAAAATTCACCCTTAGTTGTATACAGTTCTGCATAGAGTCATATGCCCATCATTACAGTTCCCTATAGAACAGTTCCATCATCTTCCAAAACAAGAGTTACCCCTTTATCTCTCCTCCCACTCACAACCCTTGGCAACCACTGATAGGTTTTCCTCCCTGTACTTCTGCCTTTTTAAGAGTACTTTTTAAGACTACCATGTAAAACCAAATCACACAACGCACAGCTACCATCTCCTTTAGATCATATAAGGTCTTCATTCTTTCACGTAGGAAAATGCATTCAAAATTCACCCAACCTGTTGTATGAACTGAGCCATATTCCATTGTATGGAATGGTTTAAGGACACCTGGTTAGTTTACAGTTTTGGGTTATTGTGAATAAAACTGCCGTAAACATTTGTTTACAGGGTTTTGTGTAAATGTAAATTTCCCTTAATCTTAAGTAGACATCTAGGAGTGGGATGGCTGGATTATATGGTAGATGTATGTTTAACTTTTTAATAAACTGCCAAAACACTTCCCAAAGTGGCTATACAACTCTGCATTTCCACCTGTGTATGGCATTTTAAGGAGAAACCTTGTAAACTAAGAATTGTATGCCCTTCTAAATGCCATTTATATGTAATGGTAGCAGAATTCTTAATTACTCAAGAATTTTAAAATTGTAGCACCAAATGCTCCTCTTGAAAAAAAAAAAAATTACTTGAAGTGGTACTTTAGCCAACTGAGAGACAGATCATAATTAAGAACTTGGGGAGAAAAAAGCATTCCTAACAAACGAAATCTTAAGG
This sequence comes from Potos flavus, assembly GCA_028534135.1. Classification (NCBI taxonomy): domain Eukaryota; kingdom Metazoa; phylum Chordata; class Mammalia; order Carnivora; family Procyonidae; genus Potos; species Potos flavus. The sequence goes on along the minus strand of CM052895.1, from coordinate 60,564,811 downwards.
AAAAAAAAAATGAGGGAAGGATACTTCCTTCTCATAAAAAAGGATATCTAAAAAGACAGATCACATCATGTAATAGTAATTATAAAAATGGAACTCATTAAAATCAAGGAGGGATGAATTCCCAATCTCATTACTCAGCATTATTCTAGAATTTCTAGCTAGTGCAATAACACACAAATCAGAAATAATGGACTAACTGCTGGAGACGAAAAGGGAAAAGTCATTAGTAATTGCAGAGAATATTTCTTAGAGAATCCAAAATGCCATGTAAAATTTTTCTAAAAAGAAATCTATAAGGCTGTGAAATACAAGAAAAATATTTTTAAAAATGTCAGTATGTCAATAAGAAAAGAAGATACAGTAGAAAAAATTCTCTGAATAGTACCAACATATATATATATATATATATATATATATATATATATATATATATATATATATATATATATATACCATAAAATCTCTAGGAATAGCCCTAGCCAAAATATGCAGGATCCATATAGAAAAACTATAAAATTATAGAAATATAAAGAACCTGAATGTTAACTTTTGCAGGACTGTCATTCATTTGATTATTTGTCCAAAATATATCTTTGCCACAAATATAAGTTCCACAAAAGAAGGGGCAATAATTGTCATATTCACTGTTACCCCTGTGCCTAATATATTGACTCATAGCAGACACTCCAAAACTATTTGTTTCTATATACCAATATTTTGTTCAATAATCTGTTTTATGAAGTTTGTGGAGTTTCTAAGACACATCACTAAGTAGCTTAGTCCCTTTGAAAGGAGACTGGACTAGTTATTTACCATTGCCTAGGAAATTATAATACCCACCAATTTGATTAAGACAGCATCATGGCTTATGGCTTGAAGCATATGTACCTAGAGTCCTGCATTACTATCTTTCTTCACTTTCCCTCTGTGATATTAATGGATTCCACAACACAGCACCAAGAATTTCAAAGCTTAGGGGAGCTTAGGGGACTTTAGAAATGGCCGTTCTCTATAAAAAGGTTGGCTGTACTTCATCAAATCAATTTTCAAGTCCCACAGGCTACGCTAGGTTTGTAGCAAATGAATGAGGATGGAATTCTAGTTATTAAAAATTTGAGTTATTAAAAAAGAAAAAAATCCAGAAAAGAAACCCAGAAAAGAATCTAGGAACAGGTTAAAGTGAAATATTTCACAGTACGCAATCTGAGCCTTTTATCTGGAATCTTTTCTGCTTCCATATAATACAGAATTTAAAATTAATGATTTACAGTATTCTACTGCTTGACAGCTTAATTTCATTTCATAATTAGGTTGACACTTTTCTCATATTTGCTAATATTTTCCTATATTTTAAAAATAATGAAATACCATAAAAGTGGTTAAAGTCGGTCAAATACCTGAACCACAGCTGCATATATAGCATTTTCTTGATTATTCTTATCATTTTCCAATGTTTTATTATCTATGGGCGTGTGTGTATTTGTATTTTTATGTATTTGCTGGGGGTGGGGATACTGTATAGTAATTTCCCTGTTGTGCTTTTAAATAGAGACTTCCTATGAACACTAATAATGGTAATGTCATAGTTATTTACTGAGAAAACTAATCTAGATTCTATGGAGGTATGTTGAAGTTTTGTGAAAATGAAATTAGAGATGCAGCATATCTCAGCAGTAATGACTCTGTTTATGTTGTATAAAGCAGGGTCAGGTTAAGAAAAAGCAATTTTTCAAATGCAGTGTTTTTTGATGGTCAAGCGTTTATCCCACTGGGTCATTAATGTACTATATTCCCAAAGTATTCTTCCAGAAGAGTACATCTTCTGGCTAATGTTAAAGAAGAACTGGCCCATGACAGGCATTTTACATTTTTAAAATAATTCTGAATTGTTAGGTCAGATCTTCCTGAGTATACCCTATCGCCTATAAATGAAAGGATTGGCAAATACTTTGTTTTTAATAACTTAATTTACAACAAAGTTAGGCATATTAAACATCAATAGACATTACTGGTTCTACTGACTATTGCTGGACAAATAATGGATTTTAACAGAAGAGAAAGCTTAATAAATTTGATGGGGAAATCAGAATTGTAATATAGCAGAAGGAACTCATCATAAAAATTTAGATATCAAGGAAGATGGCCTCTGAATGTCACCTGCCTATAACTAAATTAGACTTGCTGCGTTTGCACCGAATTCATAGGTTATGGCAAACAGAATAGCTGAGCAAGACAGAAAAAACTAGAATGATTTTGTTTATTAAATATCTCAGTGTCCTGGCTTATTTTATTTTTAATGCTTCCTACCTGTTTCTCTGAAAAGAAAAAGATAATCATTCAACCTTAAATTTATGTGGCTAAAAAGAAGAAAGTTATTTAATTTGGTCAACAAATGGACTCCTTTAGGAAGTTAACTTGAATATTAGTCAACTGATACACCTGAAATTAGAATTTAAATTAGGGAGATAATGTCAGAAGAGAGGAATAAAGGGGAGCGCTGTGGGGCTATGAAGGTGAGGAGAAGGCTCCCCCCAAAAATACGGCCTTCTTTCAAGATACTAGGTGATTGTGTTGGGTTATTCACCAAGGCAGTCATGGAAAGAGGTAACATAGTACTTGACTTACTCTAATGCCAAAAAGCTCTGGAATGTCAGAATTTTCTGTATGTGATGGTAACTGTGGTGCACCCACTACAAACATCAAGTATTATTAGATATAATCACACCTGAAGCTGTGATGGCAGGTGTTCAAATGGCTATAAGCAGTTGAAAGGGAAAAAAAGTAACAGATAGTTATCTGGAAGCAATGAGACAAGGATGTTTGGAGAAACAGCCTATTCACTGGGGGATATGATTTTAGGGTGTGAGAGATAATGGGTAACATAGAACAAAGGGCCAGTTTCTAATTAAATTGACAGTACATATAGGATTTTACTCAGGGAAAATAGCAATGATCTGAGTTGGACTCCCATTTAGTGTAGGCAATTCTGCTGGAAGATGCCTCATAAACAAGGGCCAGAAACATGGCTTAGCTTTTTAGAGCAAGACCTTTTTCACTATCTATCAAGGTAAATACCATACCAATGATATGTTCATCCACAAAATGGTAATGAAATAGGAAGAGGGCATCCAGGGTGATAGCTGTGGGAGTTAGTCAGTGTATAAATTCTGCTTAGCAAGGAACATGTTTAAATTTGAAAAAAATCCATAAGTATTAAAGGGTATTCATGCTGCCTTACTATTATCACACTCATTGGAACGAAAGATAAATCAAAGGAAATGGACTGATAGGGTTGGTAATTGGATATAATAATAAGAAAGATGAAGAAATGAGCAAAGGGCAGATTTTTTGAAATTTATTTATAAGGATTATAGTTTTTAGATGTTGTTTGACCTCTTAAGGCAGGGTGAGGCTTTTTTTTTTAAAGCAATACTCATATTTGAAATAGTATCACGTACATTTTTAGCTAGTACTCAAACAAGTTCCATATTCTATACAAATGGGAGAAATGCAATTCATAATTGACAAGGTATGAATTTTTCATACTTTAAGCCATGAGGCTGCCACATCAACAAATGTAATTCCTTAGCAAATATGTCTTATGTTTATATTTATGAAATGTACACAATTGACATAGAACCCAAAAGGGAATAAGTAAGCATTTTAAATATATATATATATTTTTTCAAACTTCATTCTGGGAAACATTTATTAAATTAGAAACAATGAAGGAATGCAAGCAAAATGTGCTTAGAGTTTCAATTTATCTTGGACTTAGTGTTACTTTTATACATGTTGCCAAAGATTTCACTCACGTTGGTTGAAGTGTTGGTCTTGTTTTGTCTTTTGATTCTGGTTTTTTTTTTTTTTTTATGTATAGTTTCTCTCAAAAGTTCAAGTGATAAATTATTAAAATTCATCTGTGGGAGTCCCACATTGCAGTAGCGATTGAATCATGTTAAATATCCTAAGGCGAAACAGCAAGAAGAGACAAAGCCAAGATTCTTGGAAAGAGTGACCAAGTCTGGACACATGATGTACTCCATATTTTGTGTGGCTATTAAAGAGGGCACCACCAGAGAGCTTACTGATGGGCCACAAGATGAAAAATATTCTTGGAGTAACTTTGATATCCATTTGAATAGTTCTTTGAGGGTAAAGATCTTGTTTATCAATGCTTCTCAACCTCCTTGATGCCAGCTTGAAGTTACAGGAAGCAGTATTTCTTACTAGTTCCTTCCCCAGGGATTAGGAAAGGAAGTGGTCCCATCATCCCTAAGGAGCTGAGGTAACCGGAATTATTTTGAGAGGTTCCTACTCTGCCATGACTGCAAAAATGATGGCATCTCAACTCAAGAGGGTCTACGCTGTACTTAAATCAGTTCTTCCAATCCTGGCCTGCCATGTGGAATACAAAGAGACTGCTATTTTTCGCCCCATCAATTAATTTTTTGACATATGCAGAGTGGACATAAAATGTGAAACTGGGAGCTCCATGAGAGCAGCCAACATTTACTGTTACAGGAGACAAAGTCACAGAGACACAGGTTACAGCAGATGTACTACAGTGGGTAAGAGCATTGACTATGGAGCCAGCTGTTTGGGTTAGAATACTGGCTCCATCACTAAGCAGTTGTGTAACCTTGGGTAACTCTTGGTCTGTAGCAAGAATAATAGTGAACCGATTTCATAAAGTTGTTGTGAGGGCTAAATGAATTAATATATGCAGAGCACTTAGAACACTGCTTAGCACACTGAAATTGTTAAATAAGTATTAGCTATTATTATTATAGGCTCCATACCCCCACAGTGCCAGCACATAGTAGGCATTAGGTAAATACTTTGATTACTAAATGAATGAAAGGAAAAAAAATTTTGTAAAGATTATTCATTCATTTATTTGACAGAGAGAGAGAGAGCACAAGCAGGGGGAGCAGGAGAGGGAGAAGGAGGCCTCCTGTTAAGCAGGGAGCCCTGATGTGGGGCTCGATACCAGGACCTGAGCCAAAGGCAGACTCTCAACCAACGGATCCAGCCAGGCACCCCTGAAAGCTATATGAATATGAACATACAGGCAGTGACTAAATGAAAAATAATGTAATTAACCATGTAGAGCTTTCATTTTATCCTGGATTCTAGAACAGTTCTAATCTTTCTAAATTCTTAGCCAGTTTCAAGAAAAATATGAACAAGGTCCATATTTCAAATCTTTTACTAAATATGATGTTGCTATTAATTTACATAACAAAGGTTGTAGACAGGATCTTTACCTGATGGACCACGTGTTTCTAAAATTTTCGTTCAGATTGTTACCTCCAGAAGTGGTTAGTGTAATGGTTAGCCTTGTGTTGCCATCAGCTTTACACAAGCTAGTAAAAATGCACTCAAGTTTTGGAAATTTGGGGGTTGTAAATATGTAATTCTTTCCTTTTGATGAAAAGAGGATATTTTAAAATATTTCCAGAGCAAGAATAGGGTTGCTTGACACAGGTTAAGTACCTTTTAACATAACAGTTTTATAAATGGAATAGACACTACATGTCTAGAGAACAATCTGTGAATATTTTCAGATGTATTAAATTTAACTTAAAAAAAGCCTTTTCTTTTGATTCATTAAATTATACATTACTCTAAGAAAAATCAGCAATGTGCTCTGGCAATATATAGTATTCCTGACACTTCTCTTAGCAGAGGGGATTTCTTGTACATCAGCACTAAATGCTGGGCAAATAGTGTGACCTTGGCCTTTTATCTAAACTCTTATAATTAAAAAAAAAATCCACTGGTGGAAATGAAGTCTCTATGGAGATATGGATGATTTACTGATTATGGAAAAGTTCAGCTTCCATAACTACTGATGGCTATGCTTCCGTTTATGTTTTCCCTAAGCCATAACTATTTAAAATGTTACTGTTAGCATTCTTAGTTGTCCCATTTGTTGGTATATAACTCTCCTACTTAAATATATAGAACAAATCATATTAATTAAAATAAATTGCTTGGACAGTTTAGTTGTGTTGCAGATTGTCTCTGAAGGCTATAAATTCAAATTAAGGGTGTTGCTGCTTGTTCCTGAGCTTGGAAAGATTCCTTTTACTGCATTAGTAGTAGTAAAAGAAATCAACCACCTTACAAAAAGAACATTCATTTGAATTCTTGGAGAAATAGCTACATAAACTGGACCTATAGCTAGTTATCGTCGTCATATAACACATTGTTGGCTGAAGCAAGTAGCCACACTTCAAATTCACGATGGCAAGCATTGATATTTAACAGTACTGAGTATGGATTTTCATAGATATAACTACTTCTACATATTTAAAATACGTATTTCTTTTTTTTTTTAAGATTTTACTTATTTGAGAGAGAGCAAAAGAGAGAGAGATCACAGAAGGAGAGGGAGAGGGAGAAGCAAGCTCCCCGCTGAGCAGGGAGCCCAATGTGGGGCTCAATCCCAGGACCCTGGGATCATGACCTGAGCAGAAGGCAGATGCTTAATCAGCTGAGCCACCCAGGTGCCCCTAAAATACATATTTCTAACAGATACATTTATTGTATTTCTATGTAGTATATATTATGTATGTAACATTGGGCTTCAGGGGTTCTAAGTAGTGAACTATATTAACAAACTGATGTAATTTTGGTAAAGGTAAACATTTTCTGGATATTAAAGTATTAGGTCAGAATAATCTGTGGAGAGTTGAAATAACTCCATTCGCTTATTTTAAGAAAAGCCTATGTTATATCATTTCCAAATGCAAAGATGTAACTGCCACTTATGGTATTCTATAAAAACTGATTATCCTTTACAGTTCATGGAAACCTCTGTAATATTAAAAATAAAATCTCTATTTTTAAATATGAATGTATTAAACATTAGAAATAACGGTATTCTTAGCTGTTTTTTTTTTTTTACCTTTTTTGTGGATGAGTTTCCTTAATGCTTTTTCTTTTCCTAATGAATTCTCCCCAAACTAGCAAACCTTGATTAGCTTGAGCGAATGACTAAATTAAGTTAGAAATAAGTTTGTAAAGCTCTCTCTGCTCCCTTATCAAAGTAAGATGTTTGCCATCCACTTGTTCCCTAATGCCCCCACTGAAAATGGTATAAGGTCTTGTAAGTCTAATGTAGGACCTCTATTATTTAACTATTTAGAAATGCAATATAGGTTGAGAGAAAAGCAAAACTTTTAAAGCATTAAAAATTATAACCTATAAGGAAGTTTTAAACTATTCTATTTCAGAAAAGATAAATCTTAGCAATAAGTCAATTTTCTATGTTTACATGAAAAGAATGACATTGATTTCTCTGTCTTCACTAAATGTATCCTAAAAGAGATGGACTAAAAGTTACACATTTTTTAAGTTAGGTTGTAAAATATTAGGCCAAAGTAGTTGGAGATTTGCATCATCTGGAAAATATATTAAACACAGTGTAGATCTCATCTATTAAGTATAGTGTTGTAAGAACCTATCTCCAAAGCAAAGACCAACTCTCCAATCTTGTGATGTGTGTGGATAAAAAGAGCTACTAAAAAAAACAAACAAGTGCCATTTATATTCAAGGTGATTACATTCAAAGCTAATTTTCTGGTTTATAATAGATTTCCCATAACTATTCATGAATCACAGCACCCATGAAGTTATTCTCAAATGTATAATATCTGTGTCTATAATATAATGTATCTGTGCCCCTTCCTAAAATTTGTCCTTTGGGACTAAGTGCTATTCAGAATCACCTTCCTACAGAAATATCTTTAAAGAAGAACATCAAATTCTATAGTTTCCAATTTTACTATAGAATTTGATAATGACTTTATGCAAAAAAATATAAAAAATTCGGACACTTTCTGTTACTGATGTTGTTATCATTCCAATGAGTAAGAAAGGACATAAATTATTCCGTAAGGCTACCTCAGATCGCTCTGTAAGTCAAGGAAGAAATGCCTGAATTATGCCTTTCCCATAAACAACTGCTAAAATAAAGCCTAAGGAAATGGTCCCAGTGCCTTATATTACCACTAACATTTCATACCTAAAGTGAAATATTCTATAAAACCTTTATGGGATTTTGAATATGGATTTAGAAGATTTACTCTAGCCCATATGATGAACTCTTGGTCTGAATAAGCTCCCTGAGGACAAAACCATATACAGCTCCTCTCACTTCTACATTACTTAGTAGGGTGATTTGAAGTTAGCAGGCTATCAATAAATGTTTGCTGGATGAATGGCAAATTAATTATATATAGTAAAACAGTTCTACAATGTGGCTCATTGTGACAGATACCGAATAAACAACAAACCAAGGTAGATCTCTTAAAACAAACTACATGTACTAAAAGCCCATGAGGTAACTTATAAGGTCCTTTCATTTCAGTCTTACAACAGTCTTATATAAGGAGTCCACTACAATTAGTTTCCTACCACTATCCTTCATTAAGACATTTTCCCAGAGCTTTTGCTAATTTGAGCTGCCATCTATTTCTTCTCTATCTGTAGCACCATATCCTAAGAAAGGGATAGCCTTAGTTATAATAAATAAGATTGTATAGTCTTAAAAGATTCCTGGGTCACAAAACAGAGATTTAAGTTTGCTTACTGTTATGTATTCTTATCCTTTAAGAATTAAGAATAGTTATTATGTTAAGTAGAATGAAAAAATGATTTTACTGATGACTAAACTGTTTTAGTCTATTGGCCTGTATAATTTCTAAGAATTAACTGTGATAAGTTCATGAGAACTAAAATGACAGAACCCTTTTAGTACAATTCTATGATATGCTTTTGAGGAGCTTCTAAACTAATGAGAGAATCAAGACAACTACAGATACAAATGAGACCAAGGGAATGATGTTATATACTTCATTATACAGAAAATTAAAATAAAGGAAAGGTTATTGGAATCATTCATGATGTCACATCACCAGAAATTAAATGTTTAAATAGTTGATGGCCATATCAACTGTGGCCATCAATTAAACACATCAATTAAAATACGATGTAAATAAAGTACTTTGTTAACCAAAGCTTGTTTTAAAACTTTTTACATCAGTCAAAAATACTAGATAGTTACCAAATAACATTAAGTTACTGAATGTCTTGTATTCCTCATACTACCATTTCATTCTTAGAAAAGGATTTGGAAAGATTGGTAAATGAATGAACTTGAAGGAAGTTGTCCTCTTTTGACATGATCACTTGAAATTTAAGACCTGAAGAACCAACTAGTGATGTAGGAATTAAGATGAGGAGACTATTTTTCAGGCTCAAAGAGCCCTTATTTTTGTCATTCATACAGATAACAATTTAATAACACTTAATTTCAAATACCAACTACTATCCATTGTGATACTGATGGTTAAAGGTAATTTTTTATTCAGTCCACCTAAGAGCAACAGAATACCTAAGCTTCTAATACGTATTAACAGATATTTTGTGAGTGCTTAAAGTATACAAAGTATAAAGAGCACTATGTTATTTGTTATTTGAAATATGCTCTTCAAAATAAAATGCTTGGAATTAAAGCTACAGATAATTAAAAGTCTTCCTCAAAGAAAAGCAAGTATAGATAAAAAGATACATGTGAAAAAAAAACACGATGTAATAAAATAACAAAGAAAGTAACAGAAGAGATGTAACAAAGCAATATGTGTTAAGTGACCAAAATAGTGCTCACGTTAGGAACTACAGGACTCAAAAGAGATCACATCAGGGTTGGGTAGCAGGGAAGGATGTTATGAAAAAGGTAGGGTTTGGACTAGGTCTGAAGAATGAACAGTTTGGGGGTATATGGAAAAGTATTTTAGGTGAATGGAATAGCAAAAGTAGACACATGCCCATGGGAAAACATAAGGCAGAGGCAATAAGAAACATTATTTTATCCCGGAGGAGAGAGAATGATAGCCAAACAGTACTACCGCCAAGCTACAACACTAAGACTTTGAACGCTCTTGGCAGGACAGTCACTGAAGATTTGGTGTAGCACTGGTGTGAGGCTGAAGCTCTGAATATGTGGAGAATACTGTACTGTTCGGGCAATAAAATCATAAGTACCTATGATTCTGCATGCAATTCCAGTGTGTGGAGGGCACTTTTCCCATATCACCGAGCAATTCTCTGAGACCAGGGAGGTGTCCTACAGTTAATCTTCATTCTGAGACTATTTACCTGGAAGTGGCAATAGATCCTACAGGTTAAGGATTCATTCCTTAAGACTGCCTTCTACTACATTTCAGATGTCAATCACTAGGCAGGTTGTCACTTGTACTTTTTATTTTTTTAAGATTTTTCATTTGAGAGAAAGGCAGGGGGAGGGAGTATGGAGGAGCAGAGGGAGAGTGACAAGCACACTCTGCACTAGCACAGAGCCCAATGCAGGGCTCCATCTCACAACCCTGAGATCATGACCTGAGCCAAAAAGAGGAGTCGCATGCTTCACCAACCGAGCCACCCAGGGGCCCTGTCACCTGTACTTCTGACAGTGCTACAGAATGGAGGTTCTACTGAACCCTTCTCTGGATTTCAGTAATTTGCTAGAGCAGCTCACAAAACTAAGAGAAATATTTTACTTACTAGAGTACCATTTTATTATAAAAGGATATAATCCAGGAACAGCCAGATGGAAGAGATGCACAGGGCCAGGCGTGAGGAAGGGGAAAGAGCTGCCGTGCTCTCTCCCAGCATCAATTTCCATGTTCACCATTCCAGAAATTCTCTGAACCCTGTCCTTGTGGGATTTTATGGAGGTTTCATCACATAGGCATGACTGACTAAATCACCAGCCATTGGATCTAGTCCCTCTCCCCTTTCAGGAGGTTGAGAGTAGTAATGCATATTCCAACTGTCTAATCACATGACTGGCTCCACTAGTAACCATTCCCTAAGCAAGTGTTTTCCAAAAGTCACCTCATTAACATAACAAAAGTCATAGTTCTCATCACAGGAAATTCTAAAGGTTTTAGGAGCTCTATAGGAGAAACTGGGATGGAAACCAAATAGCTATTTATTATAAATCACATTATCACAGCACCTGAACTGTGGACTGATAGCAGAGAGATGAATATGAAAGTGATTGCAGAATAAATTATCCTTTAATGGTAACAGACTGTGTGGACAAGATGGGAGTGCAGGTGCACAGTATTTTTTGAAGTCAGACCCTGCTTTAGAGTACGATGGTAATGGTCAGTTTAAATAATTTTTTAAAGTATGTTAAAAAAATAAATCTGAGGGGCGCCTGTGTGGCTCAGCTGGTTAAACGGATGCCTTCAGCTGGGGTTATGATCCTGGGGTCCTGGGCCCACACTGGGCTCCTTGCTCAGTGGGGAGCCTGCTTCTCCCTCTCCCTCTGCCTGCTGCTCCCCCTGCTTGTGCTCTCCCTCAAATAAATAAAATCTTTTAAAAAAAATAATAAAAAATAAATAAATCTGAATTATGAGTATAATTGGAGTGTGAGTGAAAAATGACCATCAAGATGTTGAACTTAGAGAGCTTGAAACAAATATGAAGTTTAAAGGTACTGAATTACAGATGTGGAGACAATAGCTGAATATGTGGAAGTAGATGTGGGGCTTTCCAAGCAAGAGGAGAAGACTTGTCTTCAGTGCAGGTCTAGCATGAATCTGGGGGAAAGCTCACATTGATAAGACAATAGGAAGAAAAGAGACCTCCTTTTCCCTCTGATTTTAACCTCCCTCTGAAGCCAGTCTGCACTATGTTGTGCAGAAGAGAAGAGAGAAGACAAAACAGTTTGTTCAATGAGAATAAAATCCAATATGACTTCATTTTTCACTCCTGAACTACCAACTGGTAGGACAATTTGAAATCATTAATTTACCCAGATGGTAAATGTTGTTTAACAGTACGATTAACTAATAAATAATTGTAAAGCACTTTGTAAATATAAAGTACTACATAAATGTTTAATAGTAACATTAAATCAGGAGGCTTATTTCAAATTTCATTTCCAAGTATTTCCAAATATTTCCAAGTATTTTGTTGATGTCTCAGGAGAAATGCCAATAATATGATCAAATGTCATCATTATAGACTGCATTTGAAAAATACAGCAAAGGGTTTACAGGAAAACAAAAACATCCTTGGTCATGCTAGGCTGAATGGAGTGAACTAGCATGGAACATCTCCCTCATGAAAGACAGGAAGGAACAACATAATCACAGAAATGTGTAACTGAACACTAAGTAAAACCATTATAATACCAAATTCATTTAATCTCTTTTTCTGATGAAACAATGTAAAGGCACAGGGCACAAGAGGAACATGAAGGCAAGAGCTCTAGGGAAGCCACTTGATAGAAGTAGTTTCATAAAATAAAACCAACATTTTATGAATTCATAGCTCACCCACTCTTTACAATAATGCACTAAGATATAAACCATTAACATCCTCTATTTTGCATATGAGAAAACTAAGGCACGGAGAGATTCAAAAATTTGCCCAATATCACACAGTTAGGAAAAGGCAGAGTCTGGATTTAAACCTACACAATATGGCTTCCAGCGTCCACTGAGAGGAATCTAGGAAAGGTTTTAGTTACCTGTTAAAATGGGACAAGAAGAGCTGGTGTGTCCCTTCCTCCTTTTTCCTGACTCAAAACCAGGACATGAGGCTGAAGCTGCAACAATTTTGGAACCATGAGGTAAAGGACAAGAGAACCACAGAGACATGAGCCCTGCTATTGTCAAGCTATTACCCATAATGGTAGTCACCTACATCTGGATTTCTTGTGATGTGAGAAAAATTTGTTTATTTGTTTAAGACACCATTTGTTTAAGGCAGCATAATTAGGATTTCAGCTATTTGCAACTTTAATCCATATGCCAAAATAATGATAATAATAGTTAATACTCATTGAGTGTCTACTATGAAGCATATACTATTTTACTACTTAGTCCTCTCATCCTGACTGCAACTCTATGAAGCAGGCACTGTTATTCTCATTTTATTGATAAGGAAACAGAGGCACAGTTTCTCTGGCTGGCCCAAGGCCACAGAGCTTGTAAGGGATTCAAATCCAGCACCTGGTTTCTAAACCTCCACTCTTTAGCAAACAATATTCTAAACTGTGAAATACTAAAACCATTTCAGTTAAAATCACAAATTAGATAGGGATATTCCAACAGTATTTTGGAGATTTTAGAGACATGCTTCTCCTTAAAGATGTTACTGACATTTTGGGAAGACAAACTCTTTACTGTTTGGGATTGCTATATATTAAAGATCTTTACTATCTCTGTTCCTTGGGTCGTGGAAACATTCTGGACAATGTCAACTGAAAATGCTCTCCGCAGTTCCCCACAGGGAAGCAGTGCCACCCCAGTTAGAATCGCTTTTCTAGAACAGTGTTTGACAAACATTCTCTGTAGAAGTCCAAATATTAAGTATTTTAGGCTTCATGGGACTTGTAATTCCAGTTAGACTGTCACAACTACTAAATTCTGAATAGACTGAAATCAGTCATAGGCAGTATATAAACAAATGGGCATGGCTATGCTCCTAACAAACTATTCTGACACCATTTTACAGATGAGAACCCTGAGGCATAGAGAGGTTAAGAAACTTGCCTGATGTAATTCAATTAGTAAGTGGTGGTTTGGATTCAACCCAAAGGCAGAGTGATTCTAGAGCCTGTGTGCAGAATACTACTGAGTTCACAGATTTTAGATGTTTTTCTTCTAGTAGAAACCATAGTAAATACCTCAGAGAACTTGTCTTGGCATCTTGGCACAACAACTTATCTTGGCACAAGCAAGATAGAATGTGATTCTTGCCCTCCTCTAGATTCTTGCCCTCCTCCTCAGTCTAGTGTTGGCTCTTCTTTGCTATAGTAAGGGTGCCCTAGGAATTGCTTCCATGAGTCTAGAACTGCCCCATCAAGGAAATACCTTATACTTAACTACAGCCCTAGCGAGACTCTCCTAGTTGGCTCTAACACACAGCTATTCACAAAGTCCTCCAATATAAAAGATTCTACTAAAATGATTACGAGAAGTTACTCAGTGTTGTGACTTTTATTTTTTACCCCTCAAGGTCTTATTTTAGAGGTGCCAGGTCCAACACTGCTCAGTGAGGCAAGCAGAAACAGAAAGCTCTTAGTCTATGGCATGATACATGAAAGAGCCCTATAATATTAGCTAATAATCACATAACATACAAGTAGGTGAATACCTCTGATCCAGGTCTGAATGTGTGTGTAAATCCAGGAAGACCTACCAAGGCTGAGAACTCTCAGATCAATCCAAGTAGTGCAGGAGAGTAAAGGTGTCAATACTGGCTCTATTAGAGTACCTCAGCCCAGGTTGGAGGGTCCCTGTTGTGACTGGATAGAAAAAAGGAAACCTAGTGAAGGATAGGCCAACCTCCCACATCTACATAGCCAGGAGCCATACAAATGGAGCACATTCCAGAAGATAGTTAAGATTATGGTAGAAATCAGTGAGGTCTCATGGAGTTTTGTCACTTATTAGTGACTAAAATACAACAATTCACTGTCGACAACTGGAGTGTGGGTCAGGTTGCAGTTCATTTTCCATAGTAGGCAGGTGGAGAATTAAGCAACAGTGAAAGAGAGAAGGCTACCACAATCAGGAAAAAAACAAAAAACAAAACATACTAACTCCATAATGCTTTTAAAGGAGAACTAGAATACATTTGGTTTCAACATTTATTGGTTTCTTAAGGGACACGCTTCCACTACAGATTTTAAACATATTAAAATAAACTAGGGATAGACATTTTAAACAAGTTTCCCAGTCAGTTGTGTTTAACAAATTGATAGATTATTTTCTTTTCCAATAGTTATTTGATAGAATTGATTTGTTGTTTTTATACTGTGTTAAAAAAAAAAAAAAGCCTAAAATTATGATGTAATTAAAGATAAACTCTTAAGAACTTATAGATGAGAGAAGATTCAAAATGGCTTCCTGGAAGAACCTGAGCTCCTCCCATATATAATAACAAATATGCAACTACATATAGAATAATTTTCTCAGAAAAAGCCCTGAAAATTGATAAACAAAGCCTCCAAAATGAGAGACAGAAGGACAGCACTGATCTGGGTAGGAGTAACAGACACAAGTTCTCACCAAAATAAGAAAAAGCCCAACCTAGGTGCAGAGTGATCTCAAAAACACAGAACTTCTCCCTTAGGAGTGAAGAGTTGGCGTTTTCCATTAGGCATTCCAACCCTTAGACCTTTCATAGGAGAGACAAACCCCTAAAAAGCCAGGCTTTGACAACTAACAGGGATTATAAGGATAAAAATCATAGTTATAGGGTATGGAGAACCTATTCTTAAAGGGTTTGTGTACAGTCTGGCCCTGAGAACCAGTGATAAAACACCATTTGGAAAAACACCTAGAACACAGGTGAAGGAGAATCACTTATTAGTCCTGAGACACCTGCTAGTCAGGTGGGAAACTGCTGAGAGACTCTCTGGGGATGGAAACACTGTCAGGCACACCATTTTTCTGATCACATTCTATCTTGCTTGTGCCAAGGCTGGTATTCACACTCCAACATGCTAATGTTGGCAGGGATGTCTGCTGAGCCCAGAAGGGAGTCCCACCCACCATCACAGCACCAACCAGTGGTGGTGGCTGGGGATGAGGGGGGTTTTGTGAGAGCCCTGCCCACTACTGCAGCCCAAGTCAGCCTGCCTAGGGGAAGAGCCCCACACACTGCTGCAATCCCAGCCAGCTGAGCCACAGAAAGAAACCTAACCAGCAGCTGTAGAGACCAGCCAGCTGGGCCAAGGGAAGAGCCCTGATCACTGGACCTACAGCAGCAGCACCATCACAACAGGCTGGCACACAAAGATCACACAGGAAATGTCCCTAGAGCACCTGATTCTGGTGGCCAAGGGAGAGCATACTTCTGGGTCCCAGAGGACATCTCCTACACAAGGGCACTCCTTCAAGACTAAGAGTTAGCCAGTTTGCTGAATACATAGATACACAGAGAGTCAAACAAAATGAAGAGTCAGGCAAAATGAAGAGACAGAGGAATATATTCCAAACAAATGAACAACAACAACAAAAACCCTCAGAAAAAGATCTTAATTAAATGGAGATAAATAATCTACCTGATAAAGAGTTCAAAGTAATAGCCATATAGATGCTCACAGAACTCAGGAGAAGAAACGGATAAACAGAGTGAGAAATTCAACAAAGAGACAGAAAATATAAGAAAGTACCAATCAGAGCTGAAGAATACAATAGCTGAAATGAAAAATATACTAGAGGGAATTAACAGATTAGATACAGAAAAAACGGATCAGTTACTTGGCAACAAGGTAGTAGAAATCCCCCAATCGGAACAGCAAAAAGAAAAAAAAGCATTTGAAAAAACAAGACTAGTCTAAGGGATATCAGGGACAACATCAAGCATACTAACATTCACATTACGGGGTCCCAGAAGAACAAAAGAGAGAAAAGGGCAAAAACTTACTTGAAGAAATAATGTCTGAAAATTTCTCTTAACATATGGAAGAATATAGACATCTAAATCCAGGAAACACAGAATTCCAAACAGGATTAACCCAAAGAGAGTAACTCCAAGGCACATAATTAGAATGTCAAAAATTAAGATAAAGAATCTTAAAAGCTTGTAAGAGAAAAAGAACTAGATATATACAAGGGAACCCACATAAGTCTACCTGCTGATTTTTCAGCAAAAGCTCTGCAGGCCAGAAGGGAGTGGCATGATGTCTTCAAAGTGCTGAAAGGAAAAAACTTACAACCAAGAATATTATACCTGGCAAAGGTCAAAATTGAAGGAGAAAGAATATTCCAGACAAGCAAAAGCTAAAGGATTTCATCAACACAGACACAGTCTTACAAGAAATACTAAAGAAATTTATTAAAGCAGAAAAGAAAAGGTCATAACTCAAAATAAGATAATATATGAAAGAAAAAAATCTTTCTGGTAAGGTAATTCTGTAATAAATGCACTGAACCAATCGCTTATAAAGCCAGTATGAAGTTTAAAAACAAAAGTACTACAATTGACTCTAACTACAATAATTAGGTAAGGGATACACAAAATAAAAGGTATAAAATATGATGTCAAAAACATAAAAGTTGGGCGCCTGGGTGGCTCAGTGGGTTAAAGCCTCTGCCTTTGGCTCAGGTCTTGATCTCAGGGTCCTGGGATCGAGCCCCACATCGGGCTCTCTGCTCAGCAGGGAGCCTGCTTCCCCCTCTCTCTGCCTGCCTCTCTGCCTACTTGTGGTCTCTCTCTCTCTCTCTCTCAAATAAATAAAGGAAATCTTAAAAAAAAAAAAAAAAAGTTGGGGGGTAGTAAAATGTGCTTTTAGAATGTAAATGAACTGGAGTGACCATCAAATTAAACTGTGGGAGGGGGGCCATGGTAACCACAAACCAGAAACCTGCCAGATATACATAAAAATATACATAGCAAAGGGAATCCAAACATTACACTAAAAAAAAGGCATCAAACAGCAAGAGAAGAAGAAAGGAACAAAAAGATACTATAAAAACAGCCAGAAAAAATTAACAAATTGAATAAATACGTACCTACCAACAATGACTCTAAATGTAAATAGACTAAATTCTCCAATCAGAAGTCAAAGGTTGGCTGAAGGGATTAAATAAAAAAAACAAAAAACAACAAGACCTATCTAAATGATGCCCACAAAAGGCTCACTTGGATCTAAAGATATACACAGACTGAACGTGAAGGGATGGAAAAAGATATTTCATGCAAATCCAAACAAAAAGAAAGGTGGGGTAGCAATACTTATATCACAGAAAATAGACTTTAAAACACTGCAACAGGGGCGCCTGGGTGGCTCAGTTGGTTAAGCAACTGCTTTCAGCTCAGGTCATGATCCCGCAGTCCCAGGATCAAGTCCCGCATCGGGCTCCCAGCTCCACAAGAAATCTGCTTCTCCCTCTGACCTTCTTCCCTCTCATGCTTTCTCTCACTCTCTCTCTCTCAAATGGATAAATAAAATCTTTAAAAAAAAAAAAAAACTGCAACAAAATAGAGAGAAGTACATTATATAATTATAAATGGATCAATCCAACAAGGAGATATAACAATTATAAATATCTCTGCACTCAACATAAGAGCACCTAAATATATAAAGCAAATATTAACAGACATAAAAGGAGAAATTGATAACAATACAACAGTAGTGAGGACTTTAATACTGCATTTACATCATTGGATAGATCATCCAGACAGAAAATCAACAAGGAAACATTGGCTTTAAATGACACATTAGACCAGATGGAATATAACATTCTATCCAAAAACAACAGAATACACATTCTTTTCAACTACACATGGAACATTGTCCAGAAAGGACCACATGTTAGGCCATAAAACAAGCCTCAATAAATATAAGAAAACTGAAACCATATCAAACTTCTTCTCAGAACACAATGGGATAAAATTAGAAATAAATTACAAGAAGAAAACTAGGAAAAAACAAGAGCACATAAAGTCTAAACAACATGATATTAAATAACCAATGGGTTAATGAAGATACCAAAGAGGAAATTTAGAAAGACCTTAAGACAAATGGAAACACACTGTTCAAAAATCTAAGGGATGAAGCAGAAGCAGTTCTGAGAGGGAAGTTCACAGAGAAGCTTACCTCAAGAAACAAAAATCTCAAATAACCTAACTTTATAGATAAAGAAGAGCAAACAGAGCCCAAAATTAGTAGAAGGAAGGAAATAATAAAGTTCAGAGAGGAAATAAACACAGAAAAAAAAATAGAAAAGATCAATGAAACTAAGAGCCGGTTCTTTGGAAAGATAAAACTGATAAACCTTTTGCCAGACTCATCAAGGAAAAAAGAGGTCCCAGGAGGCATCTGGGTGGCTCAGTTGGTTAAACATCTGCTTTAGGCTCAGGTCATGAACCCAGGGTCCTGGAATTGAGCCCCACATTAGGCTCCTGCTCAATGGGGAGCCTTCTTCTCCTTCTCACTCTTCCTCTCCCCTGCATGTGCGCTTTCTGTCAAATAAATAAATAAAAATCTTTAAAAAATAAAGGTCCCAAATAAAATCAGAAATGAAAGAGAAATTACAACCTATACCACAAAAATACAGATGATCTTAAGAGGCTACTATGAACAATTAATGTTAACTAATTGGACAACCTAGAAGAAATGGATAAATTTCTAGACACATGCAGTCTTCCAAGACTGAATCAAAAAGAAATAGAAAACCTGAATAGACTAGTTACTAACAATAAAATTGAATCAGTATTCGGGGTGCCTGGGTGGCTCAGTCGGTTAAGCATCCGCCTTCGGCTAAGGTCATGATTCCAGGGTCCTGGGATCAGCTATGTTGGGCTCCCTGCTCCCAGCTCCCCTCTGCCCCTCTCACTGCTCATGCTCTCTCTCTCTCTCTCACATGTGCTCTCTCTCAAATAAATGAATAAAATCTTAAAAAAAAAAAAAAATGGAATCAGTATTCAAAAAAAATCCCAACAAATACAAGTCTGGGACCACAGGGCTTCACTGGTGAATTCTACCAAACCTGTATGTATGTATGTATGTATGTATGTATGTATGAGTGAATGAATGTATGTATGTATATATGTATTATAAAGATATTATTATTTGAGAGAGCGTGCACATGCACAAACTTGAGAGAGAGTGCAATCAGAGGGGAGGGGTAGAGGGAGAAGAAGAAGCAAACTTCTTGCTGAGCAGGAAGCCTGATGTGGGACTGGATCCTAGAACTCTGGGGTCATCACCTGAGCCAAAGGCAGACTCTTAACCGAATGAACCACCCACGCGCCCCTCTACCAAACACTTGAAGAAGAGTTAATACCTATCCTTCTTAAACTAGTCCAAAAAACTGAAAAGAAAGGAATACTTCCAAACTAAATTTATAAGACCAGCACTACCCTGATACCAAAACAAGACAGAGACTTCCAAAAAAAGTAAAGGCAATATGCACAATGAATATAGATGCAAAAATCCTCAAAAAATGTTACCAAGTCAAATTCAGCAATACACCATAATCATACACCAGAATCATACACCATAATCCAATGAAATTTATTCCAGGGATACAAGGGTGGTTTACATTAACAAAGCAATCAATGTGATACACCACATTAACAAAATGTAGGATAAAAATCATATGATCATTTCAATAGTTGCAGAAAAAGCATTTGACAAAATTCAACACCCATTTATAATAAAAACTTTCAACAAAGTGGGGATGGAGTGAATGTACCTCAACATAATAAAGGCCCTATGTGATAAGCTCAAAGCTAATATAATACTC
The DNA here is from genome assembly GCA_028534135.1 of Potos flavus. NCBI lineage: Eukaryota > Metazoa > Chordata > Mammalia > Carnivora > Procyonidae > Potos > Potos flavus. Next base: position 60,544,517 of record CM052895.1, on the reverse strand, counting down.
TATGGTAAAAAGTTAAAAGCTTTTCCTCTAAGTACAGGAAAAAGATAAGGGTGCCACTTTTAATTCAAAATAATGTTAGAAGTCCTAGCCATAGAATTTAGGCAAAAAAAAGAAAAAAAAAAGTCATCAAAATTGGAAAGGAAGAAGTAAAATTGCCATTATTGGCAGATGATTTAATGCTATATATAAAAAAAATGGAAAGATTCCACTAAAAAATACTATTATAAATAACAAGTGGAGTCAGTAAAGTTGCAGGATAAAAAATTAATATACAGAAATCTGTTGTGTTTCTCTACGCTAATAACTATTAGAAGAAGAAGAAATCAATTCCATTTACAACTGTATCAAAAACAGTAAAATACCTAGGAATAAATTTAAACAAAGAGGTGAAAGACCTGTACTCTGAAAACTGTAAGACAGTGATGAGAGAAACTGAAAAGAACATAAATAAATGGAAAGATATACCATGCTCATGGATTGGAAGGACTGATATTGTTAAAATGTCCAAACTACCCAAAACAACTTACAGATTCCATGTAATCTCTATTAAAATACCAAAGGCATTATTCACATAACAAGAACAAATAATCCTAAAATTTGTATGTAACCACAAAAGACCCCAAGTAGCCAAAGCAATCCTGAGAAAGAAGAATAAATCTCAAATTATCCTGAGAAAGAATAAATAATCCTGAGAAAGAATAAATAATCTCAAATTATTTAATTTGAATAAATTCAAATTAGACCACAGAGCTTTAGTAATCAAAACAGATTTAAACTAGACCACAGAGCTTTAATAATCAAAACAGTATGGTACAGGCCAAAAAAATAAAAGACACACACACACACACACACACACACACACACACACACAAACACACCAGTGGAAAACAATAGACATCCCAGAAATTAACCCATGCTTTATATGGGCAATTAATCAATGACAAAGGAGTCAAGAATACACTGTGGGGAAAAGAGGATCACTTCAATAAATTGTTTTGGGGAAACAGGAATAGCTACATGCAAAACAATGAAATTGGACCACTTTCTAACACCATATACAAAAATAAACCCAAAATGGATAAAAGACTTAAGTGTAAGTTATAAAACCGTAACACTCCTAGAAGACATAGGCGGTGAGCTCTCTGACATCTGTCTTAGCAGTACTTTTTTTTATCAGTCTCTTCAGACACGGACAGCAAAAGCAAAAATTTTAAAATGGCACTACATGGGGTGCCTAGCTGGCTCAGTTGGAAGAGCATGCAACTCTTGATCTTGGGGTCGTGAGTTGGAGCCCATGTGGGGCATAGAAATTACCTTTAAAAAAGTTTTAAAAAGTTAAAAAATAAAAATGGCATTACATCGAACTAAAACCAACAGAACAGGCAACCTACTGAATGGGAGAAGATATTTGAAAATAATGTCTCCAATATATTAAAAAAAAAAAAAAAAACCTCAAAACTCAGTATCAGAAAAGCAAACTCTGATTAGGAAATGAGCAGAGAACCTGAATAGATATTTTTCCAAACATATACAGATGGCCAACAAGCACATGAAAATATACTCAACATTACTAATCATTAGGGAAATGCAAATCGAAACCAGTGAGATGTCACCTCACATCTGTCAAAATGGCTACTACCAAAAAGAACAGAAATAACAAATGCTGACAAGAATGTAGAGGAAAAAAAAGAGAATCCTCTTGCACTGTTGGTGGGAAGGTAAACTGGTAAAGTCACTATGAAGAGCAGTATGGAGGTTCCTTAAAAATTTTAAAATAGGGGGTGCCTGGTGGCTCAGTGGGTTAAAGCCTCTGCCTTTGGCTCAGGTCATGATCTCAGGGTCCTGGGATCGAGCCCCACATCACGCTCTCTGCTCAGCGGGGAGCCTGCTTCCCCCACTCTCTCTGCCTGCCTCTCTGCCTACTTGTGCTCTCTCTCTCTCTCTCTCTGTCAAATAGTAAAATCTTAAAAAAAAATTTTTTTTTTAAATAGAATTATATGATCCATCAATTCCACTTCTGGGTATTATTGAGGAAAAAACAAAAACACTAATTTGAAGGAAATGTGCACCCCTATGTTTACTGCTTCATTATTTACAATAGGCAAGATACGGAAGCAACCTAAGTGTCCAGAGATAGATCAAATGGATAAAGATGTGGTATACATTGTATATAAACAATGGAATATTACTCAGCCATTAAAAAAAGGAATTTGTGCCATTTGTGACAACATGGACAGACCTAGAGGATGTTATACTAAGTGAAATTAGTCAGAGAAAGACAAATGTCATATGGTTTCACTTACATGAAACAAATGAACAAGACAGAAACAGACTCATAGGTACAGAGAATAAACATGGCTGCCAGGGAGGAGCTGAGTGCAGGCATTGATGAAATAAATGAAAGAGATTAAGATACGACCTTCCAGTTACAGAATAAGTCATGGGGATATATTTTACAGCACAGGGAATATAGTCAACAACATTCTAATAACAGTCTTGTATGGTGATAGGTGGTAACTAGACTCATGCTGGTGATCATTTTGTAATGTATATAAATATGAAATTAGTATATTGTTCTCCTGAAACTAATATGATGTCAATTGTACTTCAAAAAAAATTATAGATTTGAAATAAAACACAGTTTGAGGTAAACATACATTTCACATCCCTAATGTTTTATTCAATAAAGTAAAATTATTAGAGAAAATGTAGTTGTAATATTATTTTTTCTATCTTTGTCAGAATTTATTCTCATAGGAAATGATTTCTTAATAAGCACAAAGCAAATGTAAGAAGGCTGTGGTAGATAAATTATGTTGCTTAATATCATTAATTACTAACAGCTCAATTACACTGTGAGATGCCTACAATTCTCATGAAGCTTCAAAAATCCTTATCTTGGATTCTATTATGTATACAATACATTTAAATTACATTAATTATACAGATATTTAAATGAAGCAGAGATCGTGTTTTCAATTTTCACAAGGAGAGACAATGATCAAAATATTTATGTGCATATTACATATTATGTTCTGTTGACATTTGTAAAATAATTCATTTACTCAGTACAATATTAGCACCTTCCCATGGAATAAAAAAGGTAAAACTAATTTTTCATGTTTGGATGTCATGTATTTACATAATTTTAGAGAATTTTTTTTTTTTTTAATATACAGTCCAATTTGGGCAACATTTTTCAGGAAATAAAACACTCAAACTACTTTTAACATTAATTAATGATAAGTGTAAATGGTTTTAAAACATTGTGAGTGTTGCATTTCTAAGTAGAAACTCTAGAACCTGGTCCCTGATTTCAATCCAAAGACACCCGGGCAAGTGACATTACCATTCTGTATCTCAGTTTACTCCTCTGTAGAATGTGAATAGCAACATTTTCTAATATGGATTTAAAGAGCGATAAGTCGCCTAAGACATAGGGCTATATAAGTATTTTCTGTTATTGATATTTTCCTCCTTGGAAGAAATTCAATTTAACATGCAAATTAATGATGTCCAAGTTCACCTATATAAAATGGGTAGTGACAGTTTTTGATCTTTAAAATTCCATGAAAGCAATAGAAGGGACTAAATTATGGGCTAAATTTTAAATTTCAAAATACTGACCTAAGGAGAATTGTCCCTTGTCACATGACTGAGCAGTGTAGTGGTGAAAAATCTCTTTATCCTCAAGTTGTTATTAAAACCTATATGACCAATGACCTAACTCTGACCATATGGGAACATATAGAGAAATTAAGACAACCATTAATAAGTTTTGAGACCAAGCCAAGACTGGGGCTAGGAGATGAAAATCTCAGGCAGAGAATGATGAAGAAATGTAAATTAAACCCAGGTCTAATGTCTCAGATAATTCTTTGTCTCCACTTTTTGTCTCTTCCTTCATTCTTTATTCAAACTACCTCCCAGGATTAATCAGCACATAGTGAGCCCAACACTCTAAGAAAACCTATGCGTGGGAACAAGGATCCTAATAGGGGTTCCTATGGAAAATGCAATGCCCCTGCTTTCTTTTCAATGAAGAAAACAAGAAAGATCCCACTCCAAACTTAATATACTTTCTTCATGTATGATAGACTCTTATCCAAGAGTTCTGACTATAATAAAATAGTGGGCTTCTGGAAGACATTTAGTGAGAATAGCTCCTTGTTTGTTGTTAGAAATCCTATCCCCTTATAGCTGAGGGTCTATGAGAATATATCTTTTTAGGATTAAAATACTGTATTTAAAATCCTTTTGTGACAGTATATCATGGTGGATGGCTTGGGGGTTGGTAGAATTAGGAGTAGGGAAAACAGAAAGAAAATATATGTAATGATTCACTGTTGGATTGCTGGGTCAAGTGTGCCCTAGCCAGACCTGAGGAAGTGGCATATATGAGAGGAAGGAGGAGGAGGAACTAACCGTACTTGGGTTATTGTGCTATTTACTTTGAAGATTATATTCATATACACTTCCATATTCTGACACTTTGCTAAATATCTCCCTATCTCCCAAAATTAGAGTCTTTAATCTCTCTTTTTTTAGCCAATTCCCTATAGAATTTTGCTGACAATTTGCTACTTGTCTTGGGTCATTCTAACTCAATTACTTCAAATCTGATATTATTTCTAGGAATAGACTGACCTGCCTTTAAGGTATATTCGATTTAGCTTGATATTCTTTTTGCTGCTGAGGTCTTCCTAGTAAATCTCTCTGCAACTTAAAGCCACAGATACACTGATCAGTGAGAAAAAATACTATGGAAAGTATTTGCTTATTAATTGCTGGTTCTAGGTTTTATTTATATGCATGCATATCCTAGTAAAGCATCTAAATTTTTTAAATTACCATATTTAAAACAATACTTTAAAACTTTACCCTAGACTGGAACTGGTTGGAATCTGCTTTCCTCTTCCATTTTTCTGGCCCATTCTGCAGGAGCAGTGCCAGTGAAATTTGGTGCCCGAGAGGGAGTCAGTAAAAGAATAAACAAGGAGAAATAGATACCTCAGTAAACCAGTGACTACATATATTTGAGCCCTGAATAACTGAGTGTTGACTATAGTTTGGAAGTTCAAAAATACTAAGATGTGCTTTTTCTTTTAGATGGGAAATGAGGAAGGATGAGAGACTAGAAGAGGAAGAAAAAGTGATGCTGGAACATTTAAAACAATTTTGCACCATCCAGAACTCTTCTGCCACAGATAACACAGAGGAACCATAATCTGCAGAAAACAGCAACAGCTTTATTTTAGGAAATAATCACATGTAATGGAGTAGGATTTTTACTACAGTCAGAATGAACCTCAGATGTGCTGTGAAGCATGAAACCAATAACTGAGTAATCTCTGAAATGAAAAGGAATACACCACATAACAAATAAAGTGCTACATATTTTTTTACTTTAAAAATAATTTCAAATGTTTTTCTTTCCTCAGTTTTTCTCTTTATATAACTGCTGCCATCTCGTGTTCCCTTTGAATTATTTTTGTTTCTTCTTAGTCTTGAAGTATCTATGACAACAGACAAAATGTTTGGAAATCTTTTCCCTGAGAATTTTTAAATACAGCATTTAGATGTTAAGTTGAATGGAGTAACAGAGCCCTTTGAGGGTCATCTGAAAATATCAATTTAATTTTACAGCTGTAGCCCAGGTTCAGGTCTTAGTCACTTTTTAAAACCCACCAATGTACCAGCCTCCCTTTCCAAAGCCTCTTCCTCATGCAGTTTATCTAAATCATAACCACAAAAACATTCTCCTGAAGTATAACTTCAGTCCTATATCTGCCTATAGTGGTTTTCACCATGTTCAAACTTTCAATCCCATGCTTTCAGATCCTATACCCATTGTCTCCATATTCAAGCAACTGCCTGTCATCTTCTTGGTTCATGTGCTTACCATTTTTCCCAACTGGAAAGTATCTTTCCTCCAAAATAACATTCAAAACTCATTCCAGCAACCCCATTGTTTCTGTTATTTCTTTTATTTCTGTTATATTCACACATATACACTAAGGAAATGGAATGTGTTCTAGTGCCCTCTATATCAAGTTATATTTACTATATCCTTCCTATTAGTGCATGGTACTAGATTATGAAAACCTCAAATGGCTTATAATACGAAGTCTCCCCTTTTAAGGGATTTCATAGTCTCCCCAAATACCTGTTATTCATATAATGGGCAATTAATAAACATAGTTGTTTGAATGACCGTCATTAAAAGGAGACAAAAAGGCAATTTGACTGTTGAGCAATCTACAAGATATCTGGGAGAAGCTTTATCTATTTTAGACCATATGATATTGAGCATCATGTTTCTGATGTTCTCAGACTGTCCATATTCCCACATTCTGTGATTTTTATAAAATATGTGTAGGCTACACAATTTCCAAAGGAAAGTACTTATGCATTTTTCAAAAAATAAAAACTAAGAGTGCAGAGGAGGCCACCTTAGAAAATCTCTTGCATTAATTCCTACATAAAATCGTATAAATGGCCATGTAGCTATCTGCCTACCAGTAACACATCTTATTTCTAAAAAAATGTATTTTTGTTGATCAGTATAATCATGAGCCAAGTGTTTTAAGACATGGTTGAAGTAATTTCTAAAAATTCTATACAGACTGGGGCGCCTGGGTGGCATAGTGGATTAAAATGTCTGACTCTTGCTCTCAGCTCAGGTCCTGATCTTGGGGTTGTGGGATCAAGCCCCACTTCAGGATCCACACTCAGTGCAGCGTCTGCTTGAAATTCTCTCCCTCTCCCTGCCCCCCTGCCTCTCCCCCCACCCCCTGCTCATGCTCTCTCTTTCTCTAAAATAAATAAATAAATAATTTAAAAATTCTATACAGACCATTTAAAAAATGGTAAGGAATTTTCATGAGAAATGAACTTACCTATAAACAGTTACTATAATAATCAATTTAAGACAACAGTTGACTTTATTTTTTCAGCTTTGTGATGGTCTGTGTAAAATTGCATATTTTATTAGAAAAGACACTAAAATAGAAAGTCAAAATAAAAAAAAACTGAGCCAATAAACTAAATAATCTTACAAAGTAAAGGATTTCATATTTGAGTTGTCTTCTAATATATCTAAAGATCATCTCTTAACACTATTTTTTTATCTGAATCTGTACATTTCTATAATAATCCTGAGAAGTGACTTATTTCTTCTAGAAAAAATTTTCTCTATGGCTTCATTTGAAAGGAATTTAGAATAATAAGGAGAAAAGGAGATCAATTGGAAGGAGAGAAAAGTAGAAAACAGAAGAGCTTGCAGATGAATTTTCTTCTTCTTTTTTCTTTTTTTGGAGAGAGAGAGAGAGAAAGAGAGTGAGTGAGCAGTGGAGAGGGGCAGCGGGAGAGAGATGCCAGCACATAGCTCCATGCCTGGCACACAACCCAATGTGGGGCTTGATTTCATGACTGTGAGATCATGACTTGAGCTAAAATCAAGTCGGTTGCTTAACCAACTGAGCCACCCAGGCGCCCCCACATGAATGCTCTTCTATATTTGCTCCGTGAAATTATTGCAGCTGTAAGTGTAATAAAATTTATAACTGGGTATTCTGAATGATAAAACATTGATTTATCAGATCATTTTGATTTTATGCTCAATATGTTCTTAAGTATAAGAACGGTATTTCACACTGCAAAAATAAAATAAAAATTAAAAAAAAAACGGTATTTCACGTTTATTTTACATTTGTGTAAGTAAACAACAGGAATGAAGCTTAATAATTTATAAATCCCAATATGCTTATTACAAAAATATTATCTTCCTTCTGTGTTGTTTAGCTGTATTTTTATGTAATTCTAAATTTTATTATTGGTTTATCAGTTACTACGTGAAACAGTATGAATTCTTAATAAAATATAGGTGACAATGTGAATTTCAGATATTTTACATTTTCGTTGTCTCTATCAAACACTCTTTGTAGAATTATGTAGCACGAAATGTGAAAAATAAATCACTTCTTTTGTCTACCAATATGTGCTTACTCAAAGCATTCTATTATTTCATTTCATATATGCCTGAGTCACAGAGAACTTCACGTTGTTTGTAGTTAGCATTTCTTATTATAAAAATTCTTTAAGGTTTTTTAATACTTTGCATTTTGCTTCAAATATTTCATAATTAAAAACATAAACAGACTTTAATAGGAAAGAAATCTTATCGCATGCCACAAGATGGATAAACTTTGAGGACATTGTGCTAAATGAAATAAGGCAGTCAGAAAAAGAAAAATATTGTATGGTTCCCCTTACATGGGGTAGCTAAACTAGTCAAATTCATAAAGACAGAAAGTAGAATGGTGGTTCCTTGTGGCTGGGGAAAGAAGAGTTGTGGAATGAGTACAGAGTTTCAGTTTTATAAGATGGAAAAGTTCTGGAACTCTGTTTCACAACATGGTGAATATACTTAATACTACTGAACTATATACACTTTAAAAAGGTTAAGATGGTAGATTTTATGTTACTTTTTTTTTTTACCACACACACTCCAAAACTGCAGTATGTGTTAATTCCACTGCAAAATATTCCTAACAAGATGCCTGAAAGCTCTTAAATTTTAATAGGAAACTATGAGACCACTATATTCAGCATCAGCTATTTCACACAATGACAAAAACTATCTGCTTTGCCTCTGAGTCCTGTTTTCAACATGACTATCAATAAAGCAGTAAACTCCTGTTTCTCTAGAATTTAAATAATTCAAAACCTTATAAAACACTTTTCCTTTTTAAATATAATTATTTGCACAAATAAAGATCTATTACTGCACAAAATTACTGACAGAATTTAGCAGCTTAAAACAATATACATTATCTTATAGTCTGTGTGTCAAGTGTCTGGGCATGGTTTAGGACATTACATAGCTAAAATAAAAGTATCGGCCAGGGCTGTGGTCTCATCTGAGGCTCAACTGGGGAAGGATCCACTTCAAAGCTCACATGGTTGTAGACAACATTCACTACCCTGCAGGCTATCAGACTCAGGACGTCAGTTACTTGGCACATGTGTCTTCCCAAAATGGTCTCTTGCTTCCTCAAAGTCTGCAAGGGACAAAGAATCTTGCAAGGTCAATGTTACATACCCCATACACATTCTATCACCTTTAAGAAATGCTAATGGTCAAAAGCAAATCACTCAATCTGCCCATGCTCAGGGAAAGGGATCACAGAACAGCATGAATGCCAGGAAGTGAAGATGATGGGAGCTACTCTGGAGTCTGTCCACCACAAATCTGGATTTAGGCATTGATATATCCTTTATGACGGTAACCATGTTGAGAAGTGGAAGTAGAGCTGGACTAGGAATAAAGAGCCAGGACTTATTTTTTATTGCTACAATTAACCAGGCTATGTGCCAAACACTCTATATAAAATAGCCAATTAAATCCCTTCTAAGTTCCTATCGAGATTTGCATTGAGAGCCCCATTTTAGATAATAATAAGAAAATGAGATAGAGAAAAGCGAAGAAACTGACCCAGATTTTAAATAAATATGCATAGTGAGGTTCTACTTCAAAATGGCAATGCAGAAAGATCCTGACCTCCTCTCATGGACACACCGAATCTATAGCTACACATGGAACAATTCTCTCTGGAAAAAAACCTGAAAACTAGCTAAGCAACAGCTACACATCAGGCAAATGAGAAAAACACCACATCAGAGCAGGTAGGAAAGACTGAACCACATGCTCACCATAAAACCAACCCCTGGCTTGACAATGTGTAATCAGGAGGGAACTCGAAACCCACAGGTTATCCCTAAAGAGAGAACAGTTTGAACCCCAGATGGGGAACTTCAACTTTTAAGACCTTCGCCCAAGAGATGCATCTAGCTTTGAAAAACAATGGGGCTTGTATAGACAAGACATATAAATCTACAGTGATCTGAAAAATAAGTCTTAAAGGCCTCACACACTCAGACTTACTTGCCCCACACCCACGCTCAGAAGCAGCTGATCATGCCCAAACTTTATGTGGACGAATCTCATTTGCTAATCTAAAAGCACCATAATGTGTTTCATTCCTCAGTTTTTTCAAAACCCTAGACCTTTCCCCACCTCTAAAGTGGGCAGCATCATTACACCTCCCTTTGCTGCTCTGTCACCTGTGGGCATCTTTTTTTTTTTGTTTCCAGTGGGCACCACCTTTACACACCCTCAGCCTTGCTCTAGCCAGTGGGCACCATCTACACATTCTCCCTTTGCTGCACGGAAGAGCGCCATTGTCTTCCATGGAGGAACTTTTACACCTTTTGGTACCCGTTTTTATGAATGCCACCCAGGGGATGCTCTTTCTTCACCTGACTGTGGAGGCTCGGGGGACTTTGTGTTCATGGGTGCTATGGGACTGTAACAATTGAAGACACCATTCTTGGCAGATTACCACTCCCAGGGCACTACACAGAGCAGATGACCACCACCTCGCCCACTCCCCCATCCCCACCAACACACAGCAGTCTTTCTGGGAAGGAGGCTTACCTGCTTGTTTAAGAGCTTAGGCCTAAGAGGCAGGCTTTTGCTTTGGCATTCATCTAGGGTCCTATGGAGAAGCTCTCAGGGAATGGAGACCAGTAAATGAAATCTTTGTGTTCTCTCTGCCTCCCTCCAGCTCCCTGTTAAACCAGAAAGGAGCTTATGTCCTTGTCTAGCACCACAGTTTTTGTGGCTGCCATCAGGGTTCACTTCTACATCACCTGGCTCTGGTAGTGGGGCTTATGGTCATGGTTCCCACAGGAAACTAAGCAATGGAGAAGGAATTCTTAAGTAGCTTCCACTCCCAGGGCATAGAAAAAGGCAAACGAGCCAGGAGTGCAATCTTCTGTCAAAGAGGCCTGTTAGTTTATCATCACAGCTGCAGCCTGTGGGGCAGACTTCTAATTCAAAACACATCTCAGGGCTATCTGTAATCCTTCCCAGAAACCTTGAAAGATGGGCACTATCTTCCTACTCTCCATCTACCATGCACCAGAGCACCAGTATCTTTTGGAAGGGAACTTTTACACATACCTGATGAAGTGATTTCACTTGTGGTGCTCTAGTCTTTTCTGCCACCATGCAGGGGATGCCCCTTCACTGCCTGGCTCTGGGCAGCCAGGGTAAGCTTATGTTCCTGGGTCCCACAGAGCTGTAACAATGAGAGAGACAGTTCTGGGCAGGCTACCACCCCAAGGGCACAGCAGAGACAGAAGACTAAAACATGTTTTCAGAATTTCTGTGAAAGAGGCCTTTTACTTGTCCTGGAGCTTCGCTCTGAGGGGCAGGCTTCAGGTCTGGCACACATCTAGATGTCCACAGAGAAGCTCACAGGTAGCAAAGACCAGGAGACACTCTCCCTTAGTCTTGCTACAGCTTTCCAGTATCTCCCAGAAAGGAGCTTATACACTCATCTAGAGCTACAATTTTTGCAGCTTCTGCCCAGATCTACTCCTCTAGATACCCTGGCTCTGGCAGCAACTGGAGCTTATGCTTGCAGTCCCAAAGAACTACATATATTTCCTTACTTTAAAACTTGCTGCTTGAGGGACTGGCTTCCCATCGGCATGAGACAAATCAACAAGGAAACATCAGCCTTAAACACCACATTATACCAGATGGACTTAATGGATATATACACATTCTATCCAACAACAGAGTACATAATCTTCTCAAATGCACATGGAACACTCTCCATGACAGATCAAAGATTAGGCCAAAAAAAAAAGTCTTAATAAATTTAATAAAACTAAAGTCATATCGAGCATCTTTTCTGACCACAATGGTATGAAACTAAAAACCAATTACAAGAAGAAACTTGAAAATTCATGAATATGTGGTAAACAATATGCTACTAAATAACCAATTAATCAAAGAAATCAAGAGAAATAAAAAACTACATTGAGACAAGTGAAAATGGAAATACAGGATACCAAAACTTATGGGATTCAGCAAAGAAGCTCTAAGAGGGAAGTTCATAGTGATAAATGTTTACTTCAAGGTTAAGAAAAATCTCAAAGAACCTAACTTTACACCTCGAGGAACTAGAAAAAGAAGAACAAACAAAACCCAGAGTTAGTAGAAAGAAGGAAATAATAAAAATCAGAAAAATAATAAATAAAATAGAGACTAAAAAGACAATAGAAAAGATGAATGAAACTAAGATCTGATTCTTTGAAAAGATAAAGAAAATTAATAAAGCTTTAGCCTAAGAAAAAGGGAGGACTCAACAAATATATCAGAAATGAAAGAGACTTCATATATATATATAAAACTATACCAAAAAGTTTTCTGAATCAATCAACAAATTCAGTAAAGCTGCAGGATACAAAATCAACATGCAAAAATCTGTTGCATTTTCTATACATTAATAATTTAACTATAAGAGAAATAAAGAAAATAATCCCATTTACGATGCCATCAAAAAGAATAAAATACCCAGAAATAAATTAAGCCAGAAAAGTACAAGGTCTGTGCATTCAGAACTATAGGCCATTAAAAAAATTAATTGAAAAAGACACAAATAAATGGAAAAATATTTTGTGGATTATGGAATTAATGGATTCCTTCTCCACTGCTAATGGATTAAAAGAATTAACAGTGTTAAAATGGCCATAATTCCCAAAACAATCTACAAAATTAATGTAATCCCTATCAAAGTACTGATGATATTTTTCACAAAAATAGAATGAGCAATTCTAAAATTTGAGCAGAACCATAAAAATATCAAATTTTTAGAATCTTTAGAAAGAACAATAAAGCTGGAAGTATATTTCCTGATCTCAAACTCTATTACAAAACTATAGTTATCAAAACAGTATGGCACTGACATTAGAAAGACACAAAGAACAATGGAACAGATTACAAAGGTAAGAAATGAACCCATACTTACATGGTTAATTAGTTTATAACAAAGAGGCCAACAATATACAATGAGAAATAGACAGTCTTTTCAATAAATGGTGTTGGGTAACTGGGCAATCACACGCAAAAGAGTAAAATTGGACCTCTATCTTATACCATAAACAAAAATCAACTCAAAATGGATTAAAGCTTTATGTAAGACCTAAACCATAAAACTTACTTTCTTTCTTTCTTTCTCTTTCTTTCTTTCTTTCTTTCTTTCTTTCTTTTCTTTCTTTCTTTCTTTCTCTTTCTTTTTCTTTCTTCCTTCCTTCCTTCCTTCCTTCCTTCCTTCCTTTCTTTCTTTCTTTGAAGTGGGGGGCAGGGTCAGAGGGATAGGGAGAGAGAAAATTCTTAAGCAGGTTCCATGCCTAGTGCAGAGCTCAACATGGGGCCCAACCTCACAACCCTGAGATCATGACCTTAGTGGAAACCAAGAGTTGGACGCTCAACCAACTGGGCCACCCAGGCACCCACCATCCATAAAACTTAAAATAGAAACACAACTGGTCAGTTCCTTGATATGTCTTTGCAATAATTTTTGGAATTTGGCACCAAAAGCAAAGGCAAAAAAGTAAAAACAAACAAATTAGACTACATCAAACTAAAAATCTACACAGCAAAGGAAAACACCAAAATGAAAAGGCAACCTATTGAATGGGAGATAATAACTGCATATTATATATCTGCTAAAGGGCTAATATCCAAAATATTTTAAAACTCATACAATTTAATAGCAAAAAAATTCTGATTGATATGAACAGAAAATCTGAATAGTTTTCCAAAGACATATAGATTGCCGAGAGGTACATGAAAAGATGCTCAACATCACTACTCATCAGGAAAATGCAAATCAAAATCACAATGAGATATTACATCACACCTGCTAGAATGTCTACTATCAAGACAAAAAAAAAAAAAAAGACAAGAAATACCAAATGTTGGTAAGGATGTGGAGCATCCTTATGCACTCTTGATGGCAATGTAAGTTGGTACAGCTACTATGGAAAACAGTATGGAAGTTCTTCAAGAGATTAAAAATATAAATACCATAAGATCTAGCAAGCCAGTTCTGGGTATTTATCTGAGGAAAATGAAAGCACTAACAACAACAACAAAATGCAATCCCATATTCATTCCAGCATTATTTATAATAGCTAAGACATCGAAACAATCTTAAGTGGTCACTGACAGATTCATGGATTACTAGATTAGTGGATGAAGAAAATGTCCACACACATATACACACACACACTGGAATATTATTCAGCCATAAAAAAAAAAGAGTGAAATCTTGCCATTTGTGACACTATGGATGATTCTTTTCTCAGAGAAAAAGAAATACTGTATGATCTCATTTTTTTGTGGAATCTAAAACAAAAACACAAGCTCCTACGCAAAGAAAACAGATTGGTGATTGCAGACATGGGACTAGAGGGGGAGTGGGCAAAATGGGTCAAAAGGCATAAACTTCAAGTTATAAAATAAATAAGATATGGGGTTGTAATGTGCAGTATGATGACTATATTTAAAATTATCGTATTTCATATTTGAAAGTTGCTGAGAGTAAACCTTAAGAATTCTCATTACAAGAAAATAAATTTTAACTATGTATAGTGAAGGATGTTAACTAGACTTTCATGGTAATCATCTCACAGTATATACAAATATCATGTAATTATGTTGTACACTTTAAACATTACGTTGTATGTCAATGATATGTCTTTTTAAAAAAAGAGATGCACAGCAAATTTCAGGCTTTAACACATCACCTCTGACCCAATCACATGGTATTAATAAGTGGAATATAACAAATGAAAAACAGAATACTGGAACTGGGCTCAAAAGTAAAATTAACACACCAGAAATAAAAAGAGACTCCAGCTGTTCCAAACTGCACACCTGGTACCGACTTCTAGCACAATAGCATAAGAAACTTCACTGACCCACTCCCCCAAAGAATAGTTCAAAAACAAAAATAAAAAATACATTTAAGGGCTCTAGAAATGTCACATATGGAAACAGCAAATAAAAAAATACCAACTCCAGGGGCACCTGGGTGGCTCAGTCGGTTAAGCTGTTGCTTTCGGCTCAGGTCATGATCCCAGGGTCTGGGGATCAAACCCCACATCAGGCTCTCTGCTCAGTAGGGAGCCTAATTCTTCCTCTCCCTCTGGCTGCCATTCTGCCGGCTTGTACGCTTTCTCACTCTCACTCTCTCTCTCAAATAAATAAAATAAATTTTAAAAAAAGATTAAAAAAAAAATCTACTCCAGAAAAATCTATGAAAATTTGGTCAGAAAGGCTAGAGTATGTGGTACCTGAACCAAGACCACTCTCTTCCTAACTGCTCCCTGTGATGCAAAGACTCCGTTTCAGAAGATTGCAGCAAAGAACACAGAGTTCCCTCTCCCCAATCCTTCCAATCTGAGGACTTTCTTCCTGAAAAGAGCAGGATTTCAACACTCCTCATCCTGCCCTCAACCACCTGGTACTGAGGCTAAGTCCCTGGCAAATGCAGTTAAGAGGTGGGGGCTCTCTCCTTCTGCTCAGCTCTGACTTCTGGGACGGAAGGTCTATCTTAGGTGTGGTGCTTTGAAACCACCGGAGCCCAGATCATCTTTTACATGCTCATGAGACAGTGGTTCCATAATGAAAAGAAAATTTTTTGTGATGTCCAGTTTACTAATCTTTTCTTTTATGGTTCATACTTTTTGTAACATAAGAAATATTTGCTCATCCCAAAGACATGAAGTTATTATATTCTCTAGAAGATTGTTTTTACCATATGTATTTAGGTATATGACCTATTTTGGATTTTTTGTATATGATGTAAAGTAAGAGGTCACGGTCTTCTTTTTGTATCTTTAAGAATATATGTTCTTTGTTTCGACAACTTTTCTCATGCTTGGAATCTGCAACCTTTTGTTGATACTGTTTGGTATAACTAGGACTAAGCTGGTATTATTTAATATTCTCAGAGAGTTAACCTTTCTCTTTTTAAGAACTGTAATGAACTGGGGCACCTGGGTCAGTTAAGCATCTGCCTCCGGCTTGGGTCATGACCCCAGGGTCCTGGGACTGAGCCCCGTGTCGGGCTCCCTGCTCAGTGGGGAGCCTGCTTCTCCCTCTGTCCCTGCCTGCCACTCCCCCTGCTTGTGTTCTCTCTCTCTGTCAAATAAATAAATAAAATCTTAAAAAAGAGAGAGAACTGTAATGAACCTTGAAATGTATTATTGAAAACATTCCATCAATAGTTTTTCAGCCCTAGGATTGGTGTTATAAGACAAAGAACACAGACTTAAGGGACCATAACCAGAGGCAAATGACAGTGTTGTGGGACAGTAATGAAGAATACTAGGACAATGACATAAAAAAGGGGGGGTGGGTGGAATACAGGCCATACAGACCAACCCACACCTAACTGTACCCTACTGTAGAATTCTCAGGAACCAGACAAATAGAAGGTCACCTTAATGGATTGCAACAAGAACCCAAAGGATGGCATGAAGACAGAGGCTCCTGCTCCACCTACCTTATAGTTAAATTTCCCCTACACTCAATACTATCTTGAGAAGGAGAGGGAAAGGGGGCCAAATGTCGATAATGGACAGTTTAGTCATTAGATTGAGAAACATTTACATGAATACAATTTTAAACTAGAAAAGAAGACTAGCTTTAACTGGTAAAATTAAGGATTTAAAACAAAACAAAACAAAACTACCTTAACAGAAATGAGAGCTATAAAACGAGATGAGATCAGTTACAGAAATTAAAGTTACTACACGTATGAATTGTGTTGTGCTGTATGTTGTATTTGGCTCTAACATGGTAAGCACTGTTAAAACTAACATAGGCTACATAAAGTTACATAGGCTCAAGATGTTTCATCTTAGGCAACAAAATCTACAAGATGAATTGGTTATCTTTAAACCAAATAGAAAAGGAAAAATGAAGAAGCACTTCCTTTGTGTTGGTATTTGGTGTTGTGCCAAGAAAGTCTTAAAAATAACAACAGGAATGGAACTGGTGGGTCAATGTAGTCGAACTGTCCCTGGTCAATACAATGGTGCTAGGATTACAGAGGGAGAGGCAAAATTTGCTCTGACATTCCCCAACTAGAGAGCCTTTGCTATCTGTAGAGGGTACTGACAATAGCTTTCAAACTTCTACAGAGTAATGCTTTCTTCAGATGAATTCTTACTCTAGGAAATACAATTTATAAAACAGATATGAAAGTTAAGAAAGTTATTTAGATAGTACATATCCCCTTTCTCAGAAAATTCTTAAAGCAATTCCATGGCACTTTGGAAATCACTGAGGGAAGCTTCTGTTTCAAGATGGCCACCTAAACAGAAACAACTATCTTGGGCTTAGATAAGTGTATTTGGACTCTTCTGCCCTGGCTAACATGCTAAGAATGGTTCCTCATAGAAAGTAAGCAATCTGCTTGGGAAATGCCTTCCTGGAAATAATGTGGATGTTAAGGCCTAAGGCAGAGACTGCTAGTTGTACTTGCGACATCCAATCTCCCTTTGTTTTGTAAAGCACACGATCACCTCAGATTAAGATCATATTTCCCAAGGAAGAAGTAAGATTGCAGAGTAGTGGGAGAACCCTGGGCTTGCTCGTCCCTTGAACATAGCTAGATCAGCATCAAAACAGCTTGAACTACTAGGATATCCATCTGAAGATTAAGAAAACAATCTACACAATTACAGGGCAAGAACACGGCAGCTGCAAGCTTCAGAGATGTAAATTCGGGGAGAGAAAAGCCACAGTGCCATGGAGGGGGCGGGAGTCCTTTTTGTGGAGAGGATGGAGGGTTGGAGAGAGTGCATTAGGATGCAAGAAAAACACTCCCCCAGGACCACTGACTCAGGAATTGAGAGGAATTGACTATTCCAAGTTTTTTTGTAAACTGTGGAGCCCAAATTCTGAGGTTTTAGAAGTCTACACCATTCACTGAAACCAAACTGGGCAGGCACCAGCACCCGAGGGAGGTTGGAGGCCTGGGAGTTGACAGCAGACAGCCTGGTGTGGGGATCCCCTGGGTTGCACTGGGAGAGAACATCCTCCTTCCTGGAATACATTGGGAAAAGGATAGATTCTCTCTCCAAGGACAAGGAACCCAGCAGATGCCACTGAGCAGCCATTCAACAGCAGGGGACAGAGGCACATGCAGAGAGTAGAAAACATGGTCACAGCTTTTTGCCGTGCTGCACCACAGACTCCAGGCACCTTTCGTGGTCATGCAACTGCTTTTCTGGGACAGAACAATACTGGGGGCAGCGCTGTGAGGTTCTCCTCCAGGGGAGGAAAGCAGGTCCATGCCTTGCTAGGTCATTTAAGATTTGGAGTTTCGAATCCTAGCCCCCCCACCAGAGATAAAACATAGGAGAACTGTGAGCATAATGGGTAGATAAACCAGTTACAGCTTTTTACTGTGCTGCACCATAAGCTCCAGACACCATCACGATGCTGGGAAAAGTACTGCAAGGCTCTCCTCTGGGGGAGATCTTGTTCATGCCTTGCTGGGTCATTTAAGATTTGGAGTTTTGAATCCCAGCAGCACACCAGAGATAAAGCACAGAAGTACCGTGGTGCTGGACTTGCCAAAGGCCCAGGGATGGACAAGTTGAGGGCGGAGATCTGATAGAGGCTTGGGCCACAGAACGGGAGATCATTCGCTTTTCTGTAAGGGCCTCCTGAACAGCAGTGGCTATCAGTTCCCCTCCCCAGGGACAAGAAGATGGAGTGATGCCATCTTCTTACCACCACACTGCCCCCTCACCCACCAGCACCATTGGACTTCAGAGAGAAACACAGTGCCCCAGTAGAGGCTAGAGCTCCTTACACCAAAACCCACCCCCTGTGGCCTGCAAGGACAGCTTTACTAGGGCAGGTCTGACCTAGAGCCAGCCCAAACGGCCTCTCTCCCACAGGAACAACGCAGGCCCCCTGCATGTACTTTTTTTTTTCTTTTTTTCTTTGAAATCAGGCTTATAGTTTTTTGTTTGTGTGTTTGTATGTGCCCTTTTCTTGTTTTTTTGAAGTAGGCTTCTTCTTTCTTTTTTTTTTTTTGAATCAAGTTTATAGTTGTCTGTTTGCTTTTTTTGTTCCTTTTGCTTTTCTCTTTTTTTTTTTTTGGTTCATGTTTTGTTTTGTTTTGTTTTGTTTTTTCTGTTAGCAGGCTTATCTTAACAAACAAATCAAAGCACACCTAGTTAAAGGCCCAAACACTTCCCATTGCAAGCAAGGAGGAATTCATAGACCTGTGGGAAAGAGCAGCTAAGACACAACAACAGAGTGCAGGCAGCATACATCAGAAACACTTCCTGAAGTGCCAGGCCCTGGAAAGTGTATGAGCCATTTTTAAAATAGCATTACTCTCAAGACCAGGAAACATAACAAGCCTTCATAATACACAAAAGACAGAAACTTAGCCAAAATGACAATATGAAGGAATTTTCCCTAAAATAAAGATCAAGAAGAAATAGCAACCAAGGACTTGCTCAAAACAGATATAAGCAATATAACTGAACAAGATTTTAGAACAACAGCCATAAGAACACTAGCTGGGCTTGAAAAAAGCATAGAAGAGACCAGAGAAACTTTTGCTGTAGATATAAAAGACCTAAAAAGTAGTCAGGCCTAAATAAAAAAATGCTATAACTGACATGGAAAAGTAGGTGGATATAATCACAATGAGGATGGAAGAATCAGAGGAATGAATAAGTGATAAAAAAGATAAAATTACAGAAAATAACAAAGCTGAAAAAAAGAGGAAAAGAAAACTATTAGATCATGAACATAGGCTTAGGGAAATCAGTGATTTCATAAAGTGCAAAAACATCCATATCATAGGAGTCCAAGAAGAAGAATGCGAAAAAGGGGCAGAAGGTTTATTTGAACAACTGATAACTGAGAATTTCCCTAATCTGGGAAAGGAAACAGGCATTCAAGTACAAAAGGCAAAGAGAACTACCCTCAACATCAACAAAAACAGGTCAAAACCAAGACATATCATAGTGAAACTTGCAAAATACAAAGATAAAGAAAATTCTGAAAGCAGCTAGAGACAAAAGGTCCTTACCCTACAAGGGCAGACAAATATGGTTAACTGCAAACCGGTCCACAGAAATTTGGCAGGCCAGAAGAGAGCAGCATGATATATTCAATGTGCTAAATGGGAAAAAAAAAATGTAGCCAAGAATACTTTATCCAACAAGGCTGACATTCAGAATACAAGGAGAGAGAAAGATTTTTCAAGACGAGCAAAAACTAAAGGAGTTCATCAACACTAAACCTGTTCTGCAAGAAATATTAAAGGGGACACTTTGAGCAGGAAAGAAAGAACCAAAAGCAACAAAGACTAGAAAGCAATAGAGACAATCTACAGGAATAGCAACCTTACAGGTAATACAATGGCAGTAAATACTTATTCTCCATCAATAATTACCCTGAATATAAATGGACTAAATGCTCCAGTCAAAAGGCAATATGGTATCAGAATGGATCAAAAAACATGGCCCGCTGATATGCTGCTTACAACACACAAATTTAATACCCAAAGACACCACCAAATTGAAAGTGAGGGGGTGGAGAAACACTTATCATGCTAATGGACATCAAAAGAAAGATGGAATATCCCTACTTATATAAGACAAACTAGATTTTTAAAATTTTATTATTATTTTTATTTATTATGTTCACCGAGCCAACATATAGTACATAATGAGTTTTTGATGTAGTGTTTGACAAATTAGATTTTAAAACAAAGACTGTTATAAGAGGTGAAGAAGGTGAAGAAGGGCACTATAAAGGGGTCTATCCAACAAGCTCTTTTATTATTTATTTAGGCCCCCAACTTGAGAGCAGCCAAATATATAAATCAATTAATAACTTAAAAAAACTCATTGATATAATACAATAATAGTAGGGGATTTTAAAACCCCTCTCACAGCATTAGACAGATCATCTAAGGAGAAGATCAACAAGGAAACAATGGCTTTGAATGACACACTGGAGTGGATCGACTTAACAGATGTATTCAGAGCATTTCATCCTAAAGCAGAATACACATTCTTTTCAAGTGTACATGAAACATTTTACAGAATAGATCATATACTGGGTCACAAAACAGGCCTCAACCTGTACAAAAAGATTGAGATCATACCATGCATATTTTCAGACCACAACACTATGAAACTTGAAATCAACCAGAAGAAAAAATTGGAAAGACCACAAACAGATGGAGGCTAAAGAACACCCTACTAAAGAATTAATGGAAATTAAAGAACCAGGAAATTAAAGCAGAAATTAAAAAAAATACATGGAAGCAAATGAAAATGAAAACAGGACAGTCTAAAACCTTTGGGATGCAGGAAAAGCAGTCTTAAGAGGGAAGTATACAGCAATACAGGCGTTCCTCAAGAAGCAAAAAAAAGTCTCAAATACACAACTTAAACTTACACCTAAAGTAGCTGGGAAAAGAATGGCAAATAAAGTCTAAACCCAGAGGAGAAGAAAAATAGGATTAGAGGAGAAACCAATGATAGAAAGAAAGAAGGGAAGGAAGGAAGGAAGGAAGGAAGGAAGGAAGGAAGGAAGGAAGGAAGGAAGGAAAAAAAGAGAGGGAGGGAGGGAGAGGGGAGGGAAGAGAAGGGATAGGAAGGAAAAGGAAGGGAAGGGGAGAGTAGAACAGGTCAACAGAACTAGGACCTGATTCTTTGAAACAATTAGTATGACTGATAAAGACTTATGCCAGACTTATCAAGAAGAAAAGAGAAAGGACCCAAATAAATAAAATCATGAATGAAAGAGGAGAGATTACAACTAACACTGAAAAAATACAATTGTTAAGAAAATATTATGAGCAATTATATACCAATGAATTAGGCAATCTGGAAGAAATTGATAAATTCCTAGAAACACATAAACTACCAAAACTAAAACAGGAGGAAATAGAAAATTTGAACAGACCCATAGCCAGAAAAGAAATTGAACCAGTAATCAAAAGTCTTCCGACAAACAAAAGTCCAGAACTGTATCGCTTCCCAGCGTTATTTTACCAAACATTCACCAGGTGCTACACGCAACTAATGAATCATTGAACACTACATCAAAAACTAATAATGTACTATATGTTGGCTAACTGTATTTAAATAAATTTTTAAAAATGAAAAAAAAAATACCTATTCTTCTGAAACTGTTCCAAAAAATAAAAATGGAAAGAAAAGTTCCAAACTCATTCTCTGAGGCCAGCATTACTTTGATCCCCAAACCAAAGACCCCACTAAAAAGGAGAATTACAAATGAATATCCCTGATGATGGGGGATGTAAAAATTCTCAACAAGACACTAGCTAATCAAATCCAACAGTCATTAAGAGGATTATTCACGACGACCAAGTGGGATTTATTCCTGGGTGCAGGGGAGGTTCAATACCTGCAAACCAATCAACATGATATACCACATTAATAAAAGAAAGGATAAGAACCATAGGTCTTCTCAATAAATGCAGAAAAAACATCTGACAAATTACAGCATCCTTTCTTGATAAAAATACTCAAGAAAGTAGGGACAGAAGGAACACACCTCAACATCATAAACGCCATATGTGAAAGACCCACAGCTAACATCATCCTTAACGGGGAAAAACTGAGAGCTTTCCCCCTAAGATCAGGAACACAACAGGGATGTCTACTCTCACCACTGTTGTTCAACATAGTACTTGAAGCACTGACCTCAGCAATCAGACAACAGAAAGAAAAGATATCCGAATCAGCAAGGAAGAAGTCAAACTTTTACTCTTCACAGACGACATGATCCTCTATGTAGAAAACCCGAAAGACTCCACCAAAAAATTGCTAGAACTGATATATAAAGTCAGCAAATTTGCAGGATATAAAATCAACTCACAGAAATCTGTTGCATTTCTATATACCAATAATGAATCGGAAGAGAAATCAAGGAACCGATCCCATTTACAATTGCACCAAAACCCATAAGAAACCTAGGGATAAACCTAATCACAGAGGTAAAAGATCTGTACTCTGAAAACTACAGAACACTTATGAAAGAAATTGAAGAAAACACAAAGAAATGGAAGAACATTCCATGCTCATGGATTGGAAGAACAAATATCATTAAAATGTGTATACCACCAAAAGCAATCTACACGTTCAATGCAATCCTTACCAAATCACACCAGCATTTTTTACAGAGCTAGAAGAAACAATCCTAAAATTTGTATGGAACCAGAAAAGACCCCGAATAGCCAAAGGAATGCTGAAAGAGCAAACCAAAGCTGGAGGCATTACAATTCCAGACTTCAAGACATATTACAAAGCTGTAATCATCAAGACAGCATGATACTGGACAAAAACAGACACATGGATCAATGGAACAGAATAGAGAACCCAGAAATGGACCCACAACAATATGGCCAACTAATCTTCAACAAAGCAGGAAAGAATATTCAATGGAAAAAAGACAGTATGTTCAACAATTGGTGTTGGGAAAATTGGACAGCCACATTTAGAAGAATGAAACTGGACCACTCTCTTACATCATACACAAAAATAAACTCAAAATAAATGAAAGACCTAAATGTGAGACAGGAATCCATCAAAATCCTAGAGGAAAAAATAGGCAGTAACTAACATCTTTTACATCAGCCAAAAACAACGTTCTTTCTAGGTATGTCTCCTGAGGCAAGGGAAACAAAAGCAAAAATTAACTATTGGGATTTCATCAAGATAAAAAGCGTCTACACAGCACAACAAACAATCAACAAAACTAAAGGCAACCCATGGAATAGAGGATATTTGCAAATAACGTATCGGATAAAGGGCTAGAGCCCAAAGTCTATAAAGAACTTTTCAATTTCAACACTCAAAAAATAAATAATCCAGGTAAGAAATGGGCAGACGACATGAACAGACATTTCTCTAAAGAAGACATACAAATGGGTAACAGACATATGAAAAAATGTTCAACATCACTCAGTATCAGTGAAATACAAATTAAAACCACAATGAGATACCATCTCACACCTGTCAAAATGGCTAAAATTAACAACTATGGAAACAACAGATATTGGTGAGGATGCAGAGAAAGGAGAACCCTCTTAAAATGGTGAGAATACAAACTGGTGCGGCCACTCTGGAAAACAGCATGGATGTTCCTCAAAAAGTTAAAAACAGAACTACCCTATGACCTAGCAATTACACTACTAGGTATTTAAACAAAGGTTACAAAAATACTGTTTCAAAGGGGCACATGCACCCCAATGTTTATAGTAGCACTATCAACAATAGCCAGAGTATGTAAAGAGCCCAAATGTCCAACTGGCTGATGAATGGATAATATATATAGTGGAATATTACTTAGCCATGAAAAATAATGAACTCTTGCCATTTGCAACAACATGGAAGGAATTAGAGTGTATTATGCTAAGCAAAGTCAGTCAGTCAGAGAAAGACAAATACCGTATGGTTTCACTCATGTAGAATTTAAGAAACAAAACAGATGAACATAGGGGAAGGGAAGGAAAAATAAAATAAGATAAAAACAGAGAGGGAGGCAAACCATAAGAGACTCTTAACTATAGAGAACAAACTGAAGGTTGTTATAGGGGAGGTGGGTGGCAGGATGGGCTAAAAGGATGATGGGCTTAAGGAGGGCACTTGTGATGAGCATTGGATGTTACATGTAAGAGATGATCACTAGATTCTATTCTTGAAACTAATACTAACTACACTACATGTTAACTAATTTGAATTTAAATACAATCCTGGAGGAAAAAATAAAATAAAATCTTTATCAAAAACTCTAAAAAAAAAGAAAAAGATAGCATTTCCAAGTGCTTAGTAGCTTAGTAGTGTGTGACTGCATGTCTAAGTACTGATAAGATGTAAACAAAAATGGTGCAAGCAATTTCTCACAAATTCTCAAGGGGTATTTTTTTCTCTTCTTTCTGGCTGGGTTGTGAGCATAACAGAAACTGGAGTAGCCATTTTGGCCAGATGAAAATGGCACATGATAAGCTTGACAGAACCACAAAAATATAGAAACTTGGGTCACCGACTATAAAGCCATAAAAGTCCTAGGGTGCCTACACTTATGTGAATGAGAAATAAACTTCCATCTTGCTTGAACTAGTTATTCGGGTTTTTTAAATCACAAACAGCAAATTCTTAATATCTTAACAAATATATGATGTGGGAGCAAAATATCATATAATGAAGCCTAAGGTTACACTGTGCCTCTGAGAAAGATTAAAATTGGCTAGGAGTGGGGGAGTGGTGCAGAAAAACAGACCAGGAGGGAAATTCTCCTACATAACAAAACCCTTCTTAGTTAAACAACCAGGGAAGACTTCAACTTACCTGTTTTTAGCCCTATAGCCTTAAGAGCACTTAGTAAATGGTCTTATCTTTGACTCAGAGCCACATTTTCCCCCTCTTGTTTAGAAAATAAACATCTACCTATATAACTACAGAAAAAAAAAAACACCACATGATACATACTGAGATGGACTTTAAAAAGAAGACAACTCAAGGCTTGAGAGAAGATGGACAGTTACATGATAAAGCAAGTATAGGAAAATGTTAACGGCATACCCTAGGAGGTGGAGATACATACATGTGCCCACACTGTACTATTCTTTTAACCTTCTGTACGCTTGTAAATTTTCATGATAAAATATTCAAAAGAAAAACATTCTATTTACCGCTAGTCAACATAACCCATTTTACAAAGACATAAACAGAAAGCCAGGAATCACCAAACCAATACAATTAAAGGATCATGATAAACAGAATATCCAACCTTAGAGAAAAAAAGAGATGGTTCAAGAAACAGAAAGAACTTTCTGATGATATTGCAGAACATAAAATAGCACATTTCTATGAAAAAAAAGCAATCAGAAAATAAATATTTCTTGAAAATTAAAAATAAATATCTGAACCTTCGAAAACATTGATTGACTAAAAACTGACTTAGTCATCTGGAATTTAAATAACACTGAGTTAAAACTTACTGAGTAGAAGACACCAGTCTAAGCTCCTCACACATCAGTGCCACCATCATCATTCATTTGGATGAACCCAATAGCCTCCCAAATTATCTACATACTTCTACACCGACCCCTTTCAGTCAATTCTTAAAGGTGCCATAGCGATTCTTTTACCATCAGATCATGTCTGGGAATGGCTGGTGGAGCAGTCAGAAGACACACAACATTTATTAATTAAGCTCACAGTCTTAAATGGGCATGGTTTGTGGCACCCAAAACAATTACAATAGTAACATCAAAGATCATTAATCACAGATCACCATAACCAACATAATAATGAAGAAGTTTAAAGTAATTGCTAGAATTACCAAAATGTGACAGTTATGAAGGGAGCAAATGCTGTTGGAAAAATGGTGTTAATAGACTTGTTCAATGCAAGGCTGCAAAGGACTTTCAATTTCTAAAAAACACA
This sequence comes from Potos flavus, assembly GCA_028534135.1. Taxonomy (NCBI): domain Eukaryota; kingdom Metazoa; phylum Chordata; class Mammalia; order Carnivora; family Procyonidae; genus Potos; species Potos flavus. The sequence goes on along the minus strand of CM052895.1, from coordinate 60,518,126 downwards.
TTATTTTCAAAGTACAATAAAGTGAGGTATGCCTGTAGTATTCTATTACATGAATACATCAAAATTTGTTTATTTACACCCCAGTTTGATGGACACCTGGGCTATTTATAGTTTGGGGCTATTAGGAATAAAACTTCTATGAACATTCTTACACATCTTAATTATTGGCTTTTTAGCTATATCTCTGCATTTTTTTTTCCAATGGTTCCTCTAAGTATTAAACATATACCCTTAACTTTCTATAGAGAGTGTTTAGGTCCATTTACTTCTTACCTCATTCTGCCCTATGTAATACAGCTTTCATATGTATTACAGCAACAGATCTAATAAACTTCACCAATGTTAAAATTTTTGTTTTAAAGTTTTACGTATTTTAATGAAATTAAGAGAAAAATAACATTTACTGAGGTATTTTCTATTTCTGATGCTTCTTCAAGATCCTAACTTCTATATGGTTTTATTTCCCCTCCATTAGCACTTCTTGAAGATCTGCTTGTGATAAATGTTTATTTCACCATTCTTGAAGGTATTTCACTAGATACAGAATTCTGGACTGACTACCTTTTTATCTGAGCAGTTGGAAGATGATCCAATCTCTTCTGGCTTCCACTGTTTCTGATGAAAAGACAGTGATCATATGGATTGTTCTATATACAATTGTCATTTTATTCTGTCTGCTTTCAAAATCTATCTTTTTTAAAGATTTTATTTATTTATATGACAGAGAAAGACACAGCAAGAGAGGGAACACAAGCAGGGGGAGTGTGAGAGGGAGAAGAAGGCTCCCTGCTGAGCAGTGAGCCTGATGCGGGGCTCAATCCCAGGACCCTGGGATCATGACCTGAGCTGAAAGCAGACACTTAATGACTGAACTACCCAGGTGCCCCTAAAATCTCTGCATTGTTTTTGAGAAATCTATGTTATGCATAGGTAGGACACATTTATATTTATGTACAACTTCATTGACTCCCTCCTCACAATCTCCATTCTGCTGTTAAGCCCAACCAATGAATTTTTTAAAATTTCATATTATTTTATTTTTCCATAACAGAATTTCCATTTGGTTCTTTATTATAATTTTTATGTCTCTGCTGAGATTTCCTGTATTTCCATTCTGTATGAGTATACTTTCCTTTCTGTCACTAAGCATAGTTATAATAGCTTTTTAAAGTCTTGTTTGATGATTCCAACAATGAGTCATCTTGAGATCAGTTCCATTGTGTCTTTTCAGAATGGTTAATTGTGCTGGGGGAGTCTTCAGGACCATGCCTACCCTTGGAGATTAACTAGATCTCACAGGATTCATTACATACTTGTACTCATAACTAAGATTTATTACAGTATGTAGTGTGTGTGTAAGAAAGAAGGCTCATTATAAGGATGTGGCAACGTATCTTAAAAGCCTACTGACCTCATTTAACATCCAATATATCAAGTTTCAGTCATACTGAGAGGGAGAATAAGTTTCTGAGGATATTTGGGAATAACCAAGTTGCCCACAACGACAACATCAGTACATAAGAGGATTACAATGAAGAAGAGTGGGAGAAAGTTTTGTGCTTATAGAAGTAATCGTAAAGAATCAGAAATAGAGAACTTCAGACTAGATATAAGCTGGAAGGGAAAGTTAATAAAAGAGGAAGAGTACCAGGAACAGATCGAAGAATTACTTGGTACTAATATCCCAATGAGGAGGTACCATTCCAACCTTGAAAACATGATTTTTATAAATATTACGTAACATTTTAAACTATAGTTTCTGTAACATAAATATTTGGATGTAACTGATATATTCAATGTGCAGCACTTGGGGGATGTGTGGTAACAAGCAATAAAACCTAGGTTTTCTCCTACTGCTACAGCCAAAATCCGCTTTATCAGATCTTTTTCCCTATCCCTGGATTTTATCCTAGGCATGCATTACAGCTTTTCTGGTCACAGTAGGACATTTTCAAATGTCTAATTTTTAGTTATTTAGAAGTCCAATGTGATCTCAAAGTCACTTTAAATGTTTTGTATTCTTTGCCCCATTGCTTCCTTCCTTTATGTAATGTTTTGTCTTCCACTCTTTTCAAGCAGTTTCCCTAGAGTATGCAATATCCATTTATAACTTATCTAAACCCACTTTCAAATTAACACCATACACCTTCATGGGTAGTGAAAGTGCAGAGTATTTTCAATTCCTCCCTCCTGTCCTTTGTAACATTGCAGTCATTCATTTCATCTATCCACAAGCTCTAATTACAGAACACAATATTGACAGTATTATTTTGAATAGAGTATTATCTGTCAGATCAATTTAGAATAAGAAAAATAGATTTAATTTTACCTTTATTCTTTCTCTAAAACTATTTTTTTTTTTTTAATAATGTAGAACCAAGTTTTCAACCTGTAACATTTCCATCTCTTTGAAGAACTTCTTTTAATATTTCTTGCAGTTCAGGTCCACTGGTGACAGTCTCCCTCCATTTTTGTTTGTCTAAAAAAGTATTTTTCTTCTCCCTTCTTAAGAATAATTTCACAGGGTAACAAATTCTGTGGGGTTTTTTTCCTTTCAACACTTTAAATATTTCACTCTACTCTCTTCTTGCATAGTTTCTGAAGATAAGACCAATTTAATTTTTATCCCTTTTTCTCTGTAGGCAAGGTTTTTTTTTTCCCCTGTCTGGCTTCAAGATTTTTTTGTTCTTGATTTTTTGCTGTTTAGAATATGTATGTCCAGGTATAGATTTTTTTTTTTAGTATTTATCCAGTTTGCAGTTTTCTATGCTTCCTGGATCTGTGGGTTTTGTGTCTGCATTAATTTTAGAAAATTCTCAGTCATTATTTCTTTAAATAGTTCTTTTCTATCTTCCTTCATTTCTTCCTTTTCTTTCTTTCCTTCTTTCTTTCTCTCTCTCTTCCTTCCTTTCTTCCTTTTCTTTCTTTCTTTTTCTTTCTTTCTTTCTTCTTCCAGGTTTTCTATTATGCCAATGTTACACATTTTGTCATTTCCACAGTTTTAGGATATTTTGTTATTTTTTCATTTTTTTCTCTTTGTAATTCAGTTTTATAACTTTCTATTGACGTATTTTCAACCTACATTCTCTCCTTGGCTGTGTCCAGTATACTTATGAGCCAATTGAAGCTATTTTTCATGTCTGTTCATGTGTTTGTTTTCTAGCATTTCCTCTTGATTCATCCTAAGTGTTTTAATTTCTCTGTTTACAGTCCCCTTCTGTTCCTACATGTTGTCCATCCTTTCCCTCCCCCCACCTTCAAAGACTAGAGTGGGATGGGGTTGAATATTTTCACTGCTCTAGATTGATAAACCTCCAGTTGGTTAGGTAAAATAGTTTCCCTTAATGGCAAGGTTGATAAGGAAAACAGACAGCTCTGGTATATTTCAAAATGGTCACTTTTCCTCTTCCCCAGACAGAAGAGGATTTTTCTCCTATTTTCACAGTAAGAACCTGGCAGAGCTTCCAAAGGTAAAATTCAGGAAAATGTGGGTGGTCTCCCTTCCCCCACAACAAGGGGAACCACTTGAAGTTTTTAACTCTAAAGCTAGTCCATGAGTTTAAATTCTCATGGTAGTACACAGTGAGCCTCCAGCAATTTATCAACGGCAGTTTAGGGTGTTCCTACCCACACTGACTCCTGCTGCCAACTTCTGCTCCCTCTAAGCTGTGCTCTTTAAATACCTGTCTGTCTCTCCTAGTCGGGGGTCAGTAATTTTCCTACTGACCTCAATCTTTCATGGATTTAGAAAGAGTTGATGATTTTTAGTTTGTTCCGCTTTTTTCTTATTATGAGGATGGAAGTGACTGACCTCCAAGCTCCAAACTCTTTACATATTGGACTGGAAACTGCTAACTTACTTAAAGTGTCCTCTTTCCTAGCATAGGCCTGACCTACAAATATGACTGGAAGGAAGAGGGTAAATCTGTTTTGTCTTGGTTCCTCCACCTTTTACTTCTATATGTCCCACACTCACTCTGTTACCTTGAAGTCCATTAGCATCAGCTTAGGGATGGGGAAGAAAAGGCTATTATAAAGGAAAATCATGGTGCCCTCTGTTAACAACTGCCTAAAAGCTGATGCTTTTGTACATTTTGGAAATTCCAAATTCTGGAACTCCAACACTGCCATTGCCAGATGCACAGAATGAATGCTCCAGCCAGCATGTCAAATTTCCATGCAGATCCTCTCCTGGTGGCTTACTTCAAACAACTTCATTCTGCTCCCTGGTTGCTTTTCCTTTCTTTCATTCTACTGGAAACACTTCGCTTCTTTTTCAAAATAATTCTAGTAGTGCTATGAGTTGAAATGTGTCCTCTTGAAAAGATACAATACAGTCTGAAGCCCAGTACCTCACAAATGACACTATTTGGAAATAAGGCCACTAGATAATAAGTTAAAATGAGGTCATTGGGGTATACCCTAATGCAATATGATTAGAGTCCCTATACAATAGCAAAAATTTGGATGCAGAGACAAGACACAGGGAGAATGCTGTGAGAAGATACAAGTAGAGATTGGGATAATGCATCTATAAGCCAAGGGACATTAAAGATTCCGGCAAACCACCAGATCCTAGGGCATGGAAGAAAATTTCCCTCCAGTGCTCAGAAAGAACCAACATCACCTACACTTTCATCTTGAACTTCTAACTTTCAGAAATGTGAGGCAGTAATTTTTTGTTGTGAAGCCACCTAGGTTAAGGTACTTTGTTACTGGTGGCCCTTGAAAATGAATACAACAGCCATATACCAACATGTCTATTAGCTTTTGGGAAAACTCGACAGTTTTTATCTCTTTGTCATCACAGGCACCCTCAGTTGGTCTCTTCCCTTTAAATATTTCCAGGCAAGAGAGCTGCATAATCACTTTTGGGACTGCAATTTCCCAAACGCCAAGGTTACTGGTCAACCCTCACCCCACCACATCTCCAAATTTCTTACAACCCTCTTCCTCAGTGGCAGCAAGGAGGGACCAGGGGCCAGATCATGTAGGATCTTACAGTTTTATGAAGACAATTTTTTATTTTCTTCCACTTAGCTAAAGAAGCTCTTAGAACTTTTGACCAGGAAAGTAACAAATTCAGACATGCATTTTAGAAGCATTTCTACAGCTGCCAAATGGAGGTTAGACTGTAGGAAGGCAAAAATAGAAGCATGTAGTACAATTAAGAGGCAATTACAGCACCCGTTGAGTAGCAGAATAATGCTGTATAGGTGTTCAGAACTAATTAGGTTTAGGATACCCTTTGAAAAAAAGCCGACAGATTTTGCTGAGGGATTGGATGTGGAATGTTAGAGAAAGAGGAATCAGAGGATAATCTGAACAATTGTAAGTATCCCATGCCATTTACTGAGATGGAGAGATATGCAATAGGAAACAGGTTTTGGAGGCAGAAAATATAGAGCCTGAAATGCATATTAAATATCCTAGTAATATGTTGAATAAGAAGTTGGATATGTGAGTATAGTAATCAGATCAATCAGGGCTGGATGTGGATATTTGGAAGCCATCAGCATAGTGAAGTTATGCAAAAGACGATGAAGGAAATGGATGAGATGGCCTGGGGAATGAGGACAAATAAAGAGGAGAATAGGTCTGGAGCATAATAACATTTAGAAATCAGGAAGAGGGGCGCCTGGGTGGCTCAGTCCATTAAGCAGCTGCCTTCAGCCCAGGTCATGATCCTGGAGTCCTAGGATCCAGCCCAGTGTTAGGTTCTCTGCTCCGAGAGGAGCCTGCTTTTCCCTCTCCCTCTGACTGCTGCTCCCCCCTGCTTGTGCTCTCTCTTCTGTCAAATAAATAAAATCTTAAAAGAAAAAGAAATCAAGAAGAATCAAGCGAAGGAGAATCAAAAGAGCACCACGATTTCACAAAAGTCAAATGAAAAATGTGTATCAAGTTTCAAGTAAAAAGATGTAATTAACTATGTCAAATGCTGCTGAATGGTTAAGATGAAGATTAAGAGTTGCCCCCTGGATTGCTGACTGTTTAAATGCCCGGCTATCGACACACAAACTCTCCTTTCATTCTAATATGTCAACTACCTAAGAGGTCTCACTCACACACTCTTCAAGTGTGTATAAGAATTAAAGATCTAGACTTTATTTTTAACATTATGTATTCAGTACTTTGTGGGCCATTTAAAGAATTTTCGTGAGCAATTTTTACTACCAGGAATTTTCCCATAAAGGCTGCGTTTACAACCCAAGTCCTCTTAGCCATGTGTGACTACAGGTTTCCACAAATGTTTCTCATTCATCCCACTAGTAACTCAGGAAATAGGAAAAAAGCAGGTGAGGGAGCTTAACTTTAATTTCCTACTTTATAAGTCAAAATTTTGAAGTAAACGTAATCTTCCAAATCTAGAAGTTTCGACTTTCTGTCTTTTCAGAAGCTGAATGGAGTGGGTAAAGTATGAATAAAACATAAGTGGGAGAGTGGGCAATTGGCTGCATGGACAGTCTCGCAACTGCTTTTTATTTTTCTTGGAGAACGAGGCTTCAGGGTGGCCCCGTCCTCAAGGCCACTCAGGAAGCGGAGTCTCCCGCTTTAGAGATAAGGGTGAAGGAAAAGAAGACCAAGGTCCGCGGAAAAAGAACAGAACAACTCTTACCTCCCACAAGCCTCTCTCTCCCAGCCCACCTAGCTCCACAGGAACCAACTTAGCGATCACGCTCCGCCCATTTCCGGATTGTCGCAGACACCGTCGCATGCGCAATGACGTTTCAGTCGCTTGCGGACCCCGGAAGTGCGGCTCGAACTTGATCGGGGCGCGGATCCCGAGAGGGAAAGTCATAACAACCGCACGAGGGAGTTCGTCTGGCGAGCTGGAAGGCCACGCCTCCTCCCGCCTCCCCCCGCAGCCCTGTAGCTGGGGGCAGAGCTCAGGTAGGACCTGCGTTTGCGGGGATATGAGCTCCGGGGGCAGGCCCGGGCGGAAATCAGAGGAAGGGGCTGGCCTGGTCGGCCTCGGGCGGGGATCGTTGGCCCCGGGGCCGCAGGCTGCCCACATCTCACGCTGCGTGCCCTGCGCACAGGTGTCCCCAATTCTGGGACCCCGCCCAAGGGCAGGTTCCACCTACCGTTTTTACTTATGAGGCGGGCAGGACACGTGCGTTCCCTGGTTGACTGTCCTTACAAGTGAACATGTGGGGTTCGGTGAGCCCTAGAGACCATAGAGTAATGGGCCCTCGTATGCTTTCTCAAGAGGGACGGTATTTATTGCCTGATTAAACATTTTTTTCTACAAAAATTATAATCAACGGCCGAAGCTTTACCAGATGTCATTAACTGCAGACAGAAAATTAAAGTGCAGTTATAAAAAAACTCTCAAAATTTGTAACATGTATGTATGGGCGCTGTGGGACATTTGACTGGAATAGATTTTTAAACTTTTGACGTTGAAATAAAGTTAGGTATATATTGGAAGCACGCTTTTCCCTCCCTCATCCAGAGATTTAACATATTCTTCTCATGCCGCAGAGGGTGTATCTCTTGGGCCAAGAATTGGTTACTTAATTTTTATCTATATTTATTAACAACTAGTGTTCTTACATTTGTGTGTTTCCCTACCTCTGAGAAGTGGTAGAGGGAAAAATCCTGTGGTTTTCAGACTAGCAAGTGCCTTCTAATGTTTATCAAAGCAGATGCAATGCAATGTTTATTATGCAATACATGGTATCTTTTTGTTTTAAAGCGGTGTTAGAGGTAAATTCTTTATCCTTATACTTTATTCCATATTGTAAGGGACGGTTATAGTGTATTCATTTAGGGTATTTAGAAACTGTGAGAGCAGCGCTCATGAATTCAGCGACTCAAGAAGACCACACATGGTTTTCCTCTTTCTTTTCAATCTTATTTCTTACCATTATTTTCCGTATTCACACAGTTCCAGCCACACCTGTCTTACTGCTTTTTGACTTGTTTGAAGTGCCTAATTAAGGTATTATTGTTAGTGCTGGTACCAGGCTTCTATCTGACTTTTTAAACTAGGTATTCCTCCCACTTTAATCATTCCTGCTCTGGATGGCTTTGAGGCAGTGGCTGGTGGCTGTTGCGAGGCTGGTAGATGGTAGAATAGTACCAAGACCAAGAGGAAAATATGATTTTATGCTGTGAGCATCCATCTATTTATTCATTTAACAAATATTTATTGGCCATCTTCGATGTGCCAGGTGGTGTTCTAGGTGATGGGGGTATAATGAACAAAATAAACAAAGTCCTTGTGCTCCTGGAATTTACATCATAGTGGATGGAGGAAAAAAATAGCAAGTAAATGTGTATATCAGGTAGTGATAAAAGCTATGAAGAAAAATAAAGCTCTTTATGGGCAGAGAGAATTACAGAGGATACTATTTTACACAAGATTGTCAAGCTTAGCCTACTCAAGGGAACATATGAGTAGACATCTGAATGAAATGAGAGCGTGAACTCTGCAGGTTGTAGGGATGGATGTTTTAGATAGCAAAATGTGGTGAGGCAAGGGTATGTTTGGTATATCCGAGAATAGCAATGATGTAGGCATGGAGGCGTTAGAGTTTAAAAATCTCAGAAATGAGTATTTATTCAGTGGTTTGCTGTGTGCTTGAGAGATCTTACTTATTGACTGGCTATTTTTTTCAACTTTCCCAGACAGAGCTCTATGAGGAGAATCTGAAATCCTTAAAAATTTAGAGATGTTTCCATGCTCTTCATTGACACTAATGAAGATAAGCACCATTTACTTAGTTGATAAATTACTTGCGCTGTTTTAGTCAGATAAGGTTTGCACAGTAGCCATGGATAACTAAGTATCAAGTACTTTTCTGTCCTATTGTAAACTTTACTTTTCATTCATCTTTTTTATTGTGGTAAAATATACATAACATAAAATTTACCATTTTAAACATTTTTAACTTTATATATGAGTGGTACTAAGTACACTCACACTGTTAGGCAATCATCACTGTCATCCATCTCCAGAACTTTTCATCTTCTTCAGCTGAAAAGCCATACCCTTTAAACATTAACTCTCTGTTCTCCCCTCCCTTTAGCCTCTCACAATCACCAGTTTACTTTCTGTCTGAATTTCCTGTCTCTACTCAAGGTAACTCGTATGAATGGAATCATACAATATTTGTCCTTTTGTGACTGGCTTATATTTTCAAGGTTCATCCATGTTGTATCTTGTTTTCTTTTTAAGGTTGATTGATACTCCATTGTATGTGTATACCACTTTTTTTTTTTTTTTATCATTTTGACCATGGATGCTTGTGTTGCTGTCACCTTTTGTCTCTTATGAATAAGAGTTGCTCTGAACAGGAGTGTGCAAATATCTGTTTGAGTTTCTGCTTTCATTTCTTTTGCCTATATACCTAGAATTGGATCAAATGTCAATTCTGTATTTAATTTTTTAGGAATCACCTTACTGTTAACCACAGTGGTTGTACTATTTTACGTTCCTACAAACAATGAGCAGAGGTTGCAATTTCTCTACGTCTTCACCAATACTTTTTCACATCTTTGCCAAACACATTCTCTCTCTCTCTCTCTCTTTTTTTTTTTTTTTTGATAATAGTCATCCTAATGGGTGTGAAGTAGTATCTCATGTAGTTTTTATTTACAGTTTCCTAACAATTGGAGGTGTTAAACATCTTTTCATATGCTTTGGGGCCATATGTACATCTTCATTGGAGTGCTAGTCATTTATTTTAAGATCCGATTTTAATAGAAATTTTTGGATTTTTTTTTTTTTTTTGGTGTGTCTTCTAAGGGTTAAGAAGGCAGCCACTATTTTTCTGTGGATTTTTTTAACCCTAAAATACTATAATTGTAAAAATTTCAATTATCTATAGGCAAGTATCTGCAGTAACTCCAAACTTAGAAATAAAAAAGGACCAGAAAGCATCTTTTATAACAATGAATGAACCTTTGAGTATCAGATTGTGATAAAAAACAGTTCAGAAAAGCCATGATCATTCTGACCTGCTTTGATTTTTTTTTCTTTTAATTAGAAGGAAAGGAGTATGTTGATTGGCTGACTGTGTCTGTGAAGTCAATCTCTTTTTTTCTGAGAGTTGAAGGCCTGGAAACAAACAGAAGAGACAAAAATGGTGAAAGAGGGGCACCTGGGTGGCTCAGTCAAGCATCTGACTCAATTTTGGTTCAGGTCATGATCTCAGGGTTGTGAGATAGAGCTCTGCACCCAGCACACCATCTGTCTGCTGGGCATGCAGCCTGCTTAAGATTCTCTCTTTCTCTCTGTTCTCCCCTCTCCCCTTAAAAAATGGTGAAACAGAGGAAAGAAGTGTTGGATAGCAATATAGCAATGTGGAGTGGCAAAGAACATCAGTAACAGTGATGGACAATATACAGGAGAACTGGCAGCAGAGGAGATAAGATTCAGCAACAAGGTGACAGAAACTAACATAGCTCCACAGATTGGATGGGATGGGGGATGGGGCGAGAGAGAGCAGATCACTAGCTACATCCCAGCATATGGTTCTGAAATCAGCCATTTGGCCTTGAGTAGTTCAGTAAGACCTACTGTGTATCAGACAATTTGTCTGTCAGTTCATCTGGCTCAGTAGTCAATGTTTGGAAGGTGTGCAGTGTAAACAGCCCTATAGGAATAAACTAAGTTTTTTAGACAATGTGTCACATTATTTCCATCCATAGAATAATGAGGTTTAATTGAGTAGTGAGTAATTGTGTAATTTAACAACGTTCAGCATTGTTAAAAAAAAAAGGTGGGGTTTTTTTTTGGATTATTTTTATGAGAAGGAAAGGAATTTTTTTGTCCAGAATAGCTAATGGTCTAGTAGTTCACGGTAACGCTTTTTTTTTTCCTTTTTTTAACTATCGAATGGTTTTGTACACTATCATTGTCTAGAAAATACTCTTGGGTACTACATTTAGCTAACTATTTCAGTTATAAAGCTCATTTAAGCCAATTACTTTAATTTAAAGTAATGAATGAAAAATTGTACCACAATTTTGTTTATCACTCTTTGGCAAATTAAAATTGATTAATTTGGTACAGATGAGATGGCAGATGACTGACTTGCTCAAGGTTTCACAGCTAAGTTGAAGACAAGGCAGAGACAGGAGTACTCTGCTGCTTTCTCTGCTATTGTATTGTTGTCTCCTTTTGGGGGGACTAGTTCCTTTTTCCAATATAGATAATGTAGATAATTTTTCTGTAGAGAAAAATATCACTGTGAGGACACATTACTGAAGCAAAGCATTTATTGTATGTTTCCCTTTTTATATAGCAGATAAGATATTTATTTTAAGCATAGTCTAGATTGATAATGTACTCAGGGTTGATTTGTTTGGAGGTTGGAGAGATGCTAGTAAGAGCAAGATTTTGGGTTTGGGCCTTTGTAAGGCCTTTTATGAGCTCATTACAAAAATGGTCACAACTAATACCCAACAGTGTAACTATTAACTGTCATAGGATGTGGCTGATATTCTTATCCCCTGCTAATCACATTTCCCTCATATGCGTTTTGGCATCAGAAAGTAGCAAGAATGATACTATATGTGGCTAAACATACTACTTCTATTTAAAAAACCATTTAGAGTTAATATTTAAGGTAATGAAGGAGTGTTAAGTGATACCCTTTTCAGGTATAAAGCATAGCTTGGTTTTGTGTGCCTTGTTTAGAATATGGACAGGCTAGAATTGTAACCAAAATTACAACTCAAAGTAAGGCATTTTTAAAAAGTCAAAAGTTTGATTAATTGAAATAGTTACATACTCTCTTGATTTGTATTACCCATTCTTCATGGTATCATCATTTTTGTGTATATTATGGAAATTGTTATAGTACTAACTCATTGTTTGGAAATTAATTAATCATCTTGATCCATTTGGTTTAACACCCTTTAATGTAGTTGGGAGTATTTATCTTAGGCTTGGTTTTGGAAAATACTTTTGACCTGACTGAACGTCCTGGGAAATTATTAATCTATGGGACCACTGGAATCTTATTTTTATTACTGATATATCTGTTTTTGCCCTGGAAGTTATTGAGCCATATGGGAGAAATAATAGATAATTATACCCTCTATAATACTGCATCGAGCAGAGTTTGCAAATTGGAGATATCCAGGCTAAACTGACCTGCACAATCTTTAATGTTGTAAAAATTAGTTTTCAGCTAATTTAAGTAAATATCCAGGTTTTTTGTTTCTCCTGAGAAATAGAAAGTTCCAGCCACAGTGGGTCTTCATTCTGTATAGCAACAGTGGGGCAAATTGCAACTCCCTTGAAATGAGCAATGTGTTTTCCAGTTTGTTGCAGGCTTTACATTCATATGGTATGAGCTTATGACTTACAGGGCTCACTGCCTGTATCAACTGACTATTAACTTCCTAGTGCCTACAGATATTTGAATTTTTGATTCCTGCATTATACAGACTTTAAACGGGTGATCGTTTGTCTTTGCCTTTCTATGGCTATATTGCACCCTTTCATTTTTATTTTCTTGATACTTCCAGTGATTGGGGTATGGCCTTTGGTGTTGATTGCCTTTCAGAGTGACAGCTTATGCTGTAAAATAGATTTTTTTAAATCCTAGTGTGCTGAAGTAACCACCCTTAAGCTGCTGTCAAGGCAGTGGTAGGGTCTTTCCTATAGGTTGAATTATGGCCTGAATTTTAAACCGGATGGCTCTAGGTTTGGATCCAACACAAACTGAATTTACTGGAGACCATTTGCACCTTTTTTTGCCAGCATGAAAGCATTTTTTATTTGTACACTGTTCTTTTAGAATTTTTTCTACTTTTTTCTAGGTTACTAATATGATAAATCAGTTTGTGCTAATGTGTTTGACAGGTAATTGTGATTAGAGTATTATTGTTTATAGGTAGTATTTTGCTATTTTGGAACAGTGTGAGTAATTATAATGGTGGGAATTTTATCTGCATTAGGAATACTACAAGTACTTTTAAAAAACTAGACATTTCAGTTTTATCATTGAAAACAAACTATTGAAAAAAAGCTTATTTATTCTGAATATTTTCTTCAGTAGGAAACATGCATAATTAGTTTTATCGAAACAAGCATATGTGTTTGTGTTTTTAACTGTTCTAATTAAAAATGTAAGGTTCCTCTCTCTCTTTCTTTCTCAATGAAGAAAGACTTTCAGCCAGATCAACCGTTAATTCTGAAAGTATTGAGCTATGTAAGCTAATTTCCCACTATATTTTTAAATCCAGAGATAGCAAAAGAAAGCATTCTTGTTTTGGTAAGTCTAGAGGAAGATTTTCCTTACATAGGAACTAAATAAATTATTGCTGAATTGGAAAATCAGATAATTCAGTGATGATGAGAATGAATGAATCTGGGAGCTTTAGTGGTGTTCACTAGTTCACTTGGAATTTAACAACATGTTGTCTGTTATTATGTAACAAATGATCCCAAAATTTAGCAGCTTAAAATGAAAAATATTATTTCACACAGTCTCTTAGAGTCAGAAATTTAGGGTCAGCTTAGGGATGGTTCTGGTTTAGGATCGCTCATGAGGTTGTAGTTACAGTGTCAGCTAGAGTTGCAGTCATCTGTAGTTTGGGTCTGTAAGATCCACTTCCAAGCTCACTCTTATGGCTGTTGGCAGGAAGTTTTACTTAAGTACCAGTTGGGCCTCTCCATAGGGCTGCTCACAACATGGCTTCCCAAGAGCAAGTGTTCTGATAGAGTGAGAGAGCACCCAAGATGGAAGCCACGTTATAATTTCTGAGGTGTGATGCTATCACTTCTCCTGTTTAGTATTGGTCAGACAAGTCAACTCTGGTACTGTGTGGGAGGAGACTACATGGAGATATGAGTAACAGGACATAGGAAGTTGGTTGCCACTGTGTGCCCTCCGGCCCCCAGGAGTTCATGTCCTTCCCACATGCAGAGTACACCCACTGCTTCCCAACGCCTATCATGTCTCATTCTGTTACTACATCATCTCAGAGCGCAGAATTTCATCATCTAAATCAGGTCTGGGCTTAGAAGCGGTTCCTTGGGTATTTTTCCTCAAGCACAGCTCTTTGAGTACCATTCTGCTCCATCTGCCTCTGCCCACCTGCGATACTGAACATACAATGGGGGACAGGTATAGGATAACTGCTATAGATAGTTTTGTTCTTAAAGGGCAAAAAAGGAAAATGCCAGGGTGTCCCTGGTTCATAGCAGTTCTGAGATCCAGATGGGAAAATATTGGAAGTTTCTTGATTAGATCCGAAACCTGGGAATAATTCTTCATGGTTCTTCACCTTGCCGTCTGTGCTTTTCCTTGTACCTCTTTTTTCATGAAAGATAGCAGATGTTTCTAAGGTGAGTTGTTTTCTCAGCTTGCTTTCTTTTGGGGCCCAAAAGTCTCTCTTCATTTAAGTTATATTAAATCTTTTATATATTAAATAAAAAGATATATTAATCTTTTATAAATCTTGTCAATGTTATGTGAGTTCTATTGAGATATATTCCTTTGAGCAAAAGTTACACTTTTTTTGAAATAAATCCTTGTATACATTGGGCTCCTAGTAACAAGGCTGAGGGATAATGCCCTTAATTTTGTAGAAGCTTTATTATTTGAGAGGATCAGTAGTACATTTTAATGTCTTTCGTGGGCCTTTTGGCTGAATGACTAATAGTCTGAGGCACCACTTTTAATATTTTTGAAGTTTTAATGAAGGAGTTTTCAGTCATACCCTCAGCCTCATTTTTGAATGATGTTTTCCTGGTAGTGCCCTGCATTTTTTCTTTGCTCAGAAAACATTTCTTAATTTTAGCATCAGTTGCCTAATTTTCTTTTAATAGATTTTGTTTTTTAGAAGAGTTCTAGGTTCACAGCAAAATTGAGTAGAAAGTCAAGAGATGTCCCATATACCTCCTGCCCCTACACTTGCACTTGAGCCTCTCCTGTCAGCATTCCAGACCAGAGTTGTGTATTTGTTACAACTGATTAACCTATGTTGACATATCATTAGCATCCAAAATCCATAGTTTGCTACATTAGGGTTCAGTCGTGGTGTTAATGCATTCTGTGGGTTCAGGCAAATGTGTAATGACATTATCCACCATCATAGTATTGTAGAGAATAATTTCACTGCAATAGAATAGTTTCACTACCTTGTTTATCCCTCCTTTCCCCAACCCCTGCCAACCACTAAACTTTTGATTGTGTCTATAGTTTTGCCTTTCTCAAAATGTCTTATAGTCGGAACCATATAGTATATAGATATCCTTTTCAGATTGGCTTTTTTCGCTTAGTAATAGGCATCTAAAGTGCCTCCCCTATTTTTTCATGGTTTGATAGTTCTTTTTTTTTTTTTTTTTAAGTGCTTAATAATCCATTGTATGGATGTACCACAGTTGATTTATTCATTAAGCTGCTGAAGGGCATCTTGGTTGTTTCTAAATTTGGCAGTAATGAATAAAGCTGCTATAAACATCTGTGTGCAGGTATTTGTATGGACAGTTTGCAGAGCATTTGGGTAAATACCAAGGAGTATGATTCCTGTATTGTATGGTGAGAGTATGTTTAATTTTGTAACAAACTGCCATATTAGCTTCCATCATGGCCGTACCACTTTGCATTCTAACCGGCAATGAATGAGAGTTCCTATTGCTCTAGATGCTTGCCAGCATTTCTTGTTGTCAGGCATTTAGGAATTTGTTCTAATAGGTATGTAGCAGTATCTCCTTGTTGTTTTAATTTGCAATTCATAAAGACATACGATGTTTAGGATCTTTTCAAAAGCTTATTTGCCATCTGTGTATCTTCGGTGAAGCATCTATTCAGGCCTTTGGCCCAGTTTTCTTGTTGTTGCATTTTAAGAGTTCTTTGTATATTTTAGGTAAGATACCTTTATTCGATATATCTTTTGCAAATATTTTCTCTCAGTTTGTGGCTTGACTTTTCACTTACTTGACAGTATCTTTTGTACAATAAGTCTTATCTTCTTTTTGTTTAACAGTCCTTTCATTATTTTCACTCTAACTTCTCAAGTTTTACTATAAGCGGTAAAATGAACCAGGTGGCACATTCAACACTCTGGTAGGAAATCTTAGCTAGATCAGCCACTTCGTTAGTCATATTTTCTTCTTTCTGTATAACTCCATGGGACAGTGTTGCTAAAGTTTCTGCTACTGTTAACAAGTATCCCCCTTCCTCAAATTTCCAACAGCATTTGCTTTTTTGCAAGTCCTCACCCATACACTTATCAAAGCTCAGAGGCTTTTATAAACATGTTCTTCAGGGTGTTTTAGGCTTTTTCTAACACTCTTCATAGAGCCCCTTGGCTGGTTCCAAAGCCCCTCTCACATTTTAAGTTTTCAGTACGGCTGCACTGCACTTCCAGGTACCAAAATTTCTATCTTTTCCTGCCCTAAAAGAAACCCTCATGTTGTACAGTTATAATTCTAAGCTTTCTTTAAAACAGATCATGTGGGTGTTTGAATTACAGTACAATCTGAATTTGCAACCTTGAAGAAAAGGTTGGGTCCTTATATGAGTGGGTACCTTTGGGCAGAGTCTGATGAAGCTAGGAACCTTACATCTCTAAATTATCTTGAACCTCCTTTGCCAGTAGAAGTAGCCCTTCTACTCCTTCCTAGGAGGTCTGTCTCCCCTGGCCTAAAGACCCTGTAATGTCTCCTAAAGTAGTTTCCTGCAATGGACTGCTGATCATGTGGTCTTGTTCTTGCCACCTTTCATTGCTCTTAGACCCATAATGAGACTTGAGTCCACAAAGGCCCTGGGGGGTGAAGTATAAAATTTAAACCAGGAAGAAATGTGATACACACTAAAATAATTTGATAGTTTTTGTCATTTTGTTTCTACAGAAATCAGGGGAACATATATGGGAATGGATTCTCAGAGTGTGGAATCAGGTTAAAGGAATATTGGATCAGGCAGTAGTGGTGGTGGTGGTGTTGCTACTGCTGGTAGATGATACGATGTCAGGGAATCCTATAAGGATTATACTGTTATGAGGATACTCCCAGCCGTTCACTCAGGAAATGAGAAATGATGGGGACCTAAATGAAGACAACAGAGTTGGGGATAGGAAAGAAGGAACTGATGCTCTCTGCTCCTCTCATGTATTATGCATACTTTTTTAGCACTTGCAGTTTAATTATTTAATGTCCTCTCTCACTAGACCAAGCTATTCAATTATTAGGACCACTTATTTTTGTAACGGCATGAGAAACAGCAAACATTATATGCTGTGCATTATTGTAAGCACCTAACATACATTAATTCTTTTAATCCCCCCATCTATTCTTTAAGTAAGTTCTAATATTAAATACATTTTTTTAAATGTAGAAACAATGTTACTGTGTTGAGGATCCTTAAGAACCCTCAGGTTTGATGATTTCCTGGAAGAACTCCCAGAACTCAGAAAAGCTGTTACATTCATGGTTTCAGTTTATTATAGTGAAAAGATACAGATTAAAATCAGCAAAGAGAAAAAGCAAGTAGGGCAGGAGTCCAGGAGACACAAAGCACTAGCTCCTCTTGTCATCTTTCAATACAGTTATATGGAAAGTGCTTAATCTCCCAAAGACACTGTGTGATAAGTGTAAAGTCTTAACCAACCGGAAAGGCTCTCTTGAGCCTTGGAGTCTAGGGTTTTGTTTGTTTTTTTTCTTTTAGAGGTTGAGGTTGTCAGTCACCTAGGCATGGAGTGCCCCCATAATTGACAACTACTCAGTTTCCAGCCCTCACAGAGATCAAACTGATAAAGCTTGCTGCAGGACTCAGGTGGATCAAAGCATGCACTCACCGTAAATCACGTGGTTAGAATAAACTATATGGCATGGCCCATGGCTTCAAGTATACAAAGACACTCTTATCAGACACAATATTCCAAGGCCTTATTAGTTCTTTCCCAGAAGCCAGTCAAGGGACGGCCCTTTCCTTAGAAGATAGAAGGTTTGAACACCTTAAGGCTGCTGTTAACCTTTTACTGGACAGCTGAAGGTTAAGTAACTTGCCCTTGGAAATACATAGAATAGATGACTGAGTTAAAACTTAAACAGAGGCATTCCGGCTCTAGTATCAGTTGTTTTAACCACATACTCTACTGCCTTTTGGCATCTCTTCTGTCAAACACAAAATCTGTTACGTTTGAGCAGTTAATAAATTTTCATTAAGTGAATGAATGAAAAGATAGTAGGAAACTGTAGGCTGATTCTGCTGATTTAATAAAGGTCATTGATGTTAGAACTTTT
This sequence comes from Potos flavus, assembly GCA_028534135.1. NCBI lineage: Eukaryota > Metazoa > Chordata > Mammalia > Carnivora > Procyonidae > Potos > Potos flavus. The sequence goes on along the minus strand of CM052895.1, from coordinate 60,499,912 downwards.
TTAATCTTTGTGAAATACTATATGGCTATATCTACTCTCAAGCCCTCTATATCTATAGCAGTTATTAGATGCTTGCCAAAGATCAGCTTAAGTTTCTTTTTGCCCTCTTCATGTGTGTAAATATTGCTCAATTGCCTGGAGTGGTAAGATTAGAAATCTAATTATTTCCAATGTATTTCCAGAGTATATGACTGCTTGAAATTTCAATATTTAGAGCTATTTTTTTGGTTTACAATCTTATGAATTCCTTAATAGCAGTTATAATTACACTCAAATCTAAATACTTGTGACGTTTAAGTTATTTTTGTATTCATGTGTATTTGCTGATCTCTCTTGGAATAAATAATAAGGCTTGACTGTAATGTCATAAAATAATCCCTTCTCTAGCAGCTTATATACTCATATTTTTTCTACCCACATGATCCATCATTTTCCATAGAATGAGTACTACCATACATGCAAACATTTTAGAAAAAGAATAAATCATACCAATTACCATTTTAACATTTAAAAGTCTCCTTTTGTCTGATAAAACCTTATTAAGATATAACTGAATTACAATAAACTTTACATGTTTAAAGTTTATAATTTGGTGTGTTTTAGGACACATCCATGAAACTATCATCACAATCAAAATAATAAATATGTCTTTCACCTCCAAATGCTTTTTAATGTCATTTTTCAGTGGTCATTTGTATATTTCTTTTAAATCTTTTGCCTGCTTTCTTTTGAAATCTATTAAATTTTATTAATTTTTAAATGTCATTATCACTAACATACAGTGTTATATGGTTTCAGGTGTACAGTATAGTGATTCAATAATTCTATACATTATTCAGTGCTCCTTAAGATAGGTATACTCTTAATCCCCTTCACTTATTTCACCCATCCCCCCTGTCCACCTCTCCTCTGGTAACCATCTGTTCTCTATAGTTAAGAGTATGTTTTTTGTGTTTCTAATATATATATATATATATATATATATATATATATTAGATATAAATATATATCTCCAAATCTTTATCCATCCATATATTGATGGACACTTGAGTTGTTTCCATAATTCGTCTATTGTAAATAATACTGTCATAAACATAAAGGTATGTATAGCCTTTCAAAATATTGTCTTTGTATTTTTTGGCTAAATACCCAGTAGTGTGATTATTAGATCATAGGGTAGTTCTATTTTTTTTTTTTTTTTTTTTAAAGAGGGAGAGGCGAGGGAGGGACAGTGGGAGAGGGAGAAAGAGAATCTTAAGCAGGTTCTATGCCCAGTACAGAGCCTGATGTGGGGCTCGATCTCATTACCCTGAGATCAGGACCTGAACTAAGGACAAGAATCAGCTGCTTAACTGACTGAGCCACCCAGGCACCCCGTTCTATTTTTAATTTTGGGGGGAACCTCCATACTGTTTTTTGCAGTTGCTGCACCAGTTTGCATTCTCATCAACAGTGAATGAGGGTTCCTTTCCCTCCCAGTTCTTGACAACACTTGTTTCTTGTTTCTGATTTTAGCCATTCTGACAGGTGTGAGGCGATAATTCATTATAATTTTGATTTGCACTTCTTTGTTGATGTATGATGTTGAGCATCTTTTCATGTGTCTGTTGGCCATATGGATGTCTTCTTTGGAGAAATGTCTGTTCAGGTCTTCTGCCCACTTTTTATTTGGATTATTTGGTTTTTGGGTGTTGAATCGTATAAATTCTTTATACATTTTGGCTACTAATCCTTTATAGGATATGTCATTTGCTGTATCTTCTCCCATTCAAGAGGTTGTATTTTAGTTTTGCTGATTGTTTCCTTTGCTGCACAGAAGCTTTTTATTTTGATGTATTCCTGATAGTTTGTTTTTGTTTTTGTTTCCCTTGCCTCAGGACACGAATTTAGAAAGGTGTTGCTATGTCCAATGTCAGATATATTACTGCATGTGCTCTCTTCTAGGATTTTTATGGTTTCAGGTCTCACGTTTAGGTCCTTAATCCATTTTGAGTTTATTTTTGTGTATGGTGTAAGAAAATGGTCCAGTGTCATTCTTTTGCACATAGCCGTCCAGTTTTCCCAACACATTTGTTGAAGAGACTGTTTTTCCCATTGCTTCTTCTGGCCTCCATTGTTGAAAATTAATTGACCATATGATTGTGGGTTTATTTCTGGGCTTTCTATTCTGTTCCATTGATCTGCATCTCTGTTTTTGTGCCAGGACCATACTGTTTTGATTGCTGTAGTTTTGTAGTATAACTTGAAATCTGGAATTGTGATACCTCCAGCTTTGTTTTTCTTTTTCAAGATTCTGTTGGCAATTTGAGGTCTTTTGAGGTTTCATACAAATTTCAGGATTGTTTGTTCTAGTTCTGTGAAAAATGCTGTTGGTATTTTGATAGGGATTGCATTAAATATGTAGATTGCTTTGGATAGTAAGGACATTTTAACAATATTTGTTCTTCCTGTCCATGAACATGGAATATCTTCCCATATCTTTGTGTTGTCTTGAGTTACTTTTGTCAGTGTTGTATAGTTTTCAGAGTGCAGGTTTTTCACGTCCTAAGTTAAGTTTATTCTGTTATTTTATTCTTTTTGGTGCAACTGTAAATGGGATTGTTTTCTTAATTTCTCTTTCTGCTGGTTCACTATTAGTATATAGAAGTGTAATGAATTTACAATTTACATTGATTTTATATCCTGTGACTTTACAGAATTCATTTATCAGTTCTAGTAGTTTTTTGATGGGGTCTTTAGGGTTTTCTTTATATAGTATCATGTGATCTGCAAATAGTGGAAGTTTTACTTATTCCTTGCCAATTTGGATGCCTTTTATTCTTTTTGTCATCTAATTGCTGTGGCTAGACTTCCGGTACTATGTTGAATAAAAGTGGTAGGGTCAACATCCTTATCTTGTTCCTGACCTTAGAGAAATGCTCTTAGTTTTTCGCCATTGAGTATGATGTTTGCAATAGGTTTTTCATGTATATGGCCTTTATTATGTTGAGGTATATTTTCTCTAAACCTACTTTGTTGAGGGTTTTTATCATGAATAGATGTTGTATTTTGTTACATCACTCCTCTGTTGAAATAATCATAGGGTTTTTATCCTTTCTCTTATTGATATGATGTATCATGTTGACCGATTCAGGAATAATGTATTGTTGAATTTGGTTTGGTAATATTTTGTTGAGGATTTTTATGTTCATCAGAGATATTGGCCTGTAGTTGTTTTGTTTTTGTTTTATTGTGTCTTCATCTGGTTTTAGTGTTAGGAAATACTGGCCCCCATAGAATGAATTTGGAGGTTTTTCTTCCTCTTCAGTTTTTTAGAATAGTTTGAGAAGAAGAGATTCATTTTTATTTATTAAAGGTATTAAGGTATTAAATGTTTGGTAGAATTCGCCTGTGTAGCTGTCTTGGTCTGGACTTTTTTTGTTTCGCCTACTTTTAAATTGGGTTATTATTATTATTTAGTTGTGAGAGTTCGTTCCATAATTTGTATACAAATCTTTTTTTCTGATGTGTCTTTTTCAAATATCTTCTTCCAGTTCGTGGCTTCTTTTTCATTTTCTTAATGTTAGTTTTTAGAGAGCAAATGTTTTTTAATTTTAATGAGATACAGCTTACCAATTTTTTTCTTTTATGTTTTGTGGGGTTTTGTTGTTGTTGTTATAGCTAAGAAACTTTTGCCTGTCTAAGGTTGCAAAGATTTTCTCCTGTGTTTTCTTCCAAATTTTTATAGTTTTAGGTATTATATCTAGGTCTGTGTTCTATTTTAAGTTACTCTTTATGTATAACGTGAGCTGGTTTTTATTTTTTTCCATGCAGATATTCAATCAGCATTATTATTGAAGACTTTCCTTCTGTTGAATAGCCTTACACTTTTGTTGGAAATCAACTGACTTTATATGTGTTTGTCTATTTTTAGACTCTCTGTTCTGTTTCTTTGATGTATATATCTGTTTTTTTCTCAATACCAAACTGTTTTGATTACTGTAGCTTTATGGTAATTTTTAAAATTAGGATACTTCTTCCACTTTGGTGGGCTATGAAATTGCTTTGGTTTTTCTAGGTCTTCTGTATTTCTGTATGAATTTTAGAATTAACTTTCCAATATCTACAGAATAGCCTCCTGTGATCTGATTGGGATTGTGTTGGATTTATAAATAAATTTGGGGAGGAACGTCATCTCAAAAATAGTGAGTTTTCTAATCCCTGAAAGTCGTATTTCTTTCTGTTTATTCAGATCTCTCTTTTTTTTTTTTTCCCCAACAAAGTGGTTTTTGATGTAACATTCTTGGATATCTTCTGTTAGCTTTATTTTTAGGATTTATGTTTTTGGCACCATTTATTTGATTTTTTCCCATATTTTCTGATTGTTCTTGATATGTATGTACCTGTATTTATATGAATGTAGTTGAATTTTATGCTTTTGCTTTGTGTTCTTTCATCTTGTTCAATTTGTTAACAGTAGTAGTTGTTTTGTAGTTTCTCTCGGATTTTCCATGTTAACAATCACAGAAAATGCAATTAAAGATAGTTTTGCTTTATTCCCATCTCTGTGTGTCCCCTCCCCCCATTGCACTGAATACTGACTTAAGTGCCCTACAGGCAGGCAGATTATCAGTGTATCTAGAGCTCACTCTATAATAAACTTATGAACCAAGCCAGTCAAATACTACATTTTATTTACCATATCCACATTTACTTCTCTCAATTCACTTAATGGTAAAAGTGGGTATTCATAAATTAATGGGCAAAGGCAATCAAATGCTGCATTTTATATACCCTATCCACATGTATTTCTCTTGGTACAGTTAATGGTGAAAGTGGGCATTCCCACTCTTGCCACTTTTGTTCAACATAGTACTAGAAGTCCTAGCAACAGCAATCAGACAACAAAAAGAAATAAAACTTATTCAAATTGGCAAAGAAGAAGTCAAACTCTCTCTCTTCTCAGATGACATGATACTTTATATGGAAAAGCCAAAAGACTCCACCCCCAAATTACTAGAACTCATACAGCAATTCAGTAATGTGGCAAGATACAAAATCAATGCGCAGAAATCAGTTGCTTTCTTTTTTTTTTTTTAATCAGTTGCTTTCTTATACACTAACAATGAAACAGTAGAAAGAGAAATTAGAGAGTCAATTCCATTTACAATAGCAGCAAAAACATAAAATACCTTGGAATAAACCTAACCAAAGAGGTAAAGGATCTATACTCGAGGAACTACAGAACACTCATGAAAGAAATTGAAGAAGACACAAAAAGATGGAAAAACATTCCATGCTCATGGATTGGAAGAATAAACATTGTTAAAATGTCTGTGCTGCCCAGAGCAATCTATACTTTCAATGCCATCCTGATCAAAATACCATTGGCATTTTTCGAAGTGCTGGAAAAAGCAATCCTAAAATTTGTATGGAAACATAAAAGGCCCCGAATCACCAAGGAAATGTTGAGAAAGAAAAACAAAGCTGGGGGCATCACGTTGCCTGGTTTCAAACTTTATTACAAAGCATGGTACTGGCACAAAAACAGACACATAGACCAATGGAACAGAGTAGAAAGCCCAAATATGGACCCTCAACTCTGTAGTCAAATAATCTTCGACAAAGCAGGAAAAAATATCCAGTGGAAAAAAGACAGTCTCTTTAATAAATGGTACTGAGAAAATTGGACAGCTATGTATAGAAGGATGAAACTCGACCATTCTCTTACACCATACACAAAGATAAATCCAAAATGGATGAAAGACCTCAACATGAGACAGGAATCCGCCAAAATCCTAGAGGAGAACATAGGCAATAACCTCTTCTACATCGGCCACAGCAACTTCTTTCAAGACATGTCTCCAAAGGCAAGGGAAGCAAAAGCGAAAATGAACTTTTGGGACTTCATCAAGATAAAAAGCTTCTGCACAGCAAAGGAAATAGCCAACAAAACAAAGAGGCAACCCACAGAATGGGAGAAGATATTCGCAAATGACACTACAGACAAAGGCCTGATATCCAAGATCTATAAAGAACTTCTCAAACTCAACACCCAAAAAAACAGATAATCAAGTCAAAAAATGGGCAGAAGACATGAACGGACACTTCTCCAGTGAAGAGATACAAATGGCTAGTAGACACGTGGAAAAATGTTCATCATCATTAGCCATTAGGGAAATTCAAATCCAAACCACATCGAGATACCACCTTATACCAGTTAGAATGGCAAAGATT
>CM052895.1:60470918-60493596 GCA_028534135.1 Potos flavus | reverse complement strand
AGGAGATTATGCTGTATGAAATAAGTCAAACAGAGAAAGTCAACTATCATATGGTTTCACTTACTTGTGGAACATAAAGAATAACATGGAGGACATTAGGAGAAGGAAAGGAAAAGTGAAGGGGGGTGGAAATCAGAGGGGGAGACAAACCACAAGAGACTGTGGATTCTGAGAAACAAACAGAGTTTTAGAAGGGAGGGGGCGGGGGGATGGGTGAGCCTGGTGGTGGGTATTAAGGAGGGCGCGTATTGCATGCAGCACTGGGTGTTATATGTAAACAATGAATCTTGGAACACTACATCAAAAACTAATGATGTATGGTGAATAACATAACACAATCAAAATAAAAAGTCGGCATGCCTGCCTTGATCTTGATCTCAGGAAAAAAGAACTCAGTTTCTCAGCATTTTTGATTCTGTACTCATTACTTAGTGCTTTTGCAATCGTATTCTTCTCTACCCTGATAATTTGTTTCCTCTCCGGGAAGACACTCCTCTGATTTAGAGAACTTTCAGTTGTAGAGGTTATCTTCTTTTGATACCAAGTATGATTTGAAAAGTAACTGCCTATGTGGTATTTATAGTCTGCTATACATTGTTAAATTTAAATGGATAGATGTGGATAGGTACATATATTATTTGATTGATTTTGTTCAGTAATTACATAGTGAACTTTCTGTCTGCCCTGCATATAACGCCCAAAAGATCATAGATTCCTGAAATGAACCAGAGGGTTTCACATTCTAACTTGTAGTTTTTCACTATTAGTTCTCCATTCCTGCAACTGCCTTTCCATATTGCTTTTGTATTTTAGGTAGAGATGCTTAGGGTGTGTAAGGAACACCATCCTCAATTCTTCACTACTATTAGTCTTTGATTTTTTCTACTCTCTTCCATTTACCTGGCATTGTGAAACAAAGTGCCTGGAATGGAAAGTCAGAGTTGAAATGTCAAAATTTGTTACAGTCAAATGTTTATATATGGTTCACATGGTTTGAAGTCTTGTGGTTCTTCCTTTTCCCACTTATGAGCCAGTTTGCCAAATCTGTCGCATATCCTATATACATAAAACAGCGAAGGTTGTTTACATGTTGACTTAATGGGAAAAGTTGCAGTGATATTTGAGAGGGATGTCTTTTTTCTCTTCTGCTATTTACCCTCTTCATTGAGAAATTTCTCATTTGATCATTCTTCTACTTCGATTGAGCCATATAACTGTTAAAAGATAACAAATATTTTACATTTTCCATGCAGCTCTGTTTATGCATTCTTAAACTTTACTGGTCTACTGAAATCCTATAATTAGTGTTAAACTTAGGAAAAGATAGAAAATTCTGCCTATGCCTCAACTCAGTAATGAAGTGATACTGTGTTTCCTTATGGCTATTATTTTTTAGAGTGTGTTGGTTCCTCCTGAATGAGACCCTGATTACTAATATTATGTAAACCCTATGTTTCTATATGGCTGTTGTCCCACTGTGTATTGTTTCTTTCTGAATAAGACCTTGACTATAAACATTATCTAAATCCTACCATATCCTCTAATAGTATCAATTTTTATTCATTTCAGTAATTAAGTTAGCTAGTAGGCCTCATTTGAAAGAGTATTATATAGTATTACTTGTTTACTAAATTGTATAAAGAGAGTTTCAAAAATGAAGTAAGGACTCATTTTTGCATTAGTTAGCCTTACTTTCTCCATTTTGGCAGGATATTTCCTGCTTTTATAGACTTTGATTATTTTGCAAACAAGCCCTATTTAAGACATTTATGTGCCCATTATACGTAAGAAATGCCAAGATGAGAAAGGCAGAGTACTTATCCTCTGAGTGGTAGTATGACTTGTATATAGATGGCTGTAATACAAAATACAAAGAGCTAAATTTCATGAGGTACTTATGAGAGTACAGTATTTGAGGAAAATATTTCAGGAATAGTAGTTAGTGAATGAGAAACGTTTCAGAGTAGAAGAAATCTTCATGTCTTAAAATTTAAACTTTATTTTTAATTAAGCAGTGAATGTTATGAAAGATACGGAAAAAAAAATCTGAGCAAAACCAAGTAACACATTGTAGTAAAGATTAAAAGTAAGAGAAGGTTTCTTTTTAGAGAGTCTTAGACTATAAACATTAAAATATATTTCTCTCAGAGCCCAACCACCTTTTGTTTTCTCAAAGTGTTGGCCGAATAGCACCTGCAGCACAATTTTTGAAGCAATAGTCACTTATATTTGTTGTAGTTACTTTCAACCTTTCAACACATATAGAATTACCTATAGAATTACAGATCTGTTGGTTATCTTATTTATTAAGATGCCTGACTGCCTAAGACTCGTTTTGAATTTCTGCAAAACATTTGGGTGAAGTTGTTCTGTCTGTGCTTTACATTCTGTAATAACAAAACTTTGGTTTTTGTTTTTTTGTTGGTAACTGAATACTTTAGGCATTTTTCCATATACATTTCCGTATGTATTTTTCCGTATATTTTCTATCCTGTTTTAAAGGCATATCAATATTAGGAAGGTCTAAAAATTAAAACATGAATTAAGGGCCAGTTATTTACTCCACAAATTTCAATTTTTTTTCCTTTTTACAAAACTCCTAAAATAGTTTCCCTGTACCTTTAAAATACAAACAAAATTATGGTATTTTAGAAACATATCTTTGATATAGTATGGTATATCATTTTAACTGATAGCTTTATTTAATTTTTCTTTTGCACAAGTGTCTGAGTTATATTATTTCTGTATCTGTTGTTGCCAATTTTTTTTAAATCTATTTTCTTAGTTTAGGTGCACCCTTTTCACTCGAATACCTTATCGGATGAATTCTATGCCCTTCCAATGAATTTATTTCAGAGCTTAATCTGCACTTCATTTATTGCTTTTTCTTCTGAATGGTTCTTATTCAGAACTGGCAGTTTTGTTGACTCATTGATTAAATCGCAGTAGGATTCTTGAGTTTAAGAAGTCAACTCCAAAATATTGATTGTATAAGGAATCATTTTAAATGGGAAAGGGATGTTGTTATATTTAGAATTGTTCAGGACTTTATACAAGCCTGATGTCTAGTGTATAGTATATAACGACTATTAAAATAGAAACTGGGATTGTGAAAGAGCTAGCTTCTGTGCCCTTCCAGTTCTGTGATTTGTGTTTTGAATCTTTATTTAAACTTGTTTTAAATAATATTTCTTTTAGTGATCTGTAAATGGCCAGCACTGGAGGTTTGAAGTGTGAGTGTGTGTATGTATGTTTGTGTTTGTCTGTGTGTAAAACCAGGTTTACATCAACAAATATTAAAATATATGAATATTTTTATTAGAAACTAAACCAAACCCTTCAGCTACATGAAGAGCAATGCCACAATTCAGATTGCAGGTAGGGACTAAGTAATACCTGATGTGTTAGAACAAAATTTGGGGACAGTATTTCAAATGAACAAACTATAAGCTTATTTAAAATAAAATGTAGGTCTTTAAGTGTATAGTTTGACCAAGAGTTGGTGCTAATTCTTTGTTAGTCTAGGCAGCTTTATAATTTTCTTACTGCTAATTTGTGTACCAATAAAAGATGGTGGAATCAACATCTGTTTTTCAGTGAAAGGAAGTTTAACTTTCATGCAGAAAAAGCAGTGTTTTCAGCATTTGTCATTTAAACAAATAGAAATGAATTTAACAAAATGTTATGCTCAAAGCACCAGATAAAATATTTTATGCTTGTTTTATTCTTATTCTAACATCAAGTCCTCCCTCCAGTGGCTGGTATTACAGCATTTTCCTTTTTTCACCTTATTTTGGAAAACAAGGGAAGTTATTATTGTTTTTTTCTTGGAATTAAAGCCCATTTTTGTGTCATGTTGAAAAATTGGCAGATGATACTCTGTGGGAAATAGTCTTTTGTGACTAGAGCCCATCCGATAGTAGTCAAAGGGACAGATTATTCTTTTTTTTTTTTCTTTTTTAATTAACACATAATGTATTATTTGCCCCAGGGTACATGTCTGTGGATCCTCAGGCTTACACATTTCACAGCACTTACCATAGCACATACCCTCCTCAATGGGACAGATTATTCTTAATTGAATTCTTAGTCCTCATCTTTCATTTTCCAGTTGCTTATAACTGCCCTTTACGCCAGTATTAAAAAATTTGAATCACTTGTATATTCTCAAAGGCAGATTTTACTAGTTATCCTTATTAGAGGCAATATACCAAACAATGAGCAAAAACATAAATGAGAGTTGATTATTTTCAGAAATGCATAGTTACATTTTTAGATATTTTATTATAAAGTTTTTGGGTGTTTTTTTTAATAGAAGTTTTTAAAAAAATATTTACAGGTTATCTTTTTAAATAGTTGGTACCAAAGCTTTTGAGGAAATCAGTTTTTATTCAGAATATTAGTTCCATTTCAAAACAGGCAAGGAATCAGTTGGATTTGTGATAGCAATAGCTTATTTGATTGATATATAACTGCTCTGAAGTTTACTCAATACCCTATTATTGCTTTGCCTTATAATTGCTTCTACTAGGATTTATTCACCAGCAGGACTCCCAAATTTCTGACTAAATAGATGAGACTGGACTGTCAACATCATAATTAGAGGAAAATGCACCACAGAACAAATTATAGAAGGCAGCACTACTAAAATTAGTTATAATATTCTTTTTCTTTTAATGCTTTCCTTTTCACTTATTTAAAAATATATTGGTACATAAAAAAAATTATATGCAACTAGGGCCTATGTGTGATTGTGTGTATATTATATACTGATTCACAAGTGGCTACCCTATATGTAATGCTTATGCAAGTTATAAATCATAATGATATAATGAACAGCTATAAATTCACTCAATCCAAGAATCACAGTACTATTAATAACTAAAATTGACCTATGTGTCTCTCCCTATCTCATGCCCCTTCCACCTTCCCAGAGAGCATCTGTTCTGAATTTTGTATTTTTCTCTTGATTTTTTTTATAGTTTTATTACCTAAACTGTGATACTTATACATTGTTTTAGTTTAGTTGTTTTTGAGCTTTGTATAAATAGTATTATATTGTATGTAGTTTCCTGAGACTTAGTTGTTAACTCAATATTATTTGAAAATTTGGAAAATTATCCATATTTTTAAGCATGGCTTTGGTTTATTCACTTTACTATATAGTATTCATCTTTATTAATATATTACGGGAGTTTTGACCTCCTATAATTGTAGTACAACCCTATCCAGTTTTGGTTGCCAGACTCTAAGATGGTCCCCAATGATTTTTTCTTCTTGATATCCATGCCTTTGTGTAGACCCTCCCTGCATTGAACAGGGTTGCCCTCTGTGCCAGTCGAGTGTCAAGGAAGTGATGATGAGACTTTGGCAGCTTTCCCCTTGCTCTCCTGGCTCTCTCTCAAGCCATGTTGTGGTGATCCTCAAGCAGACCTGTGAAGAAGCCCATGTGGGAAGTAATGAGGCTTCTAACAACAACTGGTATTGATAATTTATCCGTGTGAGTGAGTCACCTCTAGCTCTAGCCAGGCCTTCAGATGATTGAGGACCTGGCCAATATATCTTGACTGCAACCTCATGAGCCTGATTCAGAACCTCCCAGCTGGGCTGCTCTGAAATTTGTGATCTACAGAAACCATGAGAGTTTCTGATAAGTGTTTATTATTTTTGGCAACTACATTTTGAGGTAATTTATTAGGTGGTTGTAGGCATTGAACAAGTCGGCTTTTGTGATGACATGAATATTTTGTGAACATTTACACACCTGTCTCCTGATGTGCATGTACAAGACAAGTAGTGAAGCAAGATATGAAATTATTGGGTTAAGTGATAAGAATGTTTAATTTGGAAATCTCATGCCAACTTTTCTAAAGTTTTTATACTAATTTATATTTTGTTGTTGTTTTTTAATGGTGATTGAAATTTTTTTAAGTTTGAATGTTTGTTTGTTTGTGTATATAATCTCTACACCTGGTGTGAAGTTTGAATTTACAACCCCAAGATCAAGAGTCACATGCTCTCCTGACTGCGCCAGCCAGGTGCCCCTACTAATTTATATTTCGAACAGGAGTGTGAATAAAAATCTTTCTCAGATTCCATTCTTTTTAACTTTTGGTATTGTCAGGTTTCTTAATTTTTTCTAGTCTATAGCAAGTGTAAAATAATATCTCATCACATTTTTATTCCTTGCCCCAACATCAAAAGAGTAGTCTCCTATATTTTTCCCTAAAAGTTTAAAGTTTTGCTTTATGCCCTTAGTGCATTCAAAATTGATCTCTATGTATGGAGTGAGGTAGGTATCTTTTCTTTTCTTTCTTCTTCTTCTTCTTTTTTTGTTTTTTACTATATAGCTAACCAGTTGTCCCAATTATTGAAAAGTCCGTCCTTTCCCCAGTAATACGTTAATATCCTCTGTGTCACGCAAATCTGTTCTGTGGATCTGTTTTATAGTTCTGTTCTATAAATCAATTTGTTTATTCCAATACTAATGACTTACTGTGTTAGTTATGGTGATACCTAGTAAGGCAACTCTTCTATAATATTATTCTTTAGGTATGTCTTAGCTATTCTTGGCTATTCTTCTATAGAACTTTTTGAATTAGTTTTTCAAGTTCTGTTAGGTTTGAATGGAACTATATTGAATCCATTTATCAGAGGAAAACTGATATCTTTACAGTATTGGGTTTTTCTGTCCATGAATATGATATATCTCTTCATGTATTTTTCAGTCTTCGTTAATGTCTTTCAATAACATTTTATCATTTTGTGCATATAGGTTTAACACATCTTTTGTTAGATTTATTCTTAATATGTAGGTTTTTATTTTTTGCATTTATGAATGGTATCTTTTTTAAAAAACTATGCTTTATAACTGATTTTTTAAAACCGATAGTTGATGGTATTTAAATATACTTTATTTTTATATATAAATCACTTTAGCCATCTTGCTGAATTCTCTTTTTATTCCTAATAATAAACTTAAATATTCTTGTTTTTTGATTCTAGAAAATCTTGTTTCTTGGCTCTTCTTATTTTGTTTTGTTTTTGTTTTATATGGTCATATTATCTGCAAATAAAAACTTTCCTTTTTCAATCCTGATACATTTTCATTTACTTTTCCATATTTTATTATACTAGTAGAACCTCCAGAAAACTTGGATTAGAAGTGGAAATAGTAAAGTGGTAATGATGGGCATTCTTTTCTGGTACCTGATTTTAAAGAGAATGTTTTTAATATATTACCATGAAGAGCAATTTTACTGTATTTCTGTTTTGTTTTGTTGAACCTCTTTATTATGTTAAAGGTCTTCCTTTTTTTTTTACTTTGCTATGAGTTCTCTTCCAAAAATGAATATTGAATTTTATCAAATACTTTTTCTGCAGATATTGAAATTATTATTTCTTCCTTTATGATAACTTAGTGAGCAGCATTTGTAGATATTCTGAGTTTTGTAATATACCTTCTAAGTTTAGTTATTCTCAACAGAAGGGTCACTCATAGGACATAGCTATAATGTTGGAAGTGAAGTCTAGTTGTAAAATTCTTGACTCTCATGATCGTAGGAAAGGATTCTACCACTTTGTGCTTATGTAGACAATAGTAATGAGAGCCATCTGGCATACTGTGTTTAAGCATAGGTCTAATAACATAAATGGCTTAACATTCCACAAAGTGCCCTTGTGCTGATGACTTCAGTGCCACAGAGTTAATTTCCTGTAATTAATGGTGTGGCTAAGTAAGGGTTATCTTTGTTGGGGAAAAAATATTTTATAGAAGCCAAGAAGGTTCAAAGCCCTTTGCTTTTGGAACAAGAGAATTTTGTTGTCTCAAATCCTTTGTTAATTTAGGCAAGGTATGAATTGTGTGTATTGTTCACTGAATGAAGTAAATAACCACTGTAATTAATATGGTAGTTTAAAATGATGACTCGAGATTTCAAATTCCTAGCTCTCTTTTTTTAAGATCAGATTTTGTAGTATCACAGCAATATAGAACCTCCCCAAATCTTTCGAATTCACTGCCTCTTGGTTCCACGATTGGGTGTTGTTGAAATATGGTACAAACATGAAATTCTAGAAAGTACTATCACTTTATAAAGAATTGGGAAATTCTAGAAGTGAAAAAAAATCCATTCTGAAGGCACTTAAATGATAGCATTCCTTGTTATTAACACATTTATATAAAATCAGGCTTCACAGAGATTTTCCCCTTAAACAACAAGGAATGCACTGTCAGTAACACTGATTATGAGTGGTACTTAAATGCCTCATTTGCAGTACAATTGTGGTCTTCACAAAGCTTAATTTTACCTTTAAACTTTATTGTTGGTGTTATTAGTATAGTTTACTGTCATTAAGAGTAAATTGCTTGATTATATGCTTAAGTTTTTCTTTATTTTTGTTTGTATAGCAAATGGCATGTTTCTAACTTTGAAGTAAGTTAATACAAAGTGTGGGATCAGTTCTCATGATAATGATTAATAATAATAATAATAATAATAATAATAATAATAAAGCAGTTATTATTAAATTTCATTCCTTGTTAGAAATTGGGTAAAATTGGGGTGTTATTAAGTGGTATATGGTCAAGGAACTAACTAAATCATAACCAAAGTAAATCAGTGAATCACTGAAAGGGGTATGTAAGGTGTAGTGACAGGCCAGGGAGGCAAATTGCCATTGACAGAGAACCCGCAATGCACAGAACTAGAAGCAGCTAGATGAGAGCACTGTGATTTACAAAAACTTTATATATAATGTTTACCTTTTAACCTAGGAGATACTGGGTTTGCCCCTTATGTCTAGGTAGAGCAGGTTGCCAGCCTGGCTCTGGTGGGAGAGATGGTAGGGTGGTAGGGACGTTTGAAGAGAGAAGCTGTTTAGATGTGTCTGCCTATAGTCCACTTAGCACTCTTGTTTCTTAAAAGGAATAGAGAAGAGTGCATTGTGCCTTGACGTTTGGCATTATAGCTGTAGAGAATGGAGAGAGAGAACCATTTAATACACAGTGAGGTACACTATTCCAATGTATCTCTTTTGGACTATTGGAATCATCACCTCAAAAAAACCTCGTACCCATTAGCAGTCACTCTTTACTCCCCACCTCCAACACCCAAAACACATTAGTCTACTTTCTCTTTCTGTGGATTTGCCTATTCTTGTCATTTCATATAAATGGAATTATATGTGGTCTTTTGTAGCTGGTTTCTTTCACTTAATGTTTTCAAAGTTATTCATGTTGTAGCATGTATTAGTACTTCATTTTTTATTAATGAATACTATTCTGTTGTATGGATATACCATAATTTGTTTAACTAATCATCACTTGATAGGCATTTACCTTCTGGGGATTATGAATAATGCTTTTAGGAACATTTGTGTATACGTTTTGGTGTGGACATGTGTTTTCATTTCTCTTGGATATATACCTAAAGTGGAATTGCTAGGTCATGTGGTAAATCTGTTTAATATTTTAAGGAACTGCCAAACTTTTCTAAAATGGATGTATACCAGTGTACATCCCAGCTAACAATGTATGAGCGTTTCAATTTCTCTACGTTCTCACCAGTACTTGTTATTGTCTTTCTTGTTGATTATAGCCATGCCTTAAGGTGTGAAGTGGTTTTTTATTGTGGTTTTGATTTTCATTTTCCTAATGACTAATGATGTTGAGCATATCTTTTTTGTGTGTGCTTTTTAGTCATTTGTATATTTTCTTTGGAGAAATGTGTATTCTTATCCTTTGTTCATTTTTTAAATTAGGCTATTTGTCTTTATTGTTGAGTTGCCAGAATTCTTTATATATTCTGGATACATCTTGTCTCTTTAACATACGAAGTGTTTTTTTTTTTTTACTTTCAGAAAAAAGTATTTAGAAAAGTACATTGTCACAGCTCGAATTTTTCAGATGCATGTGCTGAGGTAAAATTTGGAGTGCAAGATTTTTATTAAAGATCAAACAGGTAAAAAAGGAGGACAACAGGATTGGTTGGAGGGAGAAGTTGAACTTAATGCAGGTCTGACAAAATCTCTACCAACCTGATAGTGAGCTCTGGAGCAAACATTGCCTGTCTTGCACTAGTTAGGAGTTGTCCTGCATTAGCCTGAAATGGTGGGGCCTTCATATTCCCACTTGACTCAGTCAGCGACTAAGCCAGTCAGCCTGAGAAAGGCATGACCTTGAGTGAGGCAACTCTCAGCACCTGAGGCAGGCTCTGTAGTGGGGAACAGTGGGAGGCTCTTTGCTAAATGTACTCCCTGCCGCTGAGCAGCTAGTTCCCCTTGAAGGGGGCATGTGCAGGTGGGGTTCACCTTAGTGTCTATCATATGCATATTATATTTTAAAATCTAAGTTGAACCTTGAGTTCACATAATTTAGCAGAGATCCTGGTAAGCATGTATATGGAATGAGAAAATTTGATGTAGGCTTTGCATGTAAATTGTTATTGCTATTTCATAGTATTGGCTACTTTGAAATCTTACAAATATAATTAGTTTCTACTAGTTTAATTTGTCCTGGAGCTATGTATGTTTATAATATTGTTGATGTTTACCATAGAGTTCAAGGTCTCTGAAGTAGCTTATGTGACATTTATACTTGACCCATATAAAAGAGGCTATTTGTTCGAGATGACTTTGTTTTTCCAAAGTTTTGATTGTATCCTTTTGAGAATTATTTTTGTCCTCAGCCATAGCTCTGCTATTTCCACTTCATATTATGAAAACTCCATAAAAGACTGCTTAAATTCCTTTTTTTCTTTTTAGGGACTTCAAAATCAAGAATTGTCTTAGTCCTTGTTTAATTTCTTACTTTGAGTTTTAGGATTGTTTTGAAGATATTCTAAGGATTTCATTGTAGCCTTGTTGAGTTCCTCTTTTTGCTAGACACAAAACAATGTGAAACCTATCCAGATGATTTCCAATTTTGGAACCTCTTAAAAAGGCACAGTAGTGCATTTTCAGTTTCTTCTAAAATATTTCTCTTCGGCATTCCTTAACTTTTGACTCTTTCTTTAGATATTTGATATACCAAAGTATTGGTATGATGGGAATGAGGAGTAATTTTTATCAATCTTAATTCTGAACAGCAAACCAAATAGTCTGAGACAATTTTGGTCGACATGTTTCATCTATATATAATTAACTACGTCCAACTTGCTCAGACTCCAAATTGTAATACTTCCTGATAATATAAATTAGTACACTAAAGGGTAATAATAGCATATTATCATAAACTGGAAATTGAAACTGGAATAGTTTAAGTAGTTTGACTCTACCATGCAGGTAGAGGAGCTCATTTTAAGAGCTTCTAAGCAGGAGTCAGAAGACCAGAGTTAGAATCCCCATACCATCTGGGATAGCTGAGCCAAGTTATTTAGATTTTCAAAGCTCAGATGGCTCATCTCTGTAAAATGCAGATATGTCAACTTCTCCTACCCCTGCCTGTGGTGGTGATGACCTAATAAAGTAATGAGAATGAAAGGACTTGGTAACTTTGACCAACATATGCTGTTTGGGAGATAGAACAATATTCTTTGGACACACTTTTATCTAAATGAAGGTAGAACTCACATACTTGCACATTTTCCAGACACACATTTTAATAATATTAGAAAAAATATGAACAAATTATATTTAAAAATTAATTTAAATTTCATTATGATTATCTTCAATGTAGAGTCTTGGAAACTCAAGTCAACTCAACAGGTATTTATAATGGGGCTTTATTATTTCTTCTTAGAATTCATCCAAATGGCACAAACCAGAAGTTTCTCATTCCTATAAATTGGACTGATTTGGGTACCCTTCATGTGTTTGAGTACAAATTAATTGGAGCCCAATTATGTTTGAAACTATGCGGATCACTAATATTTATAGAGAAATTTATAGTTTTCAACATATTTTTATATACATTCTTTTTTAAAAAAAAAAGATTTTATTTATTTATTTGAGAGAGAGTGGGAGAGAGCATGAGAGCAGGGTGTGGGACAGAGGGAGAAGCAGACTCCTTGCTGAGCAGGGAGCCCAATGTGAGACTTGATCCCAGGACTCCAGGATCATGACCTAAGCTGAAAGCAGCTGCCTAACTGAGCCACCCAGGTGCCCTTGTATACATTCTTTGATAAAATCTTCATAATCGCCCTGTGAAAGGAAAGTGCTCTTATTTTCTTTGTTATTTCTATAACTTAGATTAGTAAAGTTAAGAGTTTCTCAAGGTCACCCAGCAACTAGGTGGTGGAATTGAGATCAAAAAGCTGACTTTCTCATTGCAGTCCTTCTACATCATATTGTCTGCTAAACTAGGGAATTATTTTAGAAAGGATTAGATTAGAATCAGATATTCCTACTCTGAGCTAAGCCTTGAGCCAAGTGTAGATGGCATTCTCTTTAGGAGCTGCCATTTTCTATGCACCAAGAGTCCATATTATTCTGGACTTTGTCTTCCATGTCTGCTCTAGCCTGATGCCCTTGTTCCCTAGTGCCCATATATGTCTACGTATGTACACACATGCACACATATACACACTCCAAAACACATTTTTGTGTGCTGCAACCTTGAACTATAAGCTATTCAGGATTATTATGTAATAACCTTTGCTGATGAGCAACTTCTGAGTAATAGGGATATTTTAACTGTAATTTGGGTAGATCTTTTGGTTTCTTGAAAATCTCTTCACCAATTCACTTACCGTACTTTCTTCCACAAGTAGGCTATTATGAACTGGATTTCCAGAGCCTGACTTAGTAAGCATAGATTCTTTGAGACCAAACCAACTCCAGAGGTCATAGGGAATTAACCCAGTTTTACTTGTATGGTGATATATTTTATACTTTCATCATTATATTCAGATGTGAGGTGGAAAGGCCTTCTATTGCAAAATCATCTTTGTCTAGTTCCGATTTAATACCTACCTAAAAACAGATGTAGAAAACTTAGGTGTCTGTGTATTTTCCTATACATATTATAAGTGCTCATGCCATATTTTGAGCAAACAGGGCAACTAAGAAATACTCTATTTTTTCATGTTTTGAAATGCTGACTGGATAAAGATTACAGATGACAAGTTATTTATAGCTTTATTTCTACATAGTGGATTCTCTGTTGAAATCATAGGAG
This sequence comes from Potos flavus, assembly GCA_028534135.1. NCBI lineage: Eukaryota > Metazoa > Chordata > Mammalia > Carnivora > Procyonidae > Potos > Potos flavus. Next base: position 60,480,479 of record CM052895.1, on the reverse strand, counting down.
GAAAGAAAATATGATAATTGCTTTGTGTAGTTCACAGAATGAAATTGCAAACTGAGATGTTTTGAATCTAGTTTATACTATAACCATTTCTAGGAAACCACATTTAAACAGTACTGGTTATCATGAAGTATACAACATGTCAACTGTGTCCCAATTCACATCAGTAAAAACCTTCTACCACTTTATTCCCTATAACCTAACCTCCATCAGATAATACTAAATAAACTATGTTGAGTGCACATATTAATATATATCAAATGTATCAAACGGCTTGCTGACTGCATTTTCAGTAGTGTTTATCTGTGGCCATGCAGGTTATAACTCTGAATTTTTATTAGGAAAACTAAATTGAGAATTTATAATATTCCTGATTTAGCTTCACCAGCTGTGCCACAGCCATGAAAAATAACTCGAGAGGGTAAAAATCTAACTGAGTAAGGGAGCAACAGACAGATTGCTTTTGCTTCATGCTTACCTGCTTTGCATCTGCTGCTAGGTTTAGGATCACAGATAACAATTAGTAGTTTCTTAATTTATATATTATCACTTCAGTAAATTGTGACGTGTATTTTTTGGTTATATCATAAAATAAGAAAATGATTATTAATTGCTGTGTAATCTTGAGAATCTTGAAAACGATTCTTTAAAATGTGCATCTTCTTTTTTTTTTTTTCTCTTTTACTCATTCATTTTTAAATTCAGCGAATATCCAGTGAGTTCTAAACATGCCAGACATGTGCTGGGGACAGACATGGTACCTGTCCTCAAGGAGATCAAAATCTAAAGGAGGAATGTCTTATTAAACATTGTACAGTATTTAGAGCTGTTTTCCCAAGTTGTTTTTTTTTTTTTGAGATTATAATTGACGTATAACACTATGTAAGTCTAAGGTGTAATATGTAATGATTTATATAGGTACATTTTGCAAAATGATTCCACAATAAGGCTGGTTAACATATCCATCACTTCATGTAGTTAACCATCTTTGTGTGTGTGTGATGAGAACTTTTAAGATCTACTCTCTTAGCAACTTCCAAGTATGCAATGCAGGATTGTTAATTGTAGTCACTATGCTGTTCACTAGGTTTCTAGAACTTTAAACTGTTAATCTTGAAAATCACTCTAGCACCAAAAATATTTTATAATTTCACTCATTAAAACAGTCACAATGAAATAATAGTATAAATTGCTCTGTTTAGAAATCAGACAATTTGGAGCCAATGAAAAATTACCTAACTGCTTATATTTAGAGGAAATACTGGGTTGGCAGAGGGGTATAGTAAATAATGCAAGAAGTCCCTATAGATAGTTAATTTAGTTGTGCGGTTGTTAACAGAGAGCAGTGCGTGGGATCTCTCATTATGAAAATTTCTCTTCAATTTCTGCTATAGGATGGTGTATAATAGGGAGTTGCTGGTAAAACCTGTGCACAAACTTGTGGGACTTGACAGATAAGGCTAATTCCTGCATATGAATAGATAAACCTTAGAAATATTGCTTTTTTATGATAGTGATGTAATTATCAGTCTATATATATTTTATATATATAGTCTTATATACTTTATATATTATATATATAGTCTTACATATTTTATAAGTAGCTATTTGACAGTTTGTTTTGGTAGCTAGAGAGTTAAGCTACCACCTGGGCCCTGACCTTGTCTCTTTTAACTCACCACTGCACCCTGCTGTCTTACACATCACCCACCATACAAACTACGATAGTTTCTTGAAGGAATGTAGACACATTTTAGTCATGTACTTTTTTTTTAAAGATTATTTTAATTTATTTATTTGACAGAGATAGACACAGTGAGAGAGGGAGCACAAGCAGGGGGAGTGGGAGAAGGAGAAACAGGCTTCCCATGGAGCAGGAAGCCCAATGTGGGGCTCGATCCCAGGACCCTGGGATCATGACCTGAGCAGAAGGCAGACGCTTAACAACTGAGCCACACAGGCGCCCCAAGTCATGTACTTTTATAGAGTTTTCAGTTACCTGTTCACCGAAGAAAAATAACAACTTCTTCCTGCTAAGTGAAAGTGCCTTCCTGGTCAAAAATATTCTCATATTCTAGTAATTCCTATTAGGAAACCTCCATTGACAAACAGTATTACTGCTAGTAGTAGCAATGATCAGCTATACATACCTTCTATAATACTAATTCTCAACCGCTATTACTTGAGCTACATTTTATAAATGAGGAAATTGAAAATTTTGGATATTAAGTGTCTTGTCCTTGGCCACAGAGCTATTATTAAATGGTGAAGCCATGATACATTTATAACAATTAAAAAATATATAAGCCAGCATACATTGAGCACTTAATTACACATCAGGTCCTATGAAAAATATGTTACATTTAGCCTCACTGTAACAGTATGAGGAAAACATGATTATCATTGCCATTTTTCATATTTGAAAATAAGGGGCAGAGAAGTTAAATAATTTTTCAAGGGTACATGTAGTTAATGGTGAAGCCAGAAGGTCTTTCCTCTTATACCACCCCCCAAACCTACAGTTAGAATTGAGATAAGGGCAATATGACTTATGACTGCTTGGAACATTTATAATTTAAAATATTATTTTCAGTATTAGTTTTTTTTAAGATTTTATTTGTTTATTTATTTATTTATTTATTTGACAGAGAGAGAAAGAGCACAAGCAGGTAGAGTGGCAGGCAGAGAGAGAGGGAGAAGCAGTCTCCATGCTGAGCAGAGAGCCCAGGACCCTGGGATCATGACCTGAGCCAAAAGTAGATGCTTAACCGACTGAGGCATCCAGGCGCCCCTCTGTATTCGTTTTTTAAAGTATTTTCTGCTACACTCTGTTGATTATGAAAATACCTCAGTTTTTAAAGATAATTATAAAATATCACTCTGAATGGAAACTGAAGTTTGTTTTGTGGATAGCATATGAATTGGGTTCCTCAATCAGAGGAATATTCAGTCTCGTTTTATTGTTGTCATGAATGTGGTTTTTATATAATTTCATTAACAGTCATGGATTGACTAAATTTGTTTAATTTTTTTTCTATTGTATGTGTTGCATTTTTGTCTTTTAAACTTTAGGAATAGTGATTTTTTTTTTTTTTTGGTCTTCATGGGCACCCTGGGAAAAACCGTCTATTTATAGTGTAAATGCCTTCCCTTTGGCCAAAATAGAGCAGAATTAGATTTTTAATAAATCATAATTTTATATCATGATTGCTTACTGGAGTGCCATTATAGAGTATGGCTTCCAGACATTGAATTTGACATTTTTAAAAGGGCTAATTTTTTCCCTTAAAGTTGTATTTTGAATTACACCAGAGGTAACTTAGAGTTACTTTATGTATTTATTTATTTTTCTCCTTCTGACTGTCTTTTCTAGGAGGAAGACATTCTGACCTTGTATTTATAGTTTATTTTAAAAGAAATTTCAGGCTTTTGAAACTACCTGAAGATATTTAAAAAAAAAAACATTAGATGATAGAGAAGTAACTTAAATAGTGAGTTTAGCTAAATTAAATTCATTGACTTTAGCTGTCTGTATGTTTGATATCTGTGTCTGGTGACATGAGAGATAGAAAGATGACAAAAACTTGATACCTCTATCCTGGGGCTTGTAATCTGTTAGCTAACCCAGACAAATGCATAAATAACTGTAATGGAAGGCAGGCTATGATAAGTACTGTGGTATAGGCATCAACAAAGTGCAGTGGGAAGTCAGAATAGAGAGATTAATCCCAACTGGGAGGATCTAGGAAGTTCTCATGGAGTAGGTAGGATTGAGTAAAGCTTAATTTATTGCTTTCATTCATTCTAGACTGTCTTCTGAAGATTGATGTCTATTTCCTTGAGCTCTTTAATTTTGTTGCCAATTTGGATAAGCATGGCACAAATCCAACAGGGAGGTCCAGATGAAAAAGAAAAGACCACAGCACTGAAAGGTACATATACTTAATTTGCTTTTTCAGGGTATTTTCATTGTGCCTAATGATGGCATAGGAATATTTAGGTGATCTTCCATTCATTTCAATTCTAAAATAAGAATGTGAGTAATCCATTTGTAATTCTTTGTATCCCTCATAACAACTGTTTCAGTATCTGAGATGGAGTATGTACTCAGTAAATAAATCACAGAATCGTGTAATTTTATAAGTGTAAGAATTCATAAGCTTTTTCTTATCCAAAGTCATATATTTAATGGTATAACTAACACTGTAGGTCTCTTGAGTTAAGACTATTGCCTTTATCATATTTTTTTTGACCAGAATGTCATGCTAGGCTAGGATAATGATCTGCCTAATAATCCAGTATTCTATCTTTGTGGCATTAATTAGGGATAGTTTTTAAAAGGCTCTCCATGTTAACACCTCGGAGGGAATCTACCCTAGACATTCTTTGAGAATTTTGAGTTCTAGACTTTTTTAAGTCTGCACTCTAAAAGAATTTTACCCCTAAAATAAGTGTGCTTTTTGGAACTGAAAGATCTCTTCAACGGATTTTCTAAATGTTGAGATGCCAACTATGCCAGATAATGAGTCTCTTTACTTGTTCAATGTAGAGTCTTTGTGGTCTTCATGGTGCTTTGTAGGTAATGCTCCAGACCATCTTGACTGCAGCTATTTTTCTGAATACCTCACTGCTATCCCGTCCTGCTTTATGAGGCTGAATGATAAAGATACCTCAAGAATCTCTCCTACTACCTTTTATCTCTTTTCATGAAAGCCTAAAACATATATATGATAAAGCAGCCAGTTTCTTAGCTCACAATTTGCCTCATCTTGTCCCTGCTTTTAGAGCTGATGTTCTGTCAAGGGGATGGTGTAACTAGCCCTTACCTTCAAAAATGGGAAATGGCTAAGAGCATTGCTTTCTCCTGACAAATGTGAGAGACGATGATGTATTGGATTAGGGTGGTAACAAAAAAGGATGATGACAGATTCTGGTTATGTTTTGAAGGAAGAGATGACATGATTTTCTGTTGGATTAAACATGGGATGTTAGAGAAGAAATCAAGATAAATTTGAAGGTTCTTGGCCTAAAAAGCTCTAAGATAGATGCTATGTATTAAATTAAGAAAACTGCAAAAAAGCAGATTGTGGTGATAATACTGAAAAGCAAGAGTTAGGTTTTAGACATATTAAATATTAAACTGAGATGCCACTTAAACAGGAAGGTAAAGAAGTTGAGTATGGAGTTTAGGAGAGTATTTGGGTTAGAGATAAAAAGTTTTAGGAGTCATTAGTATAGAGGTAATATTTAAGGAACCATAGGTCCTAATTGAGATCACCAGGGATGTCAGTGTAGACAGAAAAGAGAAGAGATCTGAAGATTGAGCCCTGAGGCATCTCAACTCTAGGGTCAGGAAGATGAAGAGGAACCAGCAAAAGAAGCTGAAAATGAATTTCTAGTAAAATAGGCTGAGAACCAAGAGCAAGAGAGAGATCCTGAACGCCAAATGAAGAAAATGGGAATAATTCATTCAGTCATGATAATGATTCAGGTTAGACAAGGACTGAGAAATTATTTTTAGATTTGACGGTGTGGAGGTCATTGGCGATCATCACAGAGAGCTGTTTTCATGAATTGGTGGAAATGAAAGCCACATTGGAGAGCTTCCATAGAAAATGGAAAGAGAGGAATTGGAGACAGCTGTGGAAAATTCTATAGAAGGTTTTAGTGTATGCTTGTATGCTGCTGGACATGACTAGCACCCTCAAAATAATGGTTGATTTAGGAGAGAGGTCAAGGAATGTGTGTGAATTTCCTTCTAAATAGACTCACTGGGTTTCCTAGATAGATTTTGTGCATCTTCAGCCTTACTTGATAATGTGAAAATTACATTTTCCAAATAGTCGTTCTGATTTACTCTTCCTTAAGCAATATATAAGAGTTTACATAGGTTTTCTGGATTTTAGAGCTACTAGAATTATGTAAAAAGAGGATGAATAGGATCTAAAGATGAAATTGCCTGGATTCTAACTCAGGTTTTTCTGCTTACTGTGAACTAGTTACTTAGCTTCTCTGAAACTTTTAATTCATTGGTACTATAGGAATAAGAATGCCTGGTACACATGAGCTTGTACCAATTAATGAAGGAGTTAAATTGGAAATATGAGAAAATAAAGTGACAGTGCATAGCAAAGTATATTTAGAACAAATTGTCAAACTGAATTAAACTTTATCTTTAGAGAAGTCTACTTATCAGTTTTATCTTTTATGGATTATACTTTTAGTGTCATGTCTGTGCATCCTTTGCCTAACTCTGGTTTGTGAAGATTTTCTCCTGTGTTTTCTTCTAAAAGTTTTATAATTTTAGATTTTACATTTAAATTAATGATATATTTTGAGTTAATTTTTGTATAAGGTAGGAGATCTAAGTCAAGGTGGGTGTTTGGTTGGTTGTTTGGTTTTTTGGGGCCTATTAATGTCTATTTGCACCAGCATCATTTGTGAAAAAGACTATCTTTCCACCATGGAATTACTTCTTCCATCTTTGTCAAAAATGAATTGGGTATATTTGGGTGTTTGGGTGGCCTTATTTTGGATTCTCTGTTTTGCTCCATGGATCTGTGTCTATCTCTTCTTTAATATCGCACTCAATTGATTACTCCACTAGTATATCTTCAACATGAATAGAGTGATTCTTCCCATTTTACTCCTTTTCAAAATTGTTTAGTTATTAGCTACTCTAGGTTGTTTGCTCTTCCATATAAATTTTTGAGTAAAATTATATCTGCAAAAAATATACCGAGATTTTGATAAGAATTATATTTAAGCCTATAGAAAAATATTGGAAAAATTGACATCTTTATTGCATCTTTCTGTCCATGACATGAAATGTCTCTCATTTATTTAGATTTTGATGTCCTTCATCAGCATTTTGTAATTTTCAACATGTAAGTTGTAAACATTTGTTCTTAGATTTATACCTAAGATTTAATTATTTAGAGTGATTATAAAGTGTTATGTTCTTAATTTCAGTTGCCACATGTTAACTGATAGTTTATGGAAATATAATCAAGTTTTATGTGTTGGTATTATATCTAATGAGTTTCCTAGAGTCATTTAATAGTTCTAGGAATTCGGGGAGTAGATTCCTTGATATTTTCTATGTAAACCATCATGTCGTTTGCACATTGGACAGTATGCCTTTTATTCCCTTTCTTGCTTTGTTTGTACTTGCTAGGATTCCTAATACTGTGTCGAATAAGAATAGTGAGAAAATGGACATTCTTTCCTTGTTCACTAGGGGTGATAGTGAATGGTGACACTCCCATTTTATCCCTTTATTTTTAGACCTGTAAATTATGGCTGTGGGAGAAATAGCACCATTAATTAGACACTGATTCTGAGTATGTACAGCCTTCTGGAGAATCTTGCTCAGCCCAGCAAGATTCCGTCACCTTGCTGGCACTGTAATCTTCAAAAGGCCATTTCACCATTCTCTCAAACTAGCCGTTTCAGGATAGTGGGGAAAATGGTAAGACCAGTGAATTTTATGAGCATGGGACCATTGCTGCAGTTCTTTTGCTATGAAGTAAGCTCCTTGATCAGAAGCACTGCTATGTGGAATACCATGGTGGTAGATAAGGCTTTCTCTGATTCCACAAATAGTAGATATGGTAGAAGGGGAAGACATGTGGGGAAGACAAATCTCTATTCAGAGGAAGTGTCTATTCCAGTAAGAACAAAATGTTGCTTCTTTCATGATGGAAGTGGTCTGATGTAATCCACTGTGACCAGGTAGCTGACTGACCATTTTCAGGAACGATGCCATATTGGCGACTAAGTGTTGTTCTTTCCTGCTGGCAGATTGGCCAATCAGTAATGGCTGTAGCCAGGTTGGCTTTGGTGAGCATGAGTTCATATTGATGAGCCCACGCATAACAACCATCTCTGCCACCATGACCACTTTGTACATGAGCCCATTGGGCAATGACAAGGGTGGGTGGGGAGAGAGGCTGACTGGTCTCCACAGGAGTCATCTTATCCACTTGATTATTAATATCTTCCTCTTTTGAGGTCACCGTTTGGTGGGCATTAATTTGGGACACAGATATCTTCCACTTCTTTTTCTTTCTCAGAGGGGACTTATTCACATAACTCTTTTCCAAATTTCCTTGGCACCAGTTTTCCAATCCTATTCCTTCCAGGTCCTTGACCATCCATTGTTCCATACGCTTAATATTTATTCCCACACATGTTCTCTGGATTTCTATCTGTATAAATTAGAAAAACCAGGTAGTTGTTTTGTTGTGTTGGGCGTTGTGCACCTCCTTATGAGTCACACTTTATACCTCACCTTTAGTGGCCTGCTGTGACTTGAGTGTAGTTGAAAGTCTAGATGCAAAGAGGGCTTTGGGCTGTGGGTCCTGAAGAGAATCAGCTTGCTTATTTATTTATTGAGAGAGAGAGAGAGAGAGAATGAGCGAGGGGGAGGGGAAGAGGTGGAGGAAGAGGGAGAAGCAAGTGACTACCCACTGAGCAGGGAGCTCGATGTGGGGTTTGATCACAGGACCATGAGATCATGACCTGAGCCAAATGAAATCTACACTTAACCCACTGAGCCACCCAGACGCCCCAAGAATCGGCTTTGTCTTGCCTGCAATAGCCTTGGGGGAGGGCATTACAATTTCCTTAAGCAACAAAGGTTTAATTTTCCCAGACTAAGGTAGAGAGACTGCTTCTACTGAGAGTGGGAAAGCTGCTTCCATTGACAAAGAATTACCAGAATTTAGAGAGTCATTGTCCCCAGCTACATCAAAGTTTTTCTAGATGTCACCATTCCAATTTGCAGGACCGCATTCTTTCCCAGTCACTGTCCTCTCATTAACAATGGACTCCTGTGAGGCTAGTAGTTCTGCTTGCGTTATAATTCAGCTATTTGCAAGATGAGATTCTGTGTTTGATTTTTAACAATCTCAGCCCTTCAGCCACAAGAGATAAGGCTTACCTTCAGGACACACTTAGAAAATTAGAGGTTAGTTATGGTGTGCTTGAGCTGGGAATTTGAATTCCTGAATTTGTCCATTTTTTCCACTTCCCTTGTGCAGTGATCTTAGGAGCAACCAGCCACTTTCATTATGTTAGTTTTCCAAAAGTGTTTGAAAGTATCATATACATATTCATCCAGATTCAAATGTCAATCTCATGCAGAAACACCTTCGCAGACACACTCAGAGGAAGATTTAACCAAATACTTGGGCACGGCATGGCTCAGTCAAGTTGATACATAAAATTAACCATCATACCATTCCTCTGTCTTTGGACACTTTGGTTGTTTCTTGGCTACTGTGACTAATGCTGCTATGAAAATGAGTGTACAAATATCTGTTTAAGTTTCTGTTTTCATTTCTTTGGGTATCAAGTGGTATTTTTATCCAATTATTGCATATGCTTAGTTGAAGTTTAGAATTCTAGTTGCTGAATCACTTTAATCACCAGAGGCATGTTTTAGAAAAAACACTTGTGTTACATCTGATGCATATTTAAGTTATATGGATTCAGTCATACTGTATTTTATAGGTGAATGAAGGTATTTTTAATGGAAATGTTTTATTATACTTGATTTTT
>CM052895.1:60355700-60470418 GCA_028534135.1 Potos flavus | reverse complement strand
TTATAGGAGCCAGCTGGAAGAGCTTACAGCCGTGGCCGTTGGTGGAACAATTTGAGCAATGAAATAAATGATGTAGTATTTATTATAACCCAAAGTATATAATAATTATCCCTGATTCCATACTGATATAAGTAAGATTGAATAAATGTGTAATGGAGGAAGAGGAGAGACAAAAATTTCATACAGAAGAATTACAAATAATATATATAGGTATTCTTTGTTCCACAAGGTAGAGCACAGTTCCACTTCTTCCTCCTTGAATGTGGGCTAGCTTTATTCACTTCCAAGGAACAGATTATGGAAAGGGAAAAATAGTAATCATAGTTGAGAAGTCTGGCAGACACTGCCTTAGTCAACTGATGGAGATTAACATCCCCAGTGGTGTTCCATGGATATCATGTTCCCCTTGATATGATGTGATAAGAGGGGCAGTTTACCTCTGTGGTATTCTTTCTAAAAACCTCTAACCCTGGTCTAATCACATAATTAAAAAAAAAAAAAATCAAACACACCTAATTTGAGGGTCATTCTACAAAATACCTATCCAATATTCCTCAAAAGAGTCATGATCATAGAAAAGAGATGAAGACTGGAATCTGTCACAGGCCAGAGGAGACTGGCAGACATGATAGCTGCATGCAGTGTGGTATCCTGGATGGGATCCTGGAATGGAAAATGTACCTGAAAGGGAAAACTAATGAATAATTTCTGGGCTTAGTTAATAGAAACATACAGATGTTGGTTTCTTAACTTTCAAAAATGTACCCTGGTAATGTGGGGTTTTTTTTTTCTTAAATTATTTTTTTATTGTGTTATGTTAGTCACCATACAGTATATCATTAGTTTTTGATATAGTGTTCCATCTACATCTGTTTGCATATAACACCCAGTGCTCCATGCAATCTGTGCCCTCCTTAATACCCACCCCCCCCCTCTAAAGGCTCACCCATCCCCCCACCACCTCCCTTCTAAAACCCTCTGTTTGTTTCCTGGAGTCCATAGTCTCTCATGGTTAATCTACCACTCTGATTTCTCCCCCTTCGTTTTTCCCTTCTCCTAATATCCTCCATGCTATTCCTTATGTTCCACAAGTAAGTGAAACCATATGATAATTGACTTTCTCTGCTTGACTTATTTCACTCAGCAAAATCTCCTCCAGTCCCATCCATGTTGATGCAAAAGTTGGGTATTCATCTTTTCTGATGGCTGAGCAATATTCCATGTGTATATGAACCACATCTTCTTTATCCATTTGTCTGTGGAAGGGCATCTCGGCCCTTTCCACATTTTGGCTGTTGTGGACATTGCTGCTATGAACATTGGGGTACATATGGCCCTTCTTTTCACTACATTTGTGTCTTTGGGGTAAATACCCAGTAGTGCAATTGCCAGGTCATGGGATAGCTCTATTTTTAATTTTTTGAGTAACCTCCACACTTTTTCCAAAGTGGCTGCACCAATTTGCATTCCCACCAACAATGTAAGAGGGTTCCCCTTTCTCCACAACTTCTCCAACATTTGTTGTTTCTTTCCTTGTCGATTTTTGGCATTCTGACTGGTGTAAGGTGGTATCTCAATGTGGTTTTGATTTGAATTTCTCTGATGGTTAATGGTGATGAACACTTTTTCATGTGTCTGTTAACCATTTGTATGTCTTCTTTGGAGAAGTGTCTGCTCATGTCTTCTGCCCATTTTCTGACTTGATTATCTTTTTTTTAGGTGTTAGCTATAGGGGAAACTGGGTAGAGATTATACAGACACTATCTGTACTTTCTTTCAACTTTTCTATAACTCCAAAATTATTTCAAAATAAAATGTTTATTTAAAAAACTTTGTTGACAATTTTTTTTATTGTATGGAAATCAAATGGTATGAAGAATAAAAACTGTTTTGTGTTAACCACATTTTCTCCAGTTAGCATGTTGTATTTTAATACTGTGATTTTTTTCCTATAAAAAATGGAATAAAATGCTATATTACCCCCATTTAAATTTGTAAGTTTCCTTATTCATAAATAGTAGTTTCATCTTTATATAAGATTTAGTGACCATTTAAAAGACCGGCAACTTTTAAAACTATAGATGAAGGTTAGTAATATACAAATTAACAGCTGAATATTTTGAAGGGAAGAAGTTAATAATTTACTATACTAGTATATAGGAGTTAAAATTGTGATTGTTTTGGGAATTAATGATTTTGAAAGTGCTTTTGATATTGTCGTGATAGAGCACTTGGGGAACTTAAAATTTAAAAACATTATCAATAGGGCAACACATGAAAAGTAATCTAGTAGAACAAAAGAATACTTAAAATAATCAAAAATATAATCTTTGTTATTAACTTTGTTATTAAAATATAACTGTTATTAAAATATAACTTTGTTATTAAGAAAATGAATTTAAGCGCATTTCATATTCTTTTCTAGATTTATTATCTAGGATTGATTTGGATGAACTAATGAAAAAAGATGAACCACCTCTTGATTTTCCGGATACCCTGGAAGGATTTGAATATGCTTTTAATGAAAGTAAGTGTTCGTATGCTACATACAAGATTTCTTTATCATGCTAATAGAATCATAGGACAGGTATCATTCACTATTTTTATTTGCCAGTTAGAATGTTTTATGTATTTCATTTAAGAAATAATGACTTACCCCTTCATGGTGAAATTTTTTACTCAAGGAAAAGAACCAAATTGTAATTTCCTGTAATTGTCAAGTCACTTAAACGAATGGACATGAATTTGATTTGACTTAACGTATTTCAGCCCTGAGCTTTCAACTCTATGGCAACCAATTGGTACTCCAATTATATTATGTAGAAAGATGCTACTTTTTCATATTTAAAATGAAATGGCTAACAATTATCATCTGTGATGATATTTTAAAGCCTAATACTCAGTTTTCCATGATTTTTTTCAGGCAACATTCTTATTTTAAAATTTATTTATTTTTTTTTAAAGATTATTTATTTGTTTATTTATCTGTAAGAGAGCGAAAGCAAGAATGAGAGACAAAGAGACAGAAAGGGAGAAGCAGACTCCCTGCTGAACAGAGAGCCTGACACAGGGCTCCATCCCAGGACCCTGGGATCATGATCTGAGCCTAAGGCCGATGCTTAACTGAATGAGCCAGCCAGGTATCCTGCTTATTTTAAAATTTATTGATTAAATTCTGAATAAGAAAGACTTTCCACTTGGGGTTTGGAAGACCATACCATGAGTTAAAAGGATGTTTCTGGAACAAAGAATTATGATTGATTGAATTGATAACATTATTAAACATTTGAAGAGTACTATTGTTACAGGCTTGGTAATGTTTAAGTTGTAGCTTTCTATTTGTCGCTCCACATCAACTAAATTGGTGATTGTTATCATTATGGTAGTGCACATCCCTTTAAAATAACACTTACAGGTGTCAGGATTTATAGTGACAGTCTCTGTGTACTAGAAGATTAATTGATTTTAAACAGAAACTTCGATCTCTTATCTGATGTTAATTTTCATGCTTTTTAATAAAGGATATCTTAATGCCAAGATATGTACAAGTAGTAATAGTTTGTTTTTTCAAATTTCTTTATATTTTAATTAACAGAACCAAATGAGCATGGAGACTAAAATTGTCTTTATTTCTTTAAAATGATTCCTAGATGCCTTCAGCATAGGAATTGGATGGGATGTTGGTATTGTAGGTAAATCATAGAACTATGTTTGCTTTATGGATATAGGATATCAGTTTTCACTGAAGTCTATGTTTCATCTTCCGTGAATATTTCTTAAAGTGAGTAAAAAACAAAGAAGGGATACACTTTTTTTTTAAGTATACTCCACACCCAATATGAGGCTTGAACTCATGGCCCTGAGATCAAGCATTGCATGCTCTACTGACCGAGCTAGCCGGGTGCTCCAGAAGCAATAAACTTTTATCTTTCCCTTTCTTACCAGATACATGCACACATCTTTTCACACACTTGCACACACTTGCATGTACTTACCTTGCATTCACACTTATATGATACCTGTACCTTTGCATACACATATACCTTTCCATGTATGTATACCTCAGATGTATGTGCATCCTTGCACACACCTACCATTTATTTTATAAGTATCTTGGACATTGTCTTGCATAAACATAGACTAACAGTATGAAGCAGAAATACTTGAATTCTAAGGAGAGAATGTCACTTTTAAGGATCTGTTTTTAGCTTGATACGGTTCACTTTTGAATTTGGGTTAATGGTGAATATTTTTTCAAAGAGGTGAGGATTTGGAGATAGGAAACTGGGTCTCAGTACTAAGCCTCTGAAAAGGCAGTTCTAACTTAGTATCTTTGGGTACTTCTTTTTTAACTTTATGATAACAAAAACTCTTATGAAAGCTTTGGAATTAAACTTTCATTACCTGATTAAAGAAGTTTCTAATTTTTTCTAAAGGATTTTAAAGCAGTTATTTGGATAAAAGAAGAATTTGGATACAAATTTTATTCTAAGCCAGACAATTTGTAACAAAGGGGAAGAGATTGTTTTTACCTGCATCGAATTTATACCTTATTCTTTTAAATCACTGTGCCTTTTCAAATATATCTTGTGTTTCCTATTGTTGTAATTGTATAAGGCCCAGCTCAAATGTCCTTGCTGATGAGGAAGTTGAAGGCTTTTCCCCTTTTAACCTCACCTATACTCCCCCTGCTCTGGTGCAGTATTATGCGGCAGCACACTTTTAGATCACTAAAAAAAAATAATTGAACTTGTGGCAGACCATTTGAGTTTGAATATCATCTTCCATAATCCCTGATATTTATTGAACTCTTAATACATGCCAGGAAGTATCCTAAATACTTTCAACTTATTAATTCATTTAGGCAAGTGATAGCCTCTTTGAGATCCTAGACTCCATAACAAATCTGGTAAACTATATGGATATATTTCCCAGAATAGCAGACATTTTAGGTATACATGTGAAACTTTACAGCTGATTTTAGGGGACCTTAAGCTAAAATGGCCTAAATCAGACCTTTGACAGTCACTGGAGCGATCGTCCAAACCTTTGAGAAATGCCATATTTACAAATAAAAATATAATATAAGTGATCCAGATATTTTTTCTGGGTAAGAGTGCTCACTTTCTTTGCCTCTTAACTTTCTTTTCACTTTTAACGCTTGTGGTAATAGGTGGCTATTTTGATAGGTCCCATTTTCCTAGACAACCCAAAAAAGAGTGTTCTAGTGATCCAATACAGTGTCTCATGTTGAGAGTATTAAAAACCTTACAAATAAGATTAGCCCTTATTTTGCATATTTAAAAGATAATTTTCTATGTGGTGAAATTGATTCATAAAAATAGTGAAGTAGTTTTACTTGAAGTAGTATATTTCCAGGGTTCAGTTTTAGTGCCGTAACTTTCCTTTCAACTTTTTGTCCACTCCTGCCCTCATCGAATAAAAATCAAATACTAAGTTCCACTCTGCATGTCATGTCCCTCTTTGGTCTCTAAACCCTTTCTTTTGCCTCACTGCTCTTAGCATAAAGTCCAGACCCAGGAGTTTAAGCCTTCTGCTTTTTGATCCCAACATGTTCTCCAGTGTTCTGCAGTTTGGCTCAGTACTTCTTTTTGTTTCTGTTAAAATGGATCATTCACGATTATTTGAACGTTTTGTCCATTTTTCACATTTTTGTTTAAATTGCTGGGTAGAGACGGGAGAATAAGTTAAAGTAATTGGCCTGTGTTCTGTTTCTCTCCTGATTACCAGCGGCACACTTCTGGGACAGAAAGAACACAGGTGGCCTGGTCTTTTCTCCTTAAAAACATGCTGATAGTGTAATCTTTTAGTGAATATAGACTAATGTTTGCTATGAGCTGAGTCTTTATCTATAGAATACTTTGAGCAGGGTGATTGGTTTGGCTTTGCTTATGGTAAACAAACATAATCTGTAGATATTTGAAGTATATTTCTCTGAAGGATATCACAGAAGCAGTACCACTCTCTGGCACATAAAATTGAAGTATTTTCTAACCAAATGCTCACCAATGTATGAGGTAACCTTTTTGCCTCACTTAGAGACCTCACCACTCTGGACCAGAGAGCGCTGGCAGTGAGAGCGAAGGACCTGGGAGGAAATACCCAGGCTGTTCCAGACCTCTCCTGCTTTTCTTTGCCTATGCTTTTGATTGCTTATTGCCTTGTTATTATTAGCAAAGTTATTATCAGTAAAATCTCTGAATTGAATGTGTCTGACTAGACAGTCCAAACCAATGTTAGCTCACTGCTTTTCTGCAGTGTTCATTTGAAATCTTAACCATACTTTAGGCCTAGTTGAGAAATCTTACTGGAACCTCTGAACCTATTCTAACCTATAGGAATCTTCGTCTTCCATTTTTCCAAACTCATTTTAGACTTTATTGTCTACATGAGTTGCCTATGGCAGTTTTTAGATTGTTGACTTAACTTCATTCTTGTTTAACTTCATGAAAAGTTGCTTAACTTTTGGATATTTATGCTTTTACTCCTCTAGCCTCTAAGCTTAGAAACTGAGACCTTGTTCACAGCCATAGCTAGCCATGATCCTTATACATTATAGGCCCTCAAATGTTGTTAATTTGCTTTAGAGAAATGAAGGTCAGAAGGCACAGCATTTGAGTAGTTGGGGCCATTCTTTTATAGTATTTAGATGTTTGCATTATGTTGATATTTGAAGGAAAATGTAAAGAAAAAATGAAACTGCTGAGAACGTTATTTTAAATTTTTATCAGATATTATTTGTTATATTTTTCATATTAATATAAATACACTCTGAATCATAGCAAGACTATTTGTTTATCTTCTAGAGGGACAGTTAAGACACATAAAAACTGGGGAACCATTTGTTTTTAACTATCAAGAAGATTTGCACAGATGGAACCAGAAAAGATACGAAGCTCTAGGAGAGGTATGGTCATATATTCAACTTTAAACTTCTTTTTTTTTTTTTTTTTCAATTTTGAATAGTCAGAATAAAGGTTGTGAAGCTAAAGCAGTTTATGAAGTCTTTCTTTTTTTAAAAAAAGTGATTTTAAAAACGTTTTGTGTTTTTTGTTTGATTATTTCAATGGTTATGTTTGAAACATATTCTCAAAAGTTTGTTTTTATGTAAACATATCCTTCCCATGACCTTAATGTTTTGTAGTGAGTCATTACATCAGAAGACAAATTCATGCCAAATTTTATCTTTTAAATGTTTTTAAGAGGTTGAATCCTTTGCTATGCCAGGAGGAATAAGTGTTCTTTTAAGTGGTTATCTTTAAAAAAAAAAGTTACCCCTATGTTAATTATATGAGGTGATGGATGTGTTAATTGTATTAATCTTATCATTCTACAATGTGTGTATATATCAAATCATCACAGTCAGTTAGTCCTCAATAAAGGTTAAAAAAGAAAAAAGTGCTTATCTGTGTGAAGAAGATTGATATTTGCTTGGCTAATAAAGTGGGTCTAACCTACTTACCTTTGCTTGATGAAGGATTAGGCTTTGTGACCATTTAGTTTCCTCACATGATACCACTGCGAGGAACCCTTGAAAATGTCATTTGTCACTCAGGTGAATGTTCTGTTAAAGCCAAAAGTTTTATTCATTCTATGTCATGTTAAGTAATTTTAATAAAATGCATATGGACACGTTTGTTTAGTGTGATAACTATATACTACTTTAGTCCTTTAAGGAAAAGCTGAAGTTCCTATATTCCTGTTTTTAGTCTTTAAAAAACTAGTCAGAATGAATTACTTGGTTAAACAGCAGCATAAAGAATATATGAAACTTAGGTTATCTTTGCTGGGAGACAGTTCTCCATAGATTGCATCTCCACATGTGTCTGAGCAAAGGCACTGACAGGTTTTGCTGTGGACTTCTTTTCAAGAGTGTTTGTATAGGAAACAGCTTGGAAGACAGAGATTATGTCTTCTTTCAAGGAAGAGAGCAGATTTGTTTGCTCTCCAGGAAAATGCACTTCCCGTCCCCAACTGGTGGCAAAGAATGGGCAGGTTTGCTAGCAACCCCCTTATAAGATTGGGCTTCATAAATTTTGAGGTTCCTTAGCTATGATACAGTCCCACTGTGTGCTTAGCCTCTATCTTTAGCCTGTCCATATTGCCTCTTTGGGATTTGAAGGACAAAAGAAAGAGATGAAAATAAGCTCATGCTGCTTGCTATATACCTTGAGTAATAAAGTCTTTTGTCTCTGACACAGAAGTCTAGGGTCTTTTGGCAGTATCCATGAAATAGCAGGCTAACTTGTTAGCTTGCAAACAGAATAAAATCTCAGGCCCTTCAAAGTTCTTGACATTGTTCTTTAGCATTTATAATTAAGTTTAATTAATGCCCTGAATAATTTCTGCTGCACATGAGATGTTTGCCCATTTCCACGTGAATTAATTATCTGCTGCATGCTAGTATTATGTTGATTCTAGGAATATCCATACTACATGACCTTACAGAAGAACTGGGGTTGTATGTTTTGTTTTGTTTTGTTTTTAAATGGGGCTTACAGTTACTCTTTTCCATGAGCCACACATATTTTGCCCACTTGGACAGGTGCTGTTCTCTAAACAAACTTTGTCCTTTTAGGCATCTGCATCTTTTTCACCCTTAACCTGTATTCCCTAGCATTATCCCTGTCAAAATTTAGCAACTGTGTCTTACTAGATTATCCATGTACAAGTGATTCCTTTCTCCTAGGATCTCCTACCTTATGTTCTTTGGACATATGGATTGTCACAGGTTTAATTTTTGGTGGATCTTACTCCATGATAAAGTATTCTGAAGTTTCACTTTAATGATTATATATAGATAGAGATAAAATATTCTGCATTATCTAGATTTCCCACCTCCTGTGCCTGCATTCACATTTGTGTTCATGATCAAGCTGGCCCCAAATGATCGCCCCAAATCACAGGATCTATTCTGTAATGCAGTGTATCTCAAATTTAGATCAGTAGACCCCTGAGCTTCAAGTACCAATCCCATTTACCTCCCAATATATTTATCAAAAGTAAATATAACTTTCTAGCATAAAACTGTCAGAACAAAAGATCCAAGGATTAGAGAAGGGAAGTCTGGTTGTTAGCATTTTGTTCCCTACCATCTTGCTTCTCATGTCTTGTTTGAAATACTTGTTTTCATTATCAATCTCACTGTTGAAGGTTGACTATTAATTGAATTTCATTTCCTCCATTTTAGGATTCAGATGTATGAATTCTAGTTACATACGAATAATGACACAATTTTCACTATTGTAAATTTGTTTGGTGTTCTTTATGGTGGGATTTAATAATGCATAGGTGGACCTCTTTTTATCCATATTCCTTCCTTTCTATTTCTGAGCTGTGTCTTCCAGTTAGATTTAACCACCTTACTGTCCCTCATTCATACCTTGTACTTTTATCTCGTACCATTTTCTTTCTTTGAAATGCCCTTGCTCCCTTGTTCATGATACCCTACCTCTACCTGCCTTCAGGTATGGGCTTTGATGTCTCCTAGGAATCTTTCTCTCATCTCCTCTACCACTCTTTGTCTTTCTCTTTTCTCAATTTCCTTTCTTCTCATTCTCTCTTTTTTTTTTATTCTCTTTTTCTACCTATCTTGCCTTCTTCCAAGAACGATTTAAGGTGACCTTAAAAGCGAATATTCCATTTAGCAAGATTAAAAATTAAGTAAAAATAATAAAATAGAATTAAAACATGTTAGTAAACTAACGGCATGAGTTTGTTTCTTTCTCTTAAGATACTTTACTCTGTATTACAGTATTTTTTAATGCATGTCTTTCGGCAATTTGGGGAAATTTTCTGTGTTCTCATGGTATTTGTTGAATAGTAAATGAGTGTTATACAAATATATAAACTATAAATTCTAGACCTATGCATTTTAGGAAATTTCTTAATTTTAGGAATCTGAACATGAAGATAATGTTTTCTTATTGGAAGAAAGGAAAATGATATGCTAATGATGATTTTCCCATTTGTAGAACTAAACAATTTTCAATTATTTTACTCTAATTCCCATTTAATTTCTAAGAGTTTCAGACAATTATGGCTTTGCTGATCAAAATTATTTGATTAAAAGTAGTCTGTATTTGTGGCATGTTTTGTCGGAAAATTTTTTTCTTCCTGGTCAAACTCTAGACTTAATCACTGTAATTCAGAAAATAGAAGTTCTTCTATAACTGTCTAAAGTTCCTAGAAAACAAATAAACCTTTGCATTTAAATTCTGGAAATAATTTAGTACTTCGTGTTACCAGTAAATTCACTAGTTGCAGTAAGTGAGAACCTATAGAAAGCATTTCACCACATCCTGGACACAGAAGCACTGAAAAACCTCCTTTCTCCTCATTGATGGATAGGGTGGAATTCAGAAGATAGTGCAAATTTGAGTTTATTGCCTAGGAGCCCGCCTTAATAAATAGCTTATGATATGCTTAAGATTAAAGTTTTAAGAAAACAGATTCTAACTTAGCCTACAATATAAACCAAAACCCCTTCTGTTTTTTTTTAGTATGTTCCTACTAAATATCGAGTTTTGTCTTCACTAGAAAGCTACTATGTATGTTTCACAACTGCCGTTTTAGTTTATGTTTATTTCTCTCTTAAAGAGATTATTATAGCAGTCATTCAGCAGAAATTGTTTTTAAGACTTGCTCCTGAAATGCTCTGTCATTTCTATGTAAATTAAACTTATTATGTAAGTAAAATAAACTGAGATGTCAGTTTGTTTTTAGAATGCAGTTCCATAACTACACAAAAGAATACTCTTTGCATTCACATAGTTACGTTTTTAGAGTCAAACAAAAGCTTTTGCTAATATGTATTTTTTTTTACTAACTACATATAGCTTGATAAAAATATAGCCTATAATAGGTTTGGATAATTTATCTAAATTTAGAAAGATACTGTCAAGGGTTTAAGGAGGTGGGAGAGTGGTGTGAAAGGGTAATTTTCAAAATAAAATTCTCCAGTATATATACTGGAGTTGAATGCCAGAGAATAATGTTTCTGGTAGGCTCAATCAGGAAGACTCCAAAGGCTATCATGTTAAGTGGTAAGTAGAATTTAGGCTTTAGGCTTCATTTGTAAAAACTAGCATGTAATTTGTGAAATTATCCCAACTATCTGTTTCATGTCAATACCGAATTACTATTAAGTGGAGAATTTATGATCCAGCAGAAAATTTAATGAAAGAGAAATTTGATTTTCTTAACTAATCTGGACCTTTGCATTTCCTTTAATATTTATCTTAATTACCTCTTTAAGAATTAATAAATTGTCAATGTACTTAATAAGAGAATAGCAGTGATTCGGTAGTCTTATAAGCGTGGCTCTTTATTCTTGACTAGAATCACACAAAAACAACTAAGAGCATAATTTTTTTTTTCACCTGTGAAGCCATCTGGTCCTGCAGTTTTGTTTGTTGTGAGTTTTTTGATTACTGATTCAATTCCTTTGCAGATTGTCGATCTGCTCAAATTTTCTATTTCTTGCTATTTCAGTTTTGTTAATTTAATGTTTCTAGGAATTTACCTGTTTCTTCTAGGTTGTCCAGTTTGTTGGTGTATAGTTTTTCATAATATTCTCTTATAATCGTTTGTATTTCTCTGGTGTTGGTTGTTATTTCTCCTCTCTCATTTGTGATTTTATTTGAGTCCTTTCTTTTTTCTTTTTGCTAAGTCTGGCTAGAGGTTTATCAGTTTTATTGATTTTTTTCCAAGAACCAGCTCCTGGTTTCATTGATGTGTTCTATTATTTTGTTTCTATATTATGTGTTTCTGCTCTAATCTTTATTATTTCTTTCCTTCTGCTGGCTTTAGACTTCATTTGTTTTTCTTTTTCTAGCTCCTGTAGGTGTGATCTTAGGTTGTTTATTTAAGATTTTTCTTGCTTTTTTTTTTTTCCTTCTTTCTTGAGGTAGGCCTGTATTGCTATACACTTCTCTCTTAGAACCACTTCTGCTGTGTCAAGGAGATTTTGTACCTTTGGGTTTTTGTTTTCCTCCATGTTATTTTTTATTTCTTCTTTGATTTCTTGGTTGATCCATTTACTATCTAGTAGCATTTTATTTAACTCCCAGATATTTTTAGTCTTTCCAGATTTTTTCTTATGGTTGATTTCTGGTTTCATACTGTTGTGGTCAGAAAAACTGCATGGTATAACTTCGATCTTTTGTTGAAACTTGTTTTGTGGCCTAATGTGTGATCTACTCTGGGGGCACCTGGGTGGCTCAGTGGGTTAAGCCTCTGCCTTCGGCTCAGGTCATGATCTCGGTCCTGGGATCAAGCCCCACATCGGGCTCTCTGCTTAGCGGGGAGCCTGCTTCCCCCTCTCTCTCTGCCTGCCTTTCTGTCTACTTGTGATCTCTCTCTCTCTCTCTGTCAAATAAATAAATAAAATCTTTAAAAAAAAATATGTGATCTACTCTGGAGAATGTTCCATGTGCACTTGAAAAGAATGTGTGTTCTGCTGTTTTAGGTTGGAATATATCTGTTAAATCTGTCTTCCAGTGTGTCATTCAAAGCTGTTGTTTCCTTGTTTATTTTCCGTTTAGATGATCTGTCCATTGACATAAGTTGGGTGTTAAAGTCCCCTACTATTATTGTATTAATATTGATTAGTTCCTTTATGTTTGTTATTGTTTTGTGTATTTTGGTGCTCCCATGTTGGGTACATAAATATTTATAATTGTTACATCTTCTTGTTGGATTGTCCCCTTTATTATTATATAGTGCCCTTCTTTGTCTCTTCTTACAGTCTTTGTTTTAAAGTCTAGTTTGTCCAGTAAAAGTATTGCAACTACAGCTTGCTTTTGACATGCATTTGCATGGTAAATGTTTCTCCATCCCCTCACTTTGAATTTGCATGTATCTTCAGGTCTAAAATGACTCTCTTGGGGCTCCTGGGTTGCTCAGTCAATTAAGCATCTGCCTTCAGCTCAAGTCGTGATCCTAGGTTCCTGAGATCAAGCACTGTGTCATCATCATTGGGCTCCCTCTCTCCACCCCCACCCCCATGCTGTCTTTCTCAGGCACACATGAGCTCCTCTTTCTCTCACAAATAACTGAAAGCTAAAATCTTTAAAAAAATAAGATGAGTATTTTGTAGGCAGCCTATAGATGGGTCTTGTTTTTTTTTTATCCATTCTGACACCCTATGCCTTTCGATTGGAGTGTTCAGTCCATTTACATTTAAAGTAATAGTTGATAGGTATTTATTGCCATTTTGTTGTTTGTTTTATGGTT
The DNA here is from genome assembly GCA_028534135.1 of Potos flavus. Lineage (NCBI taxonomy): Eukaryota > Metazoa > Chordata > Mammalia > Carnivora > Procyonidae > Potos > Potos flavus. The sequence goes on along the minus strand of CM052895.1, from coordinate 60,457,161 downwards.
GTTTTTGGAGGTTTTCTCTGATCCTTGTCTTTCATGTTTTTCTGATTTTCTTTAGTGATATATTTAGATTTCTTTCTCTTTATTCTTTGCATGTTTATTAGTAGCTTTTGATTTTGATTACCATTAGGTTTGTATATATGCTCTTCTGCATATAGCAGTCTCTATTATGTTGATAGTCATTTAAGTTTGAACCCATTCTTTCCTCTTCTCCTCCCCACAATTTAGGTATGTGTTATTATATTTTATATCCTTTTATTTTGTGAGTTCCTTGACTGATTTTTTACAGGAATATTCCTTTTTTCTGCTTTTTGTGTTTCCTGCCTTTATACTGTCACTTTTGGTCTCTCCTTTTCACTCAAGGAGTCCCCTTTAACATTTTTGTAGGGTCATGAACTCCTTTAGCTTTTGTTTGTCAGGGAAACTCTTTATTTCTCCTTCTATTCTGAATGATAGCCTTGCTGGATATAGTATTCTTGGCTGTAGATTTTTCCCATTCGGCACTTTAAATATATCATGCCACTACCTTTTGGCTTGCCACGTTGTATTGAAAAATCTCCTGTGGATTTTCCCTTGTAAGTTAATGCCTTATTTTGTCTTGTTTCTTATAAGTTTTTTTCTTTATCACTATATTGTGCCAATTTAATTACAACATGTCTTGGTGTTGGCCTGCTTTTGTTGATTTTTTTTTTAAGATTTTATTTATTATTTGACAGAGAGAGACACAGCAAGAGAGGGAACACAAGCAGGGGGAGTGGGAGAGGGAGAAATAGGCATTCTGCCAAGCAGGGAGCCCGAAGCGGGGCTCGATCCCAGCAGCCTGGGATCATGATCTGAGCCGAAGGCAGGCACTTAACGACTGAGCCACCCAGGCACCCCAGCTTTTGTTGATTTTGATGGGAGTTCTCTGTGCCTCCTGGATCTGGATGTCTGTTTCCTTCCCCACATTTGGGAAGTTTTCAGTATCATTTCTTCAAATAAATTTTCTGCCACCTTTTCTCTGTCTTCTTCTGGGACTCCTATAATATGAATATCATTACATTTGATGTAGTCACAAAGTTCTCTAAGTCTGTTCTCAATTTGCATAATTCTTCTTTCTTTTGTTCAGCTTCAGGGCTTCCAGTTACTTTGTCTTCTACATCATTAGTTCATTCCTATGCTTCTTCCAGCCTGCTGTTCATTGCATCAAGCGTGTTTTTAATCTCATTTATTTCACTCTTCATCTCTGATTCTTTTTTTAAGTCTTTTATCTCTGTGGTAAGGGTCTCACTGATTTCTTCCAGTCTTTTTCAAGTCCAGTTAGTATCCTTATGGTTATTGCTTTAAATTCTCAATTAGTCATGTTACCTATAACTGTTTTGTTCAGCTCTCTGGCCATGACCATATCTTGTTCTTTCATTTGGGATAAATTCCTCTGTCTTCTCATTTTGTTTAAGCCTCTGTGTGCTTCTCTGTATTAGCAAAGCCAGTTGTGCCTCCTGTTACTGCAAGTAATAACTTTATAAAGAAGAGGTGATGTATGCCTAGGGCTTGGCACTTTTGGGGAGTGTCTCTAGTGTGTGCTGTGTGTGCTATACTGGTGTGTTCTGGCTGCTGTGTCCTTCGGGCCAGTTGCCCGCAGTGGCTCTTCTTGCCTGCTATTGGTAGTGTTTGGTCCTTGGCCAGAATGTGGCAAGTTTTAACTAGGTGTGCACTGGTCTGCTTGTGAGCTGAGACCTGTCACCAACTCCCCCAGAACTGAGGCCCTGCAAAACTCTCTTGTTGGGAGATGTGGTGTAAACAAGGGATCGTGCTGGTCTCCTGGTGGAGGGGCCCACTGGGCTGGGACTGATGCAAGTGTGGCTGGAAAGACAATTCCATGGACTACAGGAGGGAGGGGCTTAATGTAAGTAAATTAGGCAGCCAGTGTCCATGCTTTGCTGCTTCCCACAGGTGGCTCCATGTTTATGGTGAGGGATGGGGGAGAGAGATGACATTGGCCAGCTCCTTTGTTCCAGGAACCCTGTCTCTGTGAATGCTGCCTCTCAGGGACATGCTCCAAGAAGAGAAATAATCTCCCCACTATGTGCCCTAAGTGTTCTTCAGATCTGTTTTCATGCTGTCTGTCCCCCGCCCCAGGTCTTCTTTTCAAGAGTACTGCAATGTCCTCCAGGCTGTATCCCAACCAAGCCCCCTGACCTTTATTTTTTAATTTAATTTTATTTATTTATCTTTTTGGTGCAACATGGTGGTTTTACTAAAGTACGGGGACAGGACCTATGAGCAGAAAGAGCTGTTGCACCAGGGTTGTGAGGGGTGGCTGATTATATACTATAGGGTTGGGGCTGCAACACTCACCATGGGATATATGTGACATTCCTCAGGCACTCCTGGCTGCCCTAAAGGAAAACAAATAATTAATTTATAGAGATTACAATCCTGCAAGTCCTGAGACTCCCTCAGTTTGCAAAAGTTTTAGCAATTTATAAAAACAAAGCATCTCTATCAATGGCCTAGCTTCCTGAAGGGAATGTAGATGCAATTAAATGTCCTTATAATCTGCAGCCCATTGACAGATACTTGAAGCGGGCAAAGTGTAGTGTTCCTTCACGAAGCCCACTGACCTTTAAAACTCCAGTCTTTAAGGCCTTCGGTTGTAAGAACTCAGGAAATTCAACCCCTCTGGTTTTCCAAGCCAATGGCTATGGGGAAATACTCTCCTATGCATTCCTCTGTGTGCTCCTCTCTTTCATACTTGCTTTGTGACCACAGCTCCCTCCCCTCCAGAGCAGCCATGATGTTTCTCCACTAAACCATGTCTCTGTACCTCCTACCTTCTTTCTGTGGTTTTTTTAATCTCCCTTTAGTTGTGGAGTTTGTTCTGTCAATGGTCAGATTGATATCTGGGGTATTTAGGATGATTTGATAGTTACCAACTTGTATTTGTGGGATGGGGTGAGGCTAGGGTCCTCCTACTCCACTGTCATCTTCCTCTCCTAGGGTTTTTTTTCATTTTGCCATATTTAGGTATTTGAAATAGGAGCAACTTAAAGAACAATAATATAAATTATCATTTTAATATTAAAATCTTTAAGTATAATGTGATCGTCTGTGTATAATTAATACTTTCATATAATGTGAAATTCACAGATCTTATGTTGTGACAGAAAGGAATGGCTAGCCATCCAGAAATATGGGTCCTAGTTTTGGTCAGTACTATCTGTATGAATTTAGAAAAATAATGTCTTTGATCCCCCACTGTAAAGTACAAATAAAATTATCCATAGTGTTGTGATGAATTAGTAAGATGCATACATATGATATCGTTTTATATTCTTAAATGTGCCATGCAAGTGTTAAGAGTACGGAATAAAAATAGAACTACTCTGTTTAAGATTTATAACTTACCTTTATTATTAATATGATGAAGATTTAATTTCTAGTTTTTCTTTTCCCCTTTCTCTCTTAGTCTACTTATTAATTACTGACATCAAATTTAACTTTCTCTGGTAGAGATGAAGAACTGACCATCAGCCCAGAGTTGGTCAGCAGTCTCCTTTGACTTCCATCTCTCTTTAGCATCCATTCCTATAAGTGGGATACTATATCTAGGATGGTATTAGTAATTGGACATCTTAGAATTGAAGAAGTAGTCACTAAAATAATGAGAAAACCCAACTGAGAAAAACTGTAAGCCTCTTAAAAACAATGTGGCATTGACAGATGAGCAAACACACAGACCCAACTGAATAGAATACGAAGTCCACAAATACATTGAAAGTTCAAATAGACATGGAAATATAGTTTATATTGTAGCCCAGTTGTAAATCACTGGGGGAAAAGGAACTTTAAGTAATTGATAATCATTTGTAAGAATATAAAATTTGACCACGAATCACACAGTGTACACCAGAATGAACTCCAAATTGATTAGAGGTCTAAATGCAAAAAATTAAATAAAACTATGAACCCAGTAGCATTGATCATATTTTTGAAATACCAACCCAGTATCAATGATTGTGGTTTTGAAATACTACTTCCCTTTAAAATAATACAGATACTTTGGAGAAATGTTGGATTCCAGTGTGTGGCCAGAAACAAATGACATAAGTCTGGAATATCTTGTCATATCAGAAAGCAAGGAAATTACCAAAACTATTAGCTCCTCTAAAACTTGAAAAGAAAAAGCCCCTTCCCACAAAAAAAAAAAAAAAAAGCAAAAGAAACCCAAAACAACCAAAAAAACCACCGAAATCCCCACCAGTGGGCATGAACACTTGCATGAACAAGTGGTTCAGGGAAAATAATGAGAATAGCCTTTAAACATACGAAAACATGTTAAAATTCACTCCTAATAAGAGACATGTAAATGAAGACTGTGCTAAAATAACATTTTTTACATGTCAGGTTGACAAAGATCTTATAAACTTGATGGCACACTCAGTAGATGAGGTTGTAGTGAGAAAAGACCTTTCATATGTTTCTGGTAGGAATGTAAAATAAAGTGGTATAATCTCTTTAGATGAGAAATTGTCAGTATTTTACAAAATTACAAATGCACTTTCCCTTTCATGTGAGAAAGGAAGGGAAAATGCATGTTTATTGTTGTATGTTTATTTTTGTGGGAAAAACTGGAAAATCACCTCAAAATTAATAATTATGAGGCATTAGAGGAATGAGATGAAAGGATGGCATTGAGAAATCTTTAATACTTTTTTGTGCAGTTTTGATTTTTGAACCATTATAGATTTCAGTATTTTAGAAAAAAAACCATACCACAAAATTTAAAGATGAAGTGTATATCTAGTTAGTAACGTAACAAAAGAGAGCAAAGAATTATTTCTGATGTCTTTTGGATACAGTACTTGGTACTTCCTTTGTTGGATTTGTCCTGTGGTTAAGAATGGCCAGTAAAATGTTAAAATTAACTCAATGGTTTTGTTGTTAATAGTGATATTGGTATAATAATGTTGATGCTATTTAATTAACATGGTATAAGAAAGCAAATAAGTAAATATGTAAATGTAATCGTGAACTGTGATTTTCAGGGTTAGATAAAAGATACAAACTGTAACAAAGCAGTTAGGAAAACCCACGTGGAGAAAAGTTTAAATTTTGGAATATCACTACAAACTCATCATGTTTTAAAAATATATTTCCTAGTTCTACCCACTAAAAAGGCTTAGAGGTAGTGGCTCCCTCTTAACGATGAGTACACTTAGTGGTAACATCTTGGTGTCTAAATGCATTGCTTTAGTAAAAGGAGTCAAGGGTCATTGGAGAGAAAGCTGATTCCAGATTAGGGACTGGGAAAATACAAGATGAGCCTAGCACATCATGTTTTACCAGAAAGGAGACACTTAGTCTAATGGAAGTATGTGAAAAGATCAGAAGAGCCAATCTGAAAGGGCATCTTTTGGCCAAAATTGGGACACTTTCAGGATAAAACAGAATAAGCGTTCTAGTGATTTTTAAACATTTAATAAAAAGTCATCATTTCTTAATGTTTTTTTAAATATCATTAATTTTCCATCAGATGAAAACTATATAAAAATTGATAATCAAAGGGAAGAAATTAAGCAGCTAGTCTTCTTATAAGGAACTGTAGTTCATTTGCTGGTGAGGAAGGAATGCTCTTCTTTACCAAAGAATACTGGCTAGTAAAACTATTATATATGACAGAATTAGAAAATCACCATTTTTCCACCTATGGTTGCATAATTCTTAAAATGTTTTTTGAAGATTCACATTTTCTGCTTATTCAGTCAAACACTACTCTAGGTACTATTGTGAGGGGACTTTGCAGATGTAATTAATATTACTATTCAGCTGACTTTAATATAGAGAGATTATTCTGGATTATCTGGGAGGACACAATGCAATTACATGAGTTATTTAAAACTGACAAGAAAGGCAGAAGAGTCAGTAACAGAGATTTGATGGAAGAGGAGTTTGTAAGAGATGCAGCAGAAGGGAAGCCAGAGATCCAAACATGAGGAAGATTCAACATGCCATTGCTGGCCCAAGATGTAGATAGGGCCTACATTCAAGGACCATATGGAAGCCTGTGGGAACTGAGGGTGTCCCTGTACTAATAGCCTTTGAGGAAATGGGGATCTCAGACCTGCAACTTCAGCAAACTAGTTTTTGCCAACCATCTGAAGGAGCTTGAAAGCGGACTCCTTCCAGAATTTCCTGATAAGAACCCATAGGCTGACACCTTGATTTTGGCCTTGTAAAACCTGGAGCAGAGAAACCAATATAGACTTGTGATGTACAGATCGTGAGATGCTAAATTGTGTTGTTTAAAGCTGTTAAGTTTGTCGTAATTTTTGTTTTATTAATAATAGAAAATTAATGTACAACCCTTTTGTGAAATGATTGATTCAGATAACAATTATCAGTGGATGCTAATTTCATTAGGTGAAAGAATATGAGGGACTATTTGCACAGTATATTGGTTAGTTCTGAAGTATCACCTCATAGATTTCTTGCAATTATAAAGGGAAAATATATACCTTAAAATTGAGATCTAACTATGGGCACTTTACTTAGTATTAAGTAAGTGAACAGTTAGTATTACTAGTAATAGAATAACTTGACATTTATGTTTCTTCTCATGTGCTGCAATTTGAAGTACAAAGCATTAACTGAATATTCTGATTATATATGTTGAATCTGACTAATCAGATCTTAAAAGATTTTTTTAATTTATTTGAGAGAGAGAGAGAGGATGAGTGAGGGGAAGGGGCAGAGGGAGAAGGAGAAGCAGACTCCCCGCTTAGCAGGGAGCCCAACAAGGGGCTCGATCCCAAGAACCTGGGATCATGACCTGAACCACAGGCAGATGCTTAACCAACTGAGCCACCCAGGTGCCCCCAAAGCATGTTATTTTTAAATGCTTCTTAAGAAAGAGAAGAAAGAAACCTATACACATAAAAAGCATATATTGCAAAATGTTGTTAACAGTTGTTCAATCAAAGGGGGTAAATGTAAAGATGTTTATTGTATTATTTTCCAACTTTTCTATATTTGAAAAGTTTCACAGTTAAATATTGGGGGGAAAGTAGAAGATGATAGGAAACTTGAAGGAGCATCTTTTAAGTGAGTGGGGCTTGTTCGCTGCCAGGCTTTACTTAGTGTTCTTGGATAGTACTATTTTGTTTGGGACCCTTCAAAGATTGGAATCTGGAATACTTTTCTCAGCAATAACAGCATCCATTCTAGTTTCTCGAGTGGTCTTCAAATAGTTTGTTCCATTTTTTTAGAGATACCCTACTTAGTATTTTGCCTGGGGCATAAATGCATTTGGAATCTCAGAGGGAATGAACTAGACATAGGTCCATGAGGGTTGTGACAGGATTTTCTCATGCTTACATGTCTTACTACATATGCCAAGAATGCAAGGCCCTGCCTGCTTTTTGCATAGGCCATTTCTCAGAGTTGTGTTTGTGTAAGTTATCTTGAGGGATAAGATGAGACAAAAAACAGGATTGCATACAGCTTGCTCTAAAATGGTGCGCTCCCCAAGCTTCATATTCCTCACCTTTAAGTCATACCATTGTGAGCGCAGCATCCATCTAGGCTCATATCATGCTACCGCCCAGGAATTTGGGATCCAGGGAACCAATGCAAACATGCCTATGCCATGTCATGATTAATAAAGGCCTTTGTCTCTGACCCAGAAGTTCTGAGTCTGCTGTCAGCGTCCATGTAACAAGCTAACAGATTAGTCTGTAACCATGGCAAAATCAAATCTCAGACTTTGTTGTTAAATCTTCAGTAGCTAGATCTTCAGTAATCCCTCTGTCTTCAGTCTGACTTCTTCACTGGGCCTGCATTTTCTAAGTCTGAAGCCCCTGGGGTTCTGCTAGGCCAGTAACCTGCTTTCTCAGTTTTAATGAATGGTATTACCATTCAAGCAGTTATGTAAGTCATAGTGTTCCTAAGTCCTTTCACTTTTCATATTTGCGACCAGGCCTTGTTCTTTTACCTTCTTAGCATGGCATCTTTCTCCACCTCCACTGCTGTTGGTTCCACTTAGGTATTTATCATCTCTTAACTAGATTGCTACAATGCAGCTACGGAACTGAATTGTGGCCCCCTCCCAGAATTCATATTTTGAAGCCCTAAACCTAAATGTGATTGTATTTGGAGATAGGACTTTTAGGAGGTAATTAAGGTTAAATGAGGTCATAAGGGCGGAGTCCTAATCTGATAGGATCGGTGGCTTTACATGAAAAAGAGAGAGAGATCTTTCTCTCTCTCTTCCTTTCTCTCTCTCTCTCTCCCTCTATTTCTCTTTCTCTTTCTCTGCACATACCAAGGAAAGGCCACGTGAGGAAATAGCAAGAATGTGGCTGTCTGCAAGCCAGCAAGAGAGCTCTTACTAGAGAACCTAATCAGCTAGTACCTCTATCTCATCCAGAAATGTGAGAAATAAATTTCTGTTGTTTAAGCCACCTAGGCAATGGTAATTTGTTATGGCAGCCTAATCCAACCAAGGCACTGACCTCCATTGTGGTCCATCCATGCTGGTTTCCCTCCCATCATTTCCATCTCTTTGAACTTCTTACCACTGCTACCAGAGGTATCTTTTAAAAATGCAGCTGTGATCAAGTTTGCCTGTTTTTAGTACCTTTATATGTTTCCCTACAAAATAAAATTCAAACTGCTTCCCTTCTCAAATGAGATCTTTCATGAGTTGGCCCTATTATATTTTTCTGGTTTATCACTTGCCTCCTCTCTTGCCCTAGTCCCCACTCACCCTACGCTTGAGCTATATAAACCTACTTGTGGTTTTCTAATATGGCATGCTGTTTCATATCTCTGGCCTTCTTCTTATGCAGGAACCATGTGATGCCAGGGATGTTGCTTCACCGCCCCCCTCCCATCTGCTTGCAGAGTATTTATTCATCTTTCAGGCTTGGATCAACCTCTGAGACAGCTTACCCTGATCTATATAGGCTAGAATGGACATCTCTCTCCTTTGTGTCTCATATGTGCTTTTAAAATAATTCTACTATAACGGGTATTATATTTTATTTCCCTTAGTGTTTAATACATCTCTCTTTTTGTAGGTTTGTTGGGGCTAAACTAAGGCTAAATGGGTACTGTGTTGGTTAGGGTTCTCCAGAGAAACAGAACCAATAGATTGTGTATATAGAGAGAAATATATTTATTTTAGGAAATTGTCTCATGAGCTTCTGGGGTTTGGACAAGTCCAAAATCTGATGGGGTCGCTGGCAGGTTGGAGAACAAAGGAGGAGTTTGTTGCAGTTTGAGTCCAAAAACAGTCTATAGTCAGAATTCCTTCTTCCTTGGGGGAGGTCAGTTTTCTTTCTGTTAAGCCCTTCAACTCACATTACTGAAGGCAATCTGCTCCACTTCAAGTCTACCAATTTAAATGTAAATCTCATTCAACACCTTCACAGAAATAGCCAGAATAATGTTTGATCATGTGTCACATATATAAATTTTAACCCAAACTGTTTTACCTTTGGAAGGGACATCACATTTATGTACAGTGCAATGGAGACTAAAAAAACAGCCATTGAGGCAGAAGGAAAACCTTGAGACATGTGATGTTGTTAAAGCCATGTGAAGAATATGTATCAAGGAGAAGTAATGATTTCTGTAGACTAAAGTCACATGGAGATCAGTGGAGGCGTTTCACAGAGTTCTCCTGACTCACCTCCTTGGCTAAGTGTAATTCTTGACATCTCCACTCTGAAGCCAAAACAGTATCCCAAAGTTAAAACATTATTACCTTACATTTCTTGGTGTCTTTAGGATAAAGGTCAAACTACGTGTGGAAAACAATGTCTGAGAAGAACTATGTAGCTTCATTTTCCTCTGTGTTACTCTAAACTCAAGCCACTATGAACTTCAGGAGTTATTTGAAGTTATTTTTCTCACGGCCTTAACATGGCCTCTCTTCTTTGCATGAAACACTTCTTTCTTCCTTTGTCTATTTAACTGATATTCATCTTTCAGGTAATAACTTACGTCTCACTTCTTTAGTGAGACCTGCTCTGATCCAGGATTAGTTTAGATTCTCACAGATGCCGATATTTACTGCTATAACTCATAACACATTTTGTTTTTTCTTGCATTTAATGTCTTTCTTAGATACTTCTTTTCTCTCTAAAATGTGAGCTAGATGAGATCAGAAACTCTGTTTATTTGCTTTACAGCATCGTTCCTGGTACCCAGCATAGAGCCTGGCACAGGACCAGTACTCAATGTTTTCTGACTGAATATTGAATACAATGACAATATGATTTTTCTGTTGGGTATTGTTATGGGATTTGAAGCAGTTTTCCTGTTGTGATTTCACATGTGTTTATGTAAAATGGGAAGATGTGGCATTCTGGTAGTAATAAACTCATTCTTTAAAAGCCTATATTTGGTATAAAAAATCTAACAGGAAAAAATGTCTATAAAATAAAAAAAAATGTGAGCTTGAAAGGTAAGGTATAATGTATTCCTGTTTGTATATATGGGAATAGAGAAGACTCCAAAGAACTTGATCATACTTCGTAGATCCTTGGAAGGTAATTAACACTTTCAGTGAAGGAAGGGAATTATTTTAGTCTCTGAAGATTGTGGGAAAACACCAGTTTCCTGAAGCTAAGGAAAGAAAAGTTGAAGCTGAAGATTCAAAAAAAAAAAAAGTTCTCTGCTTATACACTGAGACAACTGGTGGACAATGGAACAGGCTTAGAAGCACTCAGAGCAGTGAATTTTGAAGGTACCACGGTCAAGAAATAATTAGCTGTAGCCGTAAGGAAGTATTGATTTCTTTAGTGATATTCTGAAGAACTGATCATATTTCATTTACTTCATATTCAGAACTTGTCCTGTGCTGCATGGCTTTTAATATTTCTTGTACAGATTTCAGATAGGACTAAATAGAGCAAGAGAAAGGTAAATGTCTTGCCTAAGAACATTTGCTGTGTTATTATTAGATCCCATATTCTTAGTTCTTAATCATACTGCTTGCCAGTATCACACATTGGAAACTTTAATGCAACGTATTATTCAGGAGGAATGTCTTAGTATCTTAGAACTGGTATTATGGTAATAAAATATACAATTTTTATTTTAATATAGTTAGGTTTTGTTTTTTAAAATTTTTAGGCTAAGACATTCTTTAAATTGCTATAAATCAGTATTTTAAACATGGCAAATTCTTTTAATGAAGTAAGTTGAGCATTTAAGAAGGTGATGTGATGAGCTCTGGCTGTTATACACAAATGATCAATTATTGAACAGTATATCCAAAACTAATGATGTACTATATGTTGGCTAATTGAATTTAAATTTTTAAAAAAAGAAAGAAAAAAATGTCATCTTTTTTCTTTTCCAAAGCAATTTTTAGTAAATTAGTTCTTTAGTTTATTACAGGATAACTTAGGGATTGTAGTGTTTACAATCCAAGTTAAGATACTGATTTATAATAGTTCTCCATGAAATTGTAGCTGATTTGCCATTTTAAAGTTATATAGATAATATACTACATTTTGTTATTTGGAAATAACTCATTTATTTCTACAAATTCTTACACAGACCTGCTGTCTGTGGTGTGTATGTTAGACTGTTGCCAATCTGTGAACATCACTTACTGATGCCAAGATATTGCATGTCCCTTTCACCTTGTCTGTTTATCTTATTGTCACACAAACTTCACCTTTTGTCTTCTTCAAAAATCTCTATCAGTACCTGTATTTAATATTTTCACATTATTACCTTTATTAGGAAAGATGGTGGGGTTTCCTGCACAATTTCCTTTTTGGGTTATAGTTTCTTCTAAGTAATTGCCATTTTATATGAGACTTACTTTCTTTGGTCGACAAATTGTTCTCTGAAGTATTTAATAAAAGCCTATAATCCTTAGATATTAAATTATCTGTTACATCTTGATTATTCAGGGAAAGCTTTATTAACAGACTCCCGACTGTTGTCTTACTAACTTATTGAATGGTTCACCCTGAATGTTGTAGCTAGTGTAGGATATTCTCTGGTAGTCTGTGTGTCTTTCCCTCCAGCTGAGTTTATTCCCAAACTGTGTATTCGAATTATGCTTTTTATTATAACTCTATAAATCCATGAAAACTGAAAGAAAAAAAAGAATTGTTATTTTTATCAAAACAATTTGAGTAATTAGGAAGTATTGAATAAGAGTGGGTACTGAAAGAAACTGTGAATGTAATTACTGTAAGAAATTGTGGGGTGTATGTATGTGTATGTGTACAGAATTATAAAATCCAAAGGCACTTTGACTCATTGCAAGTGTTTCTTAAATGTTTTAAATGTTCTCTATACTTTAAAGAAAGTAAACTAGAAATCATAGATGTAGCATAATGAGTATGACGTATGTAAGAATTTAGACAGTAGAACAATACTCAACGAAAAGGCCTTGGTTCTATGACAGAATATTGGTAAATGAGTTGTTTATATTCCTAAAAGTATATAGGACTTCTACTCCCAGCCAAAATAGAGTAACAGGGAAAGAATCTTTCCCCTACCTTAAATTTTTAAAAGCCAGAGAACATGTATGAAACAATAGTTTTCAGACATTGCACAACAGCTCACTCACTGCCTGTGGAGAGGCTCCAGGCTACAGCCTGGGACGAAGAAACCCAAACATAGCCTGGAGGTGTCACTGAGTTGGAAGTACAGAGTTGGGGGAGGCCAACTTGGTTAGGATTTTCTCACATTGTGGGGCAGTATACTAGAAAGGAGAAAGCTGCACAGAATCGAAAAGAGAAGATGCTTTGGAGATCTTTAGTGGATTTACTCTGAGTTTTTGGCTGAGTATTGATCAGTGTGTACATGTGAATAATGTACTAAAAGGCATGCTTCAGTAATCTTCTAAAGATGGGATAAACTACTGGAAAGGAGCAGGCAAAACAATTTCTAAAACTTTCCGTGGGCCAGGAATAGTTAGTATACCTACCAGCAAGAGTGAAACAATCTAACACATGGGGCGTTTGGTATTCCTCAGAAGAGCATTGCCTTAGTATGGGAAACAGATTAACTGCAGACTAAAAGCTATTCAGTAATTGCTCTAATAAAGCTTAAAAGCATCCTCACAAGAGCTAAACATTATCGAAGTAACTTAACTACATCCCACAATCTGAGAATAAAGCCTCAAGATATTTTAAGGAATACAATAAAATCCGGCAGTCAACATAAAATTCAGTGTCTGGCATCCAATCATAATTGCCAGGCATGCACAAAAGTAGGCAGATATGACCTATAACCAGAAGAGATCTGGGTCAATAGAAATAAATACAAAATGATACATAAGATAGAATCAGTAGTAAGAACATTAAAGCATCTATACGATTGCAATAGACAAAAGGTCTGAATAAATATTTTTTAATAGAAGATAAACAAATGGCCAGTGAGTGCATGAAAAGATGCTCAACATCATTAGTCATTAGGGAAATGCAAATGAAAACCACGAGATTTCACTTCATACCCACTAACATGGTTATGATAAGAGAGAAAGGTAATAACAAGTATTGGTGAGGATGTTGGTGAAATCAGATCCCTCATACATTGTAGGTGGGATTGTAAAATGATGAACCACTTTGGAGAGCAGTCTGGAAGTTCCTCAATATGTTAAAACATATGACCATAGAGTTAGTACTTGAACCAGAAATCCCTACCATAAGTGTATATCTAAGAGAATTGAAAACATATCTCCACATAAAACTTGTATGCAAATGTTCATAGCAATCTTATGCATAACAGCAATACAGTGGAAACAACCCAAAGGTCATCAGCTGATGAATGGATAAACAAAATGTGATATCCATACAGTGAAATAATAGTTGACAGTAAAAAATAATGAAGTACTAATAACATGCTAGAATATGAATGAAATTTGGGGACACTATGCAAATGAAAGAAGCCAGTCTCTCTCTCTCTCTCTCTCTCTCTCTCTCTCTCTCTCTGTCTCTCTCTCCCTCTCTCACACACACACAAATGTATTGAATGATTCTAAGGAATGAAATGTCCAGAAGAGGCAAATATAATAGAAACATAAAGTAAATTAATCATTGACAAGGTATTAAGTCCAGGAAGAATAGGGAGTTACTGATCATGGGCAGGTGTTTCTTTTGGGGGATGATGGAAATGTTCTAAATTTAGATAGTGTTGATGTTTTTCACAATTCTATGAATATATTAAGAACTTCTAAATGGCACAGTACTACAAAAGGATGATTGAATTTTATGGTGTGAAATTGTAACTCAGTAAAGCTGATAACAAAAGATAATTGACTTTTTAAACAAAAATAATTATAATGCATTGTAGAATTTAAAGCTTGTATACAAATACAATGTATAATAATATCACAAAGGCTGGGAAGAGAGAAATGAAGGTATTGTTAAGTGTCTTCTATATGTGAAGTGTTATAATATGAAAATAGACTCATACTTAAAAGTATATACAGTAATTTTTAGACTAACCTCATAAAAAAGATTTAGCTAATAAACTAATAATGAAGATAAAGTGATATAACTAGAAAACTCATTATAAAAGAAGCCTGGAAATGAGCAAAAAGGGAACAAGGAAGACCTGAGAGAAACAGCAGGAAGTCAATATCACAATTCAACAATATCACAATTATTTTAAACATAAATGGTCTAAAAAACCCAAGTAAAGTTCAGAGATTGTTGTATTGGATTAAAAAATGGTGGACTTAGTCATACGCTGCCTATAAACCTGCTTAAATATAAAGACACAGAGTATAAAAATAAAAACATGGCAAAAATATCCACCATGTTAGCACTAATCAAATGGAAGCTGGAACAATTATGTTCCTATCAGGCAAATGAGATTCCAGAACAAGTAATATCGCAGGGCTAGACAGAGTGAAGTAGTCATGATAAATGGATTAATATCAAGAGGGCATAGTAATCCTAAAAGTTTATGTACCTAATAACAGACCTTCAAAATGCACAGAGTAAAAACTGATAGAACTGAAAGAAGTAGGTAAATCCAGTTACAGTCAGAAATTTTAGTGTCCTACTTAATAACTCAGAACAAGTAGATGAAAATCA
Source organism: Potos flavus (assembly GCA_028534135.1). NCBI lineage: Eukaryota > Metazoa > Chordata > Mammalia > Carnivora > Procyonidae > Potos > Potos flavus. Next base: position 60,442,108 of record CM052895.1, on the reverse strand, counting down.
ATGAGGATATAGAAAATTTGAACAACTCTATTACCTCATGTCATTAAATTTGTATTTTTTAGAACATTCCATCTAATAACATAAGAATACACCTAAAAGAAAATAAACCAGATTCTTGGCCATAATGCAAGTCACAACAAACTTAACAGGATTTGAGTCATAAAAAGTGTGTTCTCTGACCAAATATATAGTACATTTTCTCTGATAGAGAGTTATATGGAAAAACCCACTTTTATTGTTTGAAACAGTGCAATTCTGAATAACCCATCAGTCAAAGAAGAAATTCTGAAGAGAATTAGAAAATCTACTTAATTTACTGAAAATGGAAATACAACATATTAAAATAGTGGGGGTGCAGCTAAAGCAGTGCTTACAGGAATATTTGTGGCATTGACTGTTTATATTAGAAACATAGGCTTAAGATTGAAGACCTAAGCTTCCACCTTAAGAAACTAAATAAAGAAGAGCAAATTACAACCAGAGTAAATAGAAGAAATAGAGAGCAGAAATGAATTAAATAAAAATAGAAAGCACTAAAACAAATCAATAAAACCAAAAGCTGGTTCTTCGATATTATCAGGAATTTGATAAACTCTAGCCAGAAGATAAAATTGATAATTTTAGGTGTAAGAGAGGGACTATTACTACATATTGTACAGACATTAAAAAAAATAGTAAAGGATTACTATGAATAACTTTATGCCGGTAAACGCAACAATTTAGATAAAATGAACAAAGCCCTTGATAAACACAAACTATAGAATCTCACTAAGGAAGAAGTAGATAACCTGAATAGGTTATTTTATTTCTCTATTAAAGAAACAGGTAAAAATCCTTTCTCAAAATTATAGACAGATTGCATCAGTGGTAAATTACCAAATGTTTATAAAGGTCACACTGGAGAAATTATGTTAGTGTAGATTTTAACTCTTTAAGATTTTTTGGTTTCAGTATGAGAAAAAGTAATATATTTAAATTTTTTATATAAATATAAAAGCAAAAATAAGTTGTGAAATGTTTGCTCGCTTAAGTCTTGGTTGTCTTAAAATCTGTCCTTTTCAACGTTTGGATGTATTTTAGTCATATCAAAAGAGTTAATTTGTAGAATCATTTTATATTTATCAGTTATATCACTCATCAAGGTTATTGAATATATGGTGATTAGCTCTTTTAAAAAAATTTTTAGAGGGTCGGGTAATTGTGAGATATTTTTACTTGATGAGATCTCAAGATCTTGTTATCTAGACTTCTGTTCTTGTGCTAAGGAATTTTGAGTAGTAAAATCACAATAAGAAATAATGACAATGATAGTGTATTATTGATATATTGATCCACTTATTAAAAGCAGGTGGAAATTGTTCTTTTTTAAGTGAATATTTTTTTGAACTATACTTGTAACTATTATGTTGTTTTGCCTGTAAATGATTGATTCTGAATAGTATCCTTTATTAGTAAGTCTTAAATAATTTGAGGATAGAGAAACTTTTTGAATGTGAACAGATGCATTTGCCATTATTCTTTGAAGGAGTCATATTTCTTGGGATTAAGGATTTATAAAGATAAATCTAATTTTGAGAGGCACAATACTTAATACATGATCTTGACATTTCTTTCCAGAAATCAAATTAGTTTATTCTCAACATGTAAGTTTTCACAACCCTGTTAAAATGAGTTTATTCTCTGAACTTGTACGGAAACCTACATATTGCTCAAATGTTATCAAAAGACCTTTTAGAAAGTGCCAAGAAATGAATTATATATTTAGGTTTATGCTTAATACTAGCAGCAGGAAGAGCACATTGTGAGCTAAATTGGTTAATTGAAGTTGGAATCAGTACTACCTTTATACATAGATCTTATACCAGAAGATAATTAAGAACTACATTAAGATAATCTTGAGGGCCAATATGCTCCAAATATTTTTGTGTGGAGAAAAACACACAGATATGCTATATAGAACATATAATTATATGAGTTGACGTAACACTACATGAAAGTAAAAGTTTTAATTATTATTAGTCACAACTTAAAGGCAGTATACATGAGTAATGTGACATTTTTTTTCCAGTGACAGAAAATTTTAAAATCTCAAGTGCACCACAGACTTTGCCTAGACAATGGTTTGGTAGTCAATGAGGTTTGTAATACTTGCTACTCGAAGTGTGTCTAGTCTAAGCAGTATAGGCAACATCTGGTAACATACTAGAAATGTCCATTCCCATTCCCAGGCCTCATCCTGACTACTGAATCAGTCTACATTTTAATACTATATCCAAGTGATTAATATGCACATTAAAATTTGAGAAGCACCAAGTAGCTTCTTTTGGTGAGCTATGAGATTCTGTGGGGCTATACTACCTGGTCTTTCTGAAAACATTTTCAGAAATTTTAACCTTCTATATTCCCAGATGTTTCTCATACACCTTTCCTACGACTTCTTCAACTCATGTCTCAGACTTCTAAAGTTAGGGAGCTTTACGGCAACATCCAACCTCATTGGTGAATAAAAGGTGGAAGAGAAATGCTTTTTCAAAAATTTGTAGATTCTGGCCACAGACTAACTTAGCTTATAGAAAACATATATATTGGATCTTTGGCGTGGTGTTCATGTAGGCTAATACTTAATTTCATTGTGCATTTCACTTAAAAATTAAGTACAGAACTTTTTTTTGTAGTAATTCACTTGTTTCCTTAATACTTATATCTTTAGTTTTTCTAAATTCGTCTATCTGGTGTAATAATTGTACTTAAGAAAATATAAATGCTGGTGCTGGGGAGGAGCTGAACCTTTCCTGTACATCCTTGCTGAGTTTGCGAGTTTGGAAGACTGCCCAGCTGATTTGAGCCAGTTTTCCTGGGAGAGTGGGCCTGGCCTGTTTGCGCTATTAGCTGGCTGCTCAAACAGTGCTGGACCCTTGGCTCAAGGCCCCTCTCATAATGCAGCTCTGTGTGTGCAGGTGTCATCTGGACTTATGGGACTTGGGGGCAAGGAAGACTGTCACAAATATGCTCGTGTTGCCTGCTGTACCATGAGTAGCAAAGGCCTTTGTTTCAGACCCTAAAATCTTGTGTCTTCTATCAACACCCTTGAAACAGTAACATGCTAACATTTAGCTTGCAGGTAGAGTAAAATCTCAGACTCTTCACAGCTCTTGTGAGTTGGTCTTTGTTAAACTCAAATCAGCATAAGCTATTGTGTGAATTTCTTGCTGTATTCTGTTGTACACATGTTAACATTTTAATTGCCACTATTGCTTTTTAAAAATTTTATGCTTTTTAAAAACTTTATGCTTTATGCTTTTTAATTAACATATGTCATTGCCATATCATTTAGAAATAGGCAATGGATTATTTTTTTCTTGGTGAATTGTATGGCTCTTTGCATTATGTTGCAAATAAGGATAGTGGCACCAAACTAAAATCTATAGGTCGTTTTTGCTCTTTTCTCCTCGATCCTTTTTCTGGAAGGACAAATAGATTTGGAAATCATTTATCTCTTTCCGATGGGGTCTGCAGTTGTTAGATGGTTTGTTAGAGATGCATCCAGTGGCCAGGAAACACAACAATAACTGTTTCTATAACTCGATCAAATTTGTGACATCAGATTGTGCAGAACTAAATTAGTGCTATACCTGCACTCTAGACCTTGATTTTAGTTGTAATTTTGAAATAGCTAAATCATTTTTCTGTTGAGGAAAAATCAGTAATGAAGTACTTTGTTACTGTTGTTGCTCGGACATTTAAAAACAAGTTTTTATTTTGTAAGCACTTTTATATTTCATTATTTTCCTGTAGGGTAATTTATTCTTTCACTTACCTTTTAAAATGCATATCTCATCTTTTAACTTACATTAGATTTATTTGAAGGAAATAATATGAATTTTAAAACTTAGAAATTACTACCTCAAAAAAAGTATGACATACTAAATAATATAGTTGAAAGTGTTAACTACATTTCACTGTTTTCATTAGCTTTTTAATTTGCAATAACTGTAGATTCATAAGCAGTTATAAGAAATAATACAGAGAAGTTGAATCTTACCCCATTTCCTCTAGTGCTAATGTCTTGCAAATGATAGTTCACTGTTGAAGCCAGGATACTGAAATTGATATAGTCAAAATATAGAATATCTCCATTACCACAAGGATCTCTTATATTGTCTTCTTATAGCCACACCCATCTCCTGCCCCTCTCAGTCCCCTCCATTCTTTACCTCTGGTAATCATTAATCATTTTTCTAATTCTATAATCTTACTACTTCCATGTTAAATATGTGGGTTTAGAGTTAGTGTGTAGCCTTCTGAGAGTGTCTGTTTTCATTCAGCATAATTCTCTGGAGATTCATCCAGGTTGTTGCATGTATTAATATATATATTTTTTATTGCTGAGCATTACTCCATGGTATAGATATACCATAGTTTGTTTAAACATTCACCTGTTAATGGACATGGATTTTTTACCCCATGGCTTGAGACTCATAGAATAAATAGTCTCTCATATAAACATCTGTATATAGGTATTTGTATCAGGGTAATTGCTTTTTTCTCTGGCATAATGCCCAGAAGTACAGTTGCTGTCTTGTATGATAGTTATATGTTTAATTTTCTTAAAAACTGCCGAACTGTTTTCCATAGAGACTGTTACCGTTTTATATTCCCACCAGCAATATATGTGTGATCCATTTTCTATGCATCCTCACCAAGCACTTGATATTGTCACTTATTTTTTATTTTAGACATTTGCGTAGATGTGTGGTGATATTTCATTGTGGTTTTAATTTGCATTTCTCTAATGGCTAATTATGTTGAACACCTTTTCATATGCTTATTTAACATCTGTGTATTCTTGTCAGTGAAATGTCTCATTGTTTTTGGTCATTTTCTAATCGATTGTTTCAGTTGTTTTACTTTTAAAATTTGTGTTCTTTATATATTCTAGATACTAATTCTTTTTCAGAAGTTTGGTTTGCAAATACAATCAGCGCTCATTATTTATGGAATCTGCATTTGCAAATTCACCTACTTGATAAAATTAGTTTGTAGCAACAAAATCAATACTATGGTGCTTTTACAGTCATTTACAAACATGCACAAAGTGGCAAAAATTTTGAGTCACCCTACACACATTTTCAGCTGAGGTCAAACAAAGTGATGTTCTGCCTTCTGTTTTAACTCTCCTATTGTAAACTAGGGTACATTTTGCAGAGTATTTAGTGCCATGTTTGGTTTTTCGTTTTTTTTTTTTTTTGGTTTTTTTTTTTTTGCATTTTTGTCTTTTATTGGTGATTTTTCTCTTTAAAAAGACTTTCAAGATAGCTTTGAAGTGCTGTCTAGTGTTCTTGAATGCTTGGAGACTGTGAAATGCCTTACAGAGCAAATACATATGTTAGATAAGCTTTGTTCAGGCATGACCTACGGTGCTATTGGCATTGACTTCAATGCTAATGAACCAATATATGTTAGATAACATGACTCTAAACAGAAACACATATAAAACAGTGTTATGTATTGATTGGTTGATGAAAATGTTGTGACCAGAGTCTTGCAGGAACCTGTATTTCAATATCAACTAATTTAGTGTTCATGGAGAATTCATAGAACACATGTACCATGAGTAATGAGAATCAGTTGTATATTCTCCCAGGGTATAGATTATCTTTTCATCCTTTTAACAGGTCTTTGACAGAGGAAAAGTTTTTAAATCTGAAGAAGTCTAGTTTATCAGGTTTTTTTTCTTTCATGGTTCATGCTTTTGGTGTTAAATCTAAGGACATTGCCTAATCCTACATCTTGCATATTTTTTCTATGTATTTTCCTAGAAGTTTTATAGTTTTACATATCATATTTAAATCTATGATCCATTTTTAGTTAAATTTTGTGTAAGGTGTGAGATTTAGGCCAAGGTTCATTTTTTTTCCAATGAGTATTCAATTACTCCAGTACCTTTTCTTAAAAAGACTCTTTCTTCATTGAATTGCTTTTAACATCTTTCTCAACATTCACTTGGGCATATATGTATTTGTCTACTGAAGAGTTTTCTGTTGTGGGGTGCCTGGATGGCTCAGTCAGTTAGGCATCTGCCTTCAGCTCAAATCATGATCCCAGTGTCCTGGGATCAAGTCCTGCATCAGACTCCCTGCTCAGCAGGACCCTGCTTCGCTCTTCCACTCCCCCTGCTTGTGCTCTCTCTCTCTGTGTCAAATAAATAAATAAAATCCTTTAAAAAAAAAAAGTTTTCTGTTGTGTTTCATTGATTTATGTCTATCATTCTTACAATACCACATATTTTGAATTAATGTAGCTAGGGTTAGACTGATTCCTTCTACTTTTTCTTTTTCAAAATTGTTTTATCTGTTCTGTTCCTTTACTTTTTCATACATGTTTTAAAATAATCTTGTCTGTATCTTAAAAGAATCTTGCTTGGATTTTAATAACATTTAAGCATTAACTTGCTTATCAATTTGTGGGGAACTGACATCTTTTTATCTTGACTTTTACATGAACACGGTATGTATCTGCATTTCTTTATGTGTTTGATTTCTTTCATCAACATTTTATAGTTTTCAGTGTATAAGTCCTATATTCATTTTATTAATTGTATACCGAGTAATTCGTTTGAGTGGTTGTATATCATATTATATTTTTAACTTGAGCATTTATATTTTTATTGCTGTATATAGAAATAAGATTGATTTCTGTAAGTTTATCTTGTATCCTGTGTTTCTTGATGCATTCATTTATTTGTTCCAGGATTTTATTTTTTTCATGGTAGAATCTTTGGGATTTTCTATGTAGACATTTCATCTGCAAATAGGAACAGTTTCATTTCTACGTTTCTGATTTGTATGTCTCTTATTTCCTTTTCTTATCTTATTACACTGGCTAAAACTTCTACCACAGTGTCGAATAAGAGTGTTAAAAGTGCAAATCATTGTCTTGTTCCTAGTCTTAGGAAGAAAGCATTCAGACTTTCACCATTAAGTAAAATATTAGATATAGGATTTTTTTGTGGGTGCTCTTTATGAAGTTGATTAATGTAATTAGATATGTGACTGCATTTCGATTTCAAAAAGGCATTATTTATTTTTGCTTTTGAACTTCATCTATTTTTTGGTTTACTTGTCATGTTACTAACAACTGGAATTTGTACACAGTTATTAACACTGAATAATTGCTCTAACAACATTATTCTGACTCTGTGTATGGAGTAAAAGATTTATCACTGTTGATACTGAAGGCACAATAGAGAATGCTGCTTTATGTGTTCAGGCTTTTCCCTCCATGTTTCTGCCTGATTCTTTACAAGTCTTTCTTCGATCTTTCTCCTATAACTGGGGATGCCTTATGTTCTCATCTACCCTTTATGAATATATATTTAGGATTATTGATATACTGGACCAGATCCTGCCACTTACTTCTTTGAAAATATATTAATTTTTTGATTCCCTATTAATTGGAATTTCACAAATTATTTCAATCTCTAAAGAGGAATTCATGATTTTAAAGGAGTTGACATAGATGAAAGAAAAACAAGAATATTTTCTGGGTAGCACAAAAGGTTCTTATTGTAGAATGGTTTGAATATTTTAGATACGAAGGACTTTGTTATTTAATAAGGTTAAAATAAAATGCAGTGATCAATATACGAATGCACTGCTCATTAGATTACTAGACAACTAGTGTCCTCTGAATGTATTCACTCAATTCAGGCATTAGATCTGCCCTTTCTAACCCTTCATAGCACTCCAGGGTTTTGCCACTACGTGTAAGAACCCAAGATAAGCCTCAAACTTGGATTCTCTCTGAAGGTATAATGAGCTACCACCCCAGCCATTTGGCACATCATCTATGTTATTTTAGAAAAAAAAAAAAAAAAAGCCTTTTAGTGGAATGGGATTATTTTACTTTAGCAGTTTTCTATGTTATAAAGTTTAATTGCAAGTTTAAATGAACAGAAGTAAATTTGTGCCCATATGGCATTAAAGTATGTTAACTTCAGGGGAGAGAAATAATATGAATAATGCTTAGAGAGGTTTTTCTGTGCCAGAAACAAAAGCATAACATTCTTAAAATTGTATTTTCACCGAAATGTACCTGTCTAAGAAAAGAATAATATGTTTTATGCTATTTTTTTCTTTTCTTGGATCATGGGCAGTTCTAAAAGTAGAATAAGATTTGTAGTCTAGTAATGGTTTTACAAGCAGCATAGTAAACTCGGCAAATAATCTATTGCAAATTTCCTACATGTCTACTGATGTCATTAAACACAAGCATATTGTATTTCAGAATCATTTAGTCATCTTCACTGTTACTGACAGTTGGTGCATTAGTTCATGTTAAATGGAATATCTCTTTAAACTATTCTTGGCATTTCCTAGATTAGATGAATTATGAATTTGATTATTAAAATTAACCTTTTATGTTCATCTGGTATGTTGTTCTGAGCCAATGTCCTTTTATACTAAATTTTTATCTTTCTTTACTCTGGGAAAAAAATCTTTATTCAGGTAGATATTTAATGCAAAGTATATTTTACATGAAATGCAGTTTGCAATATATATAGGGTTTTTTTTACATACAAATATTTTACAAATATATCTTTATGAGCCAGAAGAAGGATGGATATATTTTAAGTTTGTACATCTTTTTATTTTGTTCCTTTCTTCAAGATTAATTAGGATTTTAGAAATAATAGAAATGAAAATTATGCTAAATTCTATTACCGATAAAGAAAAACTATATTTTACTTCCAAAATATATGTTAATTGATACCCCACCCCCATCTCAATACTCTCTAGGTTTTAAGAACATTTTGTTAAATTAGTTAAAGGAAAAGATTCTAAAAAATCATGCTTGGCTATTATGTCATAGGCAGATGGGACTTCTCATTACACTCTTTATTTTATTCTTCATGAATTTGTCAGGGTTTTTTTTTTCCCAATTTTTAAAGAAAAAACTGCACAAATTGTTCCTTGAACCTCTTTTCCTTTGGGGATGCACTCATGCATCTACACATATCCATATTCATATATGTGAGTGTATGTGTGTGTACAGATAACATACACTATTGAGAATCTCTTTCTGGGCCTGTGAACTGTTTGATCAGAACAGAGGGATTGTGATTATTTTGCAGTATGATAGAGAATTTACACAGAATTCTGGAACTTAATTTATTCAAACAGTATTTGGGGTCAGTATAACAATATTCAAAGCTATATGGAATACTTTAACAAAAACTAGCATAACTCATTGACTGTAAGTTGTCTTAAAAATATTTTCCAGTACAGGAGCACCTTCGTGGCTCAGTCCAACTCTTGATTTTGGCTCAGGTCATGATCTCAGAGTTCTGAGATCGAGCCTCACGCTGATTCTCTTCCCCCCAACCCTGCTCATGTTCTCTCTTTCTCTCTTTAAAAAAAAAGAAAAAGAAAAAGAAAAAAGTTCCCATGCAGAAAGTTGTGTCTGGCCTGTTCTTACAGGTGAAATAGTTTGAGGCAGAGGTTAATTGATTACACGAGATTATCAAATCTTGAATTAGGAAGTGATATATTTTAAGGGCATTTAAACTCCTTTTTCTAGAAGTTAGAGCAGTTGTAACTTGAAAAAGGGAAGAGCAGTTTGTCAAAATGTTTACCGATAGACGGTTTTGCAAGCCTAAGGTTAAAGATGGGTTTTGATTGCTAAGAAGTATGTAGATTATACTATATGAAAAGATTTTGTATATTTTTTAGGTTTGTTTTGCATCCTGAAATAACTCTTTGAATTCAGAATAACTAATTGAAGCTATACTGGAGTACTTAGAAAACATATTTAATGTTCATCTATACTGATTTCCCTCTAGCTCCTAGAACAACTATGTTATGCTAATGTTAAAATCAACACAGGGGCACAACATAAAGTATGTTGTGTGTCACATAAAGTATTCGTTTGCTAAAACCTAGTGTGGCTGAACTAGATAACTTCTGGAGTCTGACAACGAGTTACTCAAACAACTACTTTTGGTGATGACTGATTTGTAGAAATATTAAAGAAAAATATAGTGTGAGTATTGACAACCTAGAAGTAAAAACAGCTGGCAAGTCTTCCTGGCACAGACGAGAGGTGAAAGGTTTAGTTAGGAACTTTGTAGTCTATAAAACAATAAAGAGGTATCCTATTTATTTCTTTCCTTTTAATATCTGTCTCTTCTTAGAGTTGTTACTAGGAATTTTCTAAGAAACTTTGTGCATTTCACATTTGAGCTTTACTGTCCACAATACTCTCTGCAAAATTGTAAGCTACTTATACTGTAATAGAATTGGGAAGTTCTTATTTTATTAAAATAGCTCTTTAATTCATAATTTTTGAAGAAATACTTTCACTACCATTTTTTTATGTCAGTGCATTTATAGGATTGAGCAAAATATTTGATACTAGATGGTGTGAATATTTTACTGTGAGTCGACAGTGCAAAAGAACAACAAAAAATGTGTGGGGAATTCTGTTATGAGCTAGCAAGTCTGTGGGTTTAATTTGAATTCACTGAAGAGAGTGGACTTCGTAGATTCACAGTTAATGAGCCATTTCTCTTAAAGTATTCTGTCACTATGGGATTGCATACCGTTAGAACTGACAGTTGGAAACATGCTGAGATAGGGAAACTAAAAAACAGCTGTCTCTCTGGGCAAATGGTACCAGCTGGTAAGGCTCTCCAAAGCAAAATATTTTATATAATAAAATAGCTTTCAGATATCACTAAAATTACATATATATTTAAGGTAATTTTTTTTGGTTCATTGGCTTTTGGCAAGCCAAAATACAACATATTTTTTTCGGTTTAAGAAGTTTTGTATTTTATTGGTGACCAACTTTAGCATGTATTCATTAAATTAATATGTAAGTATTTAAAGTTTACTTTTTGAAATTGTGCAGGGATCTTTGGAAAGGTGTTTTTGTTTCTTAATGGGATTTTAGAAGTAGAAACATTTGTTTTTCTGTTAGGTCTTTTGCAGAATGAAATCTACTTTTAAAATGTCTTGAATTGTATTTGAAATGAATGGTTATGTTCTCATACTCTGAGAAAAGATTTACCTCTGAACTTCAATTTAAATTTTGATCATTCCTATTCTTTTGATATTGTCATATATGACTGATAATTAACATTTGGATTTGCAAAAAATGATCTATATTTTATCTAAGTAGGAATCTAATTTTTTTGGCAGAATGGTCTTTATTGAATTTCTAGAATATCTGTATTCTGACTCTATAGTTTTCATCCATGGAGAAACTGTATAACTAATGTCTGTGCAAAAAGAAATAGGGAGGAACGCCTAGGTGGCTCAGTTGGTGAGCATCTGCCTTCAATTCAGGTCATGATCTCAGGGTCCTGAGATCGAGTCCCGCATCCCGCTTCCTGCATCGGGCTCCTTGCACAGTAGGGAATCTGCTTCTCCCTCTCCCTGATGCTTCCCCTGCTTGTGTGCACTCGCTCTCTCTCTCTTTCTTTCTGACAAATAAATAAATAAAAATCTTTAAAAAGAAAGAAAGAAAGAAATAGGGAAATAACTAGTGTATATTACAGACTTCATTAAAAGTTCATTCTTTCACGCATAAGAAAAACCTTAGCTGGAAGTAATAAATCTAATTAAATATATCGTATTTTTGGTAGTTATCCGCTTTACTTCCTCTTTTGGCTATTAGCTCTACCACTTTGTTTTACTTTACTCTTGATTGCTCTGAGGTTTACAATATGCATCACTAACTTACCACAGTTTATCTTCAAATAAAATTATACCACTTCACATATAATGTGAGAGCCTCATAACATTATGCTTCCATTTCTTCCTATATGTACATTTCCATCTGGAGTCATTTTCTTTAGCATAAAGATTATTTTATAATATTTCTAGTACTAGTCTGCTGCCAGTTAATTTTCTTGACTTCTATTTGTCCAGAAAGGTCTTTATTTTGCCTTCATTATTGAAGGATAACTTCACTGTATGTAGATTTCCAGGTGATGGGATATTTTTTTTCTTGTATTATTTTAAAGGTGTTTCCTTATTTTCTTCTGCCTTATGTTATTTCTTTTGAGAAGTGGTTTTTCTTATCTTTGATCCCTTCAATATAATATATTGTTTTCTCTGGATGCTTTTGCGATTTTCTCTTTATCACAGGGTCTCAGCAATTTGATTATGAATGTGCCTTGGGGTTCTTTTCTTTCTGGTTAAATTCTTCATTGAGCTTCTTGGATATGTGGGTTTATAGTTTTTATCAACTCCAAAAGATGATGTTCCATTATTTATTGAAATATTTCTTCTTTCCTCTTTCTCACTTCCTATACTCCAATTACATGTATATTAAACTGCTTGTCATTGTCCCACAGGGTACTGAAGCACTGTTCATTTTTTCCGTCTTTTCTCTCATTTTGGATAGCCTTTATTGCTGTATCTTCATATTCTCTCATCTACTCTTTTCCAGTGTTTAATTTCCTGTTAAATTTACCCATTAAATTCCTCATTTCAGATATTGTATTTTTCATTTCTTTGTAGCGCCTTTTTTGGTTCTTTTTTTTATCTATTTCTTACTATATTTATGTTTTCCTTTACATCCTTGAACGTTTTTACAGTAAATTATTTAATGTACTTGCCTCCTACTTTCATCATTTCTATCATTTCTAGATCTATTTTCATTGACTGATTTTTCCCCCCATTTATGGATCACACTTTCCGTTTTCTGTGAATGTCTATAGTAATTCGTATTGCATGGTGGATGTTACAAATGTTATATTGGTGAGTATCTGGATACTGTTGTCTCCCTTTAAAGAACATTTTATTTGTTTTGGAAGCCATTAAGTTTGTTGTGGAGCAGCTTGGTCAGTTATAGATTTGTTTTTAAGTTTTGCTAAGGTAGATTTAGGGAAGTTATTATTCTAGTGATATTTTAGCTCTCTTCTGAGGTTTTATCCTCCTTGGGTCACTACTGAATACCCCACGTATTCGGTGAAGCCTTTTCACTCTGACTGGCTTTAACTCAGATGTCTTCAAGCCCTTTAAAAGCTTTTGAAATCGTTCACCTTTAAATTTTCCAGTATTTTTTTCCCAGTGGTTTTCTTTGGTCTCTAGGAAGTTTCTCCCTATGCATATACAGCTTAGTCAAAGATGTAAAGAAACTCATATATTGATTTCTAGAGCTCCTTTTCTCCATAACTCCCTTGTGTTGGATATTTTGCCTGCAAATTCCAGTTGCCTTATTTTCCCTAAACTTGAATCTCTTTCTCCTGAACTTGTTAAGGCCACTGGATTCTGCTTGGGTTTTATCGTACCTGGGCTGCAATCCCAAAATTGCCTTTAGGTAGAAAGCTGAAGTAACTATGGGGCTCATCTCCTTTGTTTCCTTTCTCTCAGGGATCACAGATATGTACCATCTATTTCCCACTGTTTGAAAACAATTTAATATATTTCATACAGTTGTCTACTTGTTTATACCAAAAAGGCAAATCCAAGTACCAAGTAATTCCATTGTGGCTGGAAGTTGAAATCTAACTTTTTTTTTTTTTTTTTTTTGCTTTTAGTTGGAGAAACAGGAGAATGGGAGGAAACTGGTTTCTTCCTCTCCCTCAATGAGAGTGGTTATGAAATAGAGTATCTCTTGACTTAAGATAGGCCATCTTTCTTAGAATAGTGATTCCCAGTAGAATCTACATTATTATGTTCAATAGAATTGTCTTCTTTTCTAGACTTTTTTGTTAAACTGTTAAAGCCCTCTCTGTGTGTGGGAAGGTTAGGGAGATTGGTGAAAATAATATCGTTTTTATTCCTACTATCACTGCAGGGAATAGTTACCTTGTTTTGAAAAAAGATAGAGAGGCCTATTGTTAATCCATAATGTAGTTGCTGATACTATCTCAGTTTTACAAATTACTTGAAGCTTTCAGATGGCATAGCAAAGGCTGCTCTGAGTTTATTAGTGTACCTGTTTTTTTGTGGGTTTTTTTGTTTTGCTTTCTAACTACGGTGTAGTCTTATTTTTTGTAAGTGCTTTTCATTCAGTAGAGTAAATATAGCAATTTTATTATTTGCATATGTGATATCCGATGTATAGTTTGTTTCTTTTTCTGGCTTTCTCATACCTGTTATTAAACTGTATTAATCTACGTGTGAACTGTAATGCATTTACTTAAGTATGCTGATCAAAATTGGCACAGAGTCATTCAGATAAGTCTGTTTGCCTTTGCAATTGTTTTTATAAATATCTACTTCAACAGAATGACAAAGACCGAGGGAAAGATCATGAAAAATTAGTGGGATTTTTTACCCAGTTGACATAGTGATTGTATTGTCCTGAGTACCTGAGTTCAGTAACCATGGAATCTTTATTCTTCTTATTTTTGAAACATAGACAGCTGATATTAAGAGAAGCAGGGAAAATTGGGCTCTAAAGTTCCATCTCAAACCATCTGAATATGCCTAATAGTAAACTAAAATCATATAAATTTGTATAGTCAGGAAATGAATCTAGAGCTCTGCTTTTTATAGTGTACATCTCAGGAAAGATATGGATCGGACAATTTTCCCTTTTGAGCCCAGAGCATTGCTTATTGTGGGAAGTTCTGCAGGCTCCGGGTGATAATGCTTAGGCCAAGGATTCTTAACCCAAAAGGATAGGACTGACTGGGTAGGATCTGTGAACCTCATGGGATAAAAATTACATCTTTTTTGGGATACCTGGATGGCTCACTTGGTTGAGTGTCTACCTTTGGCTCAGGTCATGATCCCAGGGTGCTGGGATCAAGTCCTGCATCGGGCTCCTTGCTCAGTGAGAATCCTGCTTCTCCCTCTGCCTATACCATCCCCTGCTTGGGCTCTGTCTCTCACAAATAAATAAATAAAATCTTAAAAAGATTACATCTTTGTTTTACTAACCTCTAAACTAAATGTCTTTTCATTATGAATGTGGACATAACATAGTATTAGCAGTCTTTTGACTTTATGGACTTTGTAATATAGGAGATGCAGTATACCGTATAAGTTCAGAAAATAGATTCTAGACTTCCGGACAGGCAAATTGCCTACATTTGAATCCAGACTCTATGACTTATTTATCTGTGTGACTATGGGCAGTTTATGTAACCATTTAAATGCTGTGGTTTCCTCCTTTATAGAGTTGTTGTGAAGATTAAATAGTGAAGATTTATTGAAGGAACTTACGTTAGTGTGAATGTTTTGCATATGTTTGCTATTATTACTTTTTATTAAAAAATATTTTATTTCCTTTACATGGGTTAGGTCCTAGATGTTCAGCCTGAGACAGATTTATATAGTTGAAAGCTCAAAGTCTAATGGCAAAGACAGATTTTGGAAGAGACATCATTAATGATCTAAGTGTTAGGAAGGAGGAATGCAAGATTCTTAGCTGTGTCTTGTGGGTAGATTGGGGGCCAGGCAAGGAAGATGTTAAACTGAATAAGCAAAGAAGGTAAAGAGGATTCCAAGCAAAGCAACAGTGTTTGCAAAGGTTCTGAGCTGGAAAAGATCCTGATATATCTGAGAACTTAAAAGAAAGTCATTGTGGCAAAAAAATGACAAAAAAAATGAAGAAACAGAATGCTATAAATGAAACTTGAGAAGTAGGCAGAGCCAGGTCCAGCAGGACATTGCACAATTTAAGGATTGGGGTCTTACCCTAATAGTACTGGGAATTTATCAGATTTGCATTTTTAAATGAGTAGTAGGCCTGTAACAGGAGGTAGGATCTGAAGGAAGTAAGTATTAAATATAGCAGAAGGAGGCTATAGAAGCAACCCAAGGAAGAGATAATTACCTTTTTATAGACTACAAAGGACTAGAATGGTGATAGTAGATGAGGAAATGTGGAGAAATTCCACTATTCATTTGAGGAACTTGATGATTGATTTTCAGTAGAGGATGAAGGAAAAGGACTCAAGACATTTAGGTTTGTGGCTTGAGAAGTTAGATGGATGATGGTGCCATTTGTGGTATTGATGAACGTAACAGAAGAATGTACAAGGAGAAAATAGGTGTCTAAAACATGTATAGTTGGATTTACTTTGAATGTAGTCAGTTTGAGGTGCCCATGAAATCTCTAGGAGACAACAGTAGTTAGGTGGATACATTTACAAATCTATTGCTCTGGTAAACTGTTTAAGAATCTGGTTATTGGAGAAAAGATGGCATAAAATAAGGAGGACTCTTCTTTCAAAGAGGTAAAAGGAAAATGTGAGAGCATCTGAGCTGAAGCTGATCTAAATGAAGGACAGCTAGGAATACAGACTAGAACTCCAGGGAATGCTAATGTAAGATTGGAGGAATGAATTTTATTTCAAAGATATGCTGAAAAAGCAGTTACTTCAAAAGACTAAAGATAAGAATGTACCCACTGATGGTGATGTATAAAAGCTTTTAAGACGAAAAATAGGGATGAGATGGAGACAATTTTAGTGAAATTTAAGAAGTAGTTCTCACTTAAGAGGACATGCACCCAGAGTAAATGTGCTTTAGTTCTAATTAAACAACTCATTGCCATTCCATAGTCTCTTTAATGTAAAGATGCAAGAAAATCTTTTTAGGTCTAAGCAAACGGACATTATTGAATAATATTAAACTTTAATTATTTAGAAATTGTATGGTTTTTTTCTTCCTCCATCTCTCCCTCTTCTCCAACCCTCCCTCCCTCCATCCTTCCTGGGAGGGAGCTAGGATGGAATGTAGGGTTTGGATGAATGGGGCATTAAGAGGGGAAAAGTGTTTATAAATAGTTAGGTGCCTTACCAGGTAAATCTTTATTTTAAATGATTCTGAGTCACAGTATAATAGTTAACCCTTGAATAACACAGGTTTGAACTGTGCAGGTCCACCACAGATTTTTTTCAGTAAATACAGTATAGTACTGTAAATGTATTTTCTCTTCCTTATGATTTTCTTAATAACATTTTCTTTTCTCTAGCTTACCTTATTATAAGAATATATATATATATATATATATATATATACTCATGTACAAAATATATATAACATGCAACATATGTGTTATTTAACTGTTTACATTATTTATTAGTAAGGCTTTCAGTCAATAGTAGGTTATAATTAGTAAAGTTTTGAGGGAATTAGAAATTATATGCAGAGTTTCAGGTGTGCTATATTACTTACAGTTCTTGATAAACAGAAAAGCCACATGTTTGCTAGCACTACCCATTGTTTTTCATTCACTCATTTTTCATATATTGCTCATCTCCAGTGTGCTTGATGCTAAAATAAAGTAGGATGTAATTCTTGCTTTTAAGGTGCTCACTTCAGTGGACAAATGAGAATGTGAGATAATCAAGATGAAACACTAAATGGCATAAGGAAGGTAGAGTTCATTGGCAGAATAAGTAAAAAAGTCAAGTAGGAGGTAGCATTTGAATTGAGTTTTGGGGAATTAGAGAATAATGGGGGAAGTTAAGAGAATTTGAGAATTTTAGGTGGGAGATAAACACAGGCTCAAACTTAGGAAACTCTAAGACTTACTCCATTGAGTCCTTGATTTTGACAAGCAATAATGGATGAAAATTATACCCATAGAGTATAGTTGTGGTCCTGTCATAACATTTCAAGAAATTAAAATGTTTTAATGAAAGCAAATTGTTGTTACCCTATTTTTTATCTGCCACATTTCAATTGAAATACTTGTGAAAATAGATGCAGTGTCAGTAGCACCTGAAGTAGGAATATGAACAGTTCAGGAAACTTTAAAATAACTTTTTATTTGGATATAATTTCACACGTACAGAAAAGTTGCATAATTATAAGGAATCATATATATTATATGATTTTTTTCTGAACCATTTGAGAGTAAGTTGGAAACATCATACCCTTTTACCACCAGTACATTTGTATATATTTTCTAAGAACCAGAACATTCTCTTGAATGATAACTACAGTACAATTATCAGAATCAGGAAATTTTATATTGATTTCATATAATACAATCTAATGTACTTAATAACTAATATTCTTCAAGTCTAGGATCTCATCCAGGTTCATTCATTGCATTTAATTGTCATTGTCCTTTTATTCTCTTTTAATCTGGAATCATTCTTTAGCCTTTCTTTATATTTCTTAAAGATTTTTATTTATTTATTTGACAGAGAGAGAGATCACAAGTAGGCAGAGAGGCAGGCAGAGAGAAGGGGAAGCAGGCTTCCCGCTGAGCAGGGAACCTGATGCAGGGCTCGATCTCAGGACCCTGAGATAATGACCTCAGCCAAAGGTAGAGGCTTTAACCCACTGAGCCATCCAGGCGCCCCTCTTTATATTTCTTGACACTGACACTTTTTGAGAAGTTCAGGACATTTGTAGAATGACCCTCAGTTGAGTTTGTCATATGTATTCTCATGATTACATTCAGGTTATGTATTTTTGTCAGAAGTACCCTAGAAATGACTTTTTGTCCTCAATGCATAATATCAAGAGTACATGATTTTGAATGAATGGATATAGTCAAGAATACTGTAGAAACTTTATGTGTGGTGACAGATGGTAAGTAGACATCATGGTACACATTTCATAATATATATAAATGTTGAATCACTATGTTGTACAGGGACAGTAATATTGTTGTCAACTATATTTAAATTTAAAAAAAAGAGTACATTTTTGGTTTGTTCCAATATTGGTGATGTCTGTCAGATCATACCATATATTATTATTATTTTCCTCTTTGTAATTAATAGGTACTTTTTTGGCAGATACTTGAGACTGTTCTTTTCAGAACATCAACCTATTAATTTTAGTATCCATTGATTTTTTTTAATTCCATCATGTCTTCTATATATGTTAGTTGGTATTCTACATAAGAAAGAGCTGTCTCTGTTTTTTTAACTTCATTCAGTTGTTTATATCATTTTTGACTCATATTTTATTCAGTGAGTCGCATAATATATTGCTATCATCATTTTAATGCCTAAATTATCCTAGATATGACCAGAAGATTCTTGTCAAGCAGTTTTTTTTTGTCTTATTTTAACATTTATTCATTGCTGTTTCAGTATTTTCTTATCTCTTGATATAAAAATCCCCCTTTTTTTCAGATTTGTAGTTGCCATGCTCCAAGCCCTGAATCCATCTTTTCTCTTAGGATCCGTGGTTCCTCCTAATGAAGAATGACACATAAAACCCAAGACTCTGACTCAACCTCTCTCCAATGAGCTCTGGTTACTTTTATTGAAAAAGTGTTTACATATGTGTACATATATAAATACAGTATGTACACACCAAGGTCTGTGCATTAGTGGCATTGCCATTGCTTCTAGGCCCTCAGCAACCTGTTCATATCTGTGCATATACAGGCATATATATTCATAGTTTTACTCTCTGTAGATAGGTAAATGTGGAAATAAGTAAAATATAGACGTGTGTGTGTATGCATAAATGCCTATACACTCATGTAGATAACCTATATCCATCATATCTATATAGATGGATATATATTTTTTGAAATACATATTGAAATATATGAGATATATACACATGCAGACACACAACACAACAAATATAAGTGCACATACTGATACCAACAAGAAATTTTTAATTAATCAAATCTCAGGTGAGGCCCTGTGGCAGAATAATGAGATCTTACAGAAGGGAGAACTATAGGTGATTTCTTTCTACTAAGCTCTTACTGCATTCCTCAAAGCACAACCTGAAAAACTGAAGGGAGATGACTTTTCTTTGAGATAGCCAAGACTCTCCTACCCACTTCCTTGGACAGTAACATGAAACTGATGCTGAATGACACTCCTAGCACTGAAAACTGACTCGGTGTTTTGTATCTATGTCTGAAGGTGTAGAGATAGTAATTAAGAAGGAGTTGAGGCTGGAAAGGCTGTAGGGGTGGCATACTCAGGGAACTGTAGTATTTCATTCAGGTTTTCTGACAGTAGAAGTACTGCATATGCTCAGATTATTCAGTAGTAAAGTTCACTCTCATAGTAACATGAGCATGCTTTGGAATCAGCCATGCTGAATTTTAGCTGCAGTATTTTTGAAGATATATAGCAGATAAAATATTACAAAATGCCCCAAATTAAACAGTATCTTATTCATTATTAGTCACTCTTTTTCACCTTAAAATCTAAGAACACCGTGTATATTGTATTAAATATTTTAGTCTGAAATGTCTAAGACTGAGAAATCCTCAGAAAGAATTGGGAGGATAAATGAATAATCACCTGAGTTACAGGGTTCTCTTTTAGGCTTGCTTCTGCTATTTCAATAATGAGTATTTAGAAAAAGTTAAAAATCAACAACACTATTGAGCACCTTCTTCTACTTGCTTTTATTTGAACTACAATTAAGTGCAAACTATACTCATTATTTTCAAGGAATGTAATCAAGTAAAGACTAAACGAGGCATTATTCTGAATTGGTAAAAGATTCAGGAAATACATTGAGCCCTCAAGAAAATTAATAAAACAAAATCTACACCTAGACATGGTAGTGAAACTGCAGTCCATAAAAGACATAGGGAATGCTGTAAAAGAAACCAAAAAACGAAGTCTGATTACCTACAACCTCAATTAGACTGATAGCAGAAGTATTAGCTACAACCATGGAAACCAAAAAACACCAGAGAAAATAACTATTGATTGAGAATTGTATGCCCAAATAAAGCTGTCATTGTTCAGCCCTGAAAGTTAAAGTTATACTGTGTGAATGTTCCTAATTCCCTTTCAGGGATCGCATGTTCTAAGTCAAGTCATTGCTCATACCTAAAATCTCCTATGAATTGCACTTTCTTTGAAGACAAAATGAGTAAGACTGGTTTCTTAAAAGCCTTGGAGTTTTTACATTTAAAAATTTTTTTTATTGTTTATTCTTTTTTAGTTTGGTGAACACACATCTTCATCGTGGTCTCTTTTCTCCCTTTAATTGTGATATTTGTTCTGTCAGTCTTCAGGTTGATTTCTGGGGTATTTAGGATGATTTGATAGTTATCTAATTGTGTTCACAGGACTATACAAACCTAGGGTTCGTCTAGTCCGCCGCCATCTTCCTCAAAACACCCCTGCCATGGAGTTTTTTAAATGCTATTTTTATTAATAAGTGAAGTGGAACTGAGTAACACAAAATAGATATAGATTGTGTTAAAAGCAAAAATCTGTCTCCAAAATATTATCGAACTTCCAATATGGTAAAACCTGATAATATCAAACTTTGTTTACATTTGTGATACATTTGCAAGTCAGACTTTTTTCTTTTTAAGATTTTATTTATTCATTTGAGAGAGAGAGACAGAGACAGTACAACCAGGAGGAGAAGCAAAGGGAGAGGGAGAAGCAGACTCGACCAAGCTGGGAGCCCAACATGGGGCTCGATCCCAGGACCTGAGCCAAAGCCAGACACTTAACCATCTGAGCCACCCAGGTGCCCCTATAAGTCAGATTTCTGTACTGACTCTTGGTTTATTTGTGAAATCAGAGCTTCCTAAGCAAATGAATAATATTAAGAGGGGATGCTTAGGTAGAACTAGCTATTTTCAACTGTTCTATGAATATCTGTTTAATAAAAATACCATGTGCATCATCATTTTGAACAGAGAACTGAGAGTAAACTGTTGCTTCACTATACCAATTACAAATGATTTAATTTCATTCTGTCAGAACTAGGTTATACCAGGTTGATTAGCCTAAGGTTCTTTAAAAGATGTTCCTTTTAAAATATTTTAAAATTCATCTTTTACTAATTCAGGTAGGTAATTTATTTAGTCTAATTCCTGAGATTTTTCTTTGATTGTAGGAAGCATAGAATTTCATAGATGTAGTTAAATCTTTCAGAATTTTTCTTTCAGTTCAGTTTATTTACCTTTATACCCCAAATCAGGATACTCTTAGCATTTAGGTGTTTTGTTTAGGGGTAGATATAACTAATAATTTATGAATTTTGTTGTTTTTGTTTTGGGCTAAAGTTCTTACTCTCCTAATAGGCCCAATAGAGAAGTTTGTATTTTACCTTATAAATAAAGTTGTGAAATAAAAACTGTTATTGCTCTGGGTATATCAGGCCAAATTTAGTTTGTTGCTAATGGGAGGATTTCCTTCAGAATAAGAAAGAATGGAAGCCTTACAATCTAGTAGTAAAGTGTACCTTATATTTCATTTAATTAAAATGTTTATATTAATTCTTTTATCTGTCTAGTCATATCTCTTGTCATAAATGTCTTGTCATCTCATTTCATTTCTTGAATCTAGTTCCAAAAGTGTCCAAAGTACTTTCTGGAAGGCTTCTTAGTATCACCCTCTCCCCAACAATCACCTTAAATTTTAATCTGCCAGAATAATTTCAGTGCTTTTGTAGGGTTAAAGTGTATCAGTGTTTCCTTCTTATTTAATTAAGGAATGGAAAGAATGCTGAAATGTATGAGATACATGATAAGCATGCAACAATTGCTCAATAAAATGTCTAAAGTAAATTTATTGCAGAGTGAACATACCCCTTCTGTTGGAAGTACTCCACTGAGAACTGATTTTTTATCAGACTTCATTTTCCTTCTTTCTGTAGTCTATTTCTTTGATCATCTTTCCTCACTTC
Source organism: Potos flavus (assembly GCA_028534135.1). Taxonomy (NCBI): domain Eukaryota; kingdom Metazoa; phylum Chordata; class Mammalia; order Carnivora; family Procyonidae; genus Potos; species Potos flavus. Next base: position 60,419,543 of record CM052895.1, on the reverse strand, counting down.
ATTAAAATTTTCTTTAATTCCTAGAGTGAGAAACCCTGAGCTAGAAAAAAAGCTTAGTTAGACTCTAATTCCTTAGAGGATATTATTCTATTGGTAGCCAAGGGCTCTATTTCTTGAATATATAATCTCAAAATTACTGTCCTATCTCTTCCATTGTGGTTTCATTAAAAGAAATCCAGGAAAATTCTCAGTATAATTATTTTCTTTCCAGTGTTTCTTTCAAATAACAGTATACTGTTTCACAGGTAATGCAAGTACTTTACAACAGAGTATTCTCAGTTTCTACCTCCCATAACCTATAACCTGGCTGCCATTCATTTTACTTTTCTATAAATTATAATCACAAAATATGTTGTCATTATTTAAACAAACTATTCTCTACTAGATCCATTAAGAATCAGAAAAATAAAAAAATACAGTTTACCTTTATTTGTTCTTTCTCTCATACTATTCCTTTCCTTATGTACATCCAAATTTCTGACCTATATAATTTCTTCCTCTCTGAATAATTTCTTTAACAGTTTTTGCAAAGCAGATCTCCTTGCAAAAAAATTCTCTCAACTTTTTTTTTTTTGTCTGAGACTGTCTTATTTCTCTTCCACTTTTGAAGGATGATTTTACTGGATACAGAATTTTAGATCAGTGGGTTTTTCTTTCAACACTGAATATTTCAGCCCACTGTCTTCTTGCTTGCATAGTTTCTTTTTTCTTTTTTTAAAAAAAAATTTAATTTAAATAAAATTAATTAACATTTAGTGTATTATTTGTTTCGGGGTACTGGTCTGTGATTCATCAGTCCCATATAATACCCGGGACTCATTACAACACACCCTCCCCAGTGTCCATCACCCAGTTACTCTATCCTTCCACACCCCCCCCCCGCCCCTCTAGCAACCCTCAGTTTATTTCCTATGATTAAGAGTTTCTTATGGTTTGTCTCCCTCTCTGGTTTCATCTTGTTGCATGCTTGCATTGTTTCTAAGAGAAATGTGATGTAATTCTTATTTTCCTCTGTAACTAAATTCCCACACTGCCCTCCCCCCACTTGTTCAAATTCCCCCATCCCTCATCCAGCTTATTTCCAGATTTTCTCTTTGTATTTGGTTTTATGTAATTTTAATATGATAGAGGTAGGTATTGTTTTTGGTAATTATCCTGCTTGGAATTCTCCGTACCACTTAGATTTGTGATTTTGTGTCTGTCATTAACTTTGGGAAATTCTCAGCCATTATTACTTGACATAGTTCCTGTCCTCCTTTCTCTTTTTCTCCTTCTGTATTCACATTTTATATATATTAAACCTGTTAAAATTGTCTCACAATTCTCAGATATTCTATTCCATTTTTCATTCTTTATTTCTCTTTACATTTGTATTTTAGAAGTGTCTATTGACATGTCTTGAAACTGTGATTTCTTTTTTCCCTTGGCCATGTCCATTCTACTTATCGGTGCATCAAAGGCATTCTTCACTTTTTTTTTAAAGATTTTATTTATTTATTTCAAAGAGAGCATGAGAGAGAGCAGAGAGCACAAGTGCAGTGGGGGAGGGAGGGACAGAGGGAGAAAGAGAAGCAGACTCCTTGCTGAGCAGGGAGTCCTATGCGGGGCTTGATCCCAAGACCCTGATCATGACCTGAGAGACGCTTAACCAACTGAGCCACCCAGGCTCTCCCATTCCTCATTTTGGTTATGTGTTGTTGATTTAGTATTTTCTTTTGATTTTCTTTCTTAGAGTTTCCATCTGTCTGCTTACATACTTACTTATTCTTGTATATTGTCCATTTTTCCCAATAAATTCTTCAACATGTTAATCATAGTTGTTTTAAATTCCAAGTCTGATAATTCCGAATTTCTGCCATAGCTGAGTCTGTTTCTGATGCTTGATTTATCTCTTCGGACCGTTTTGTTTTGCCTTTTAGTATGCTTGGTAATTTTTTATTGAAAGCTAGACATAATGTATTGGGGAAAAGAAACTTCAGTAGATGTGTGATTAGTTTCAGGTCTCATGTTTATCTGGCAAGGAGTTAGGTTGTGTTTACTCTTTGCTATAGCTCTGGGGTCCAAGGCTAAAATCTCCTCTGTTTAGTTTTGTCTCCCTTATTGTCTTTTAGTTTTCTTAGAGACCTTAAATAGGGTGTGAGTCTTACAGTTCTTCTGTACTTCCCTGTAATTTTATAGGAACCCTAATGATGTGGTGGTAATGTGGGGAGGTGTGGGAGGAAATGTTCTATACTCCTATCATTAGGTCTCATTCCTTTAGTGAGCCCGAATTGGGCATTTCCCTTTCCTCATGTCAGTTAAGCTCTGGTAAAAGAGTTTCTTTTATGGGAAGGCCTTATTAAGGAAAACAGAAGGGTCGAGAATATTTCAGAATGGTTACTTTTCACCTTCCACTGCTGGAAGCAGGAAAGGATTTTTCTCTTGTCTTCACAGTGAGAACCTAGTGGGACTCATGGAAATAAAATTGGGAAATGTTTGGAAGATCTGTCTTTAAGGCTACACCACCTATTAATTTTTAATTCTTAAGCTAGTCCATTCTGAGCCTGAGCAGTTAATCACTTACAGTTTAAGGTGTTCCTTCCACAGTACTGCCTTCAGCCTACGACTTCTGCACCTAGGCTTTTGCTTCTTCTAAGCCGTGACTCTGTATCTGTCTGTCTGTTTTTCCAGTTTTAAGGACAGTAGTTTGCTCTTTGACCTCATGTCTCTGATAGACCTAAGAGAGTTGTTGATTTTTAGTTTGTTCAGCTTTTTTTCTTTTTGTGAGGACTGTAGTGACCGCTTCCAAGTTCTTTATATGTTGTACAAGAAACCAGAAGTTTGTTTCTTATTAGAATGAAGATTTCACTTTAAAGCATGCTTAGTCTCTTAAGCCTTGTATGAACTTCCCTTGAAACAATGTTTCCAGGGCATATTTGAACAAAGATGACATTTGGACAGAGATTTTTTTTTTTATCTCCTTTTGCAATTATTGTTTGTTGATTTTTTTTTTAATGCAGAGTACAATCCCATGTAAGCAGGAGGGCAATGAATGCTTGATGCTTTCTTTCTAAACCTTGATTCAGCAATTAGAAAAGGTTTTTTTAAATCTTTTTTTTTAAAGATTTAAAGATTAAAAAAAAAAAACCCAAACACTTTACTCCGTCAAAACATGTAGACAGGATGAATAGTAAGGAGAATCTCTTCAATGTACCAGATACTCTCTGTGTTGCTACAAGGAAGAGTAGAGGTAGAGTACCCAAATTATAATGTTCTAAGGCTAGTCAGGTAACAGAAAGGTGAATGATATGAAATTCATATATTACATGATGCTATTCAGTCACATCCAGAGGAGCATAGAGGTAGGTCACTTCATCTTATCTTGGTAGGGTTGAGATGAGGCATGAAAAGTTGCCTGAAACAGTTGACATGTAATGGGGCTAAGGAGAAAATTCAAGGAAGCAGAATTGCCTGAGATGGAGGGTTTAGTCTATGCTTGTTTTTCTTCTACAGTTAGAATTAGAGAGCAAAGCAAATTGGCCAAGTTACATAGTATTTCTCCAACTCTACTGATGTATGGTTTTATTATTTGGTTTGATATTTTGTGAAGACACTTGCCCTATAATGTATTTTGAAACCAAATGTAAGCAGTTTTTGAATTGTTTTCTATCATAATGTAGTATGAAAGTTGAGAATTAACTGTAATACCATATTTCATATTGACTTAAGGTATGAACTGCCAAAATAGGTTAATTTTTTAATTCTCAAATTGTATCTCTAAAGTATTTTGTGTAGTGGTACAATTAACTTGGGTTTGAATTAAGTTTGATTGGTTTAATTGCTTTAAATATAAGAATATTTATTATTTCATAGGTAATAGGAAATTTTCAGAAATGATAAGCCACTCATTTTAGCTAATCTCAGTTAGGTCATTTTTCTTCAAGTGGCAGGCCATTATATAGCTTCATACATATTTTTGTCTGATCCTACATATTCTTAGTTTATTTTTTCAGGTTTACAGCACCTTCTGGTGAAGGTACCATGAAAAATGAACATAATTTTAACTACTACATTGAGATATAGGAATACTATTTGATTAATAACTATTAGATTATTGCCTCATTCTACTGTAGTTTTGTAGCATTTGAAATTATCATTACTAGCTAAGGTAAAGCTATTCTAGCATGCGTCCAATACACTCTTTCTAAAATGAATGAATACATATACATAGAAGAAAGAATTTTGGGCTCCTTAAAGAAAGTAGGATAGAGAATCTATTTTAAATTACAGAATATAGCACCAAAGCAATTGACATCTTAATTTTCTAAAAAAATCATCTTCTGATTTTGTTTCATAAAATTTGATTTTTAATTATGTTGCTGCTAAAATTATTCTCTAAGATACTGTGCGAAGATGATTTAAGACATTTTTGTAGAGAGCAACTCTTCTTAAAATGACCATTAAAATCTATTAAATCATTGCTTTCACTCAGAATCTCTTTCCTCACTCTTTTTGCCTTCCTTCACAGAAATAGTGCATTAGCTTTCTAGTTTTGCTATAACAAATTACTATAATTTCAGTGGCTTAAAGGCACACAAATATATTATCTCACAATTCTGCAGGTCAGAAGTCCATTATGATTGTCATCAGACTGAAATCAAGGTATGCACAGGCTATGTTCCTTTTTGGAGACTCTAGGAGAGAATCCATTTATGTCTTATTGGAGTTGTTGGCAGAATTCAATTCCTCGTAAATACAGGACTAAGGACTTGTTTTCTAACTGGCTGTTAAAGGGTTAGACCACCTTTTAGAGGCTTATTGTCTCCTTCCTCCATCTTCAAAACCAGAGATGACATTCAAGGTCATTTCACTTTACATCCCTTTGTTCTTCCGTGATCTGCCAGTTTTAAAAAATTAAAGGATTAGATTGGGCCAATTTGGGTAATCCAGGATAAGCTCCCCATCTCTGGTCCTTAACCTTAATCATATCTGCATAATTTCTTTTACAATGTAACATAACATATGAATAGATTTCAGGAGTCAGAATGTGGACATATTTGGGGAACTATGTTTCTTCCTGCTATAAACAATAATACTAACTGGTGCCTAACTTTGCTGGATTAATTTTCCTTTTTTGTGTAGAATACCTCTGACTTTTTCCTCCTTGATTCAGTAAATACAAAAGAGGTGTTAGAATTCAGTCAAGATAGTACTGTATCAAGTACAATTCCTATATGGAAATCATAGGGGAAAACAGATTCTAGAAACATTGAAAAAAGAAAATATGGTTTCGGAGTACTGCTTTGAAAAACCAGGAAGTCCTTGTATATTTTTGCAAGTTTATATTAACTGTTCCTAATTGTTAGTATAAAGGGTCATAGTTATTAACATAGCAGCAGGAAGTAAGCCAGACTCTCCAAATTTAGTATTAAAACATTTCAGTTATAAAATAAATAAGTACTAGGGATATAACGTACAACATTTTGACCACAGGTAACACTGCTGTAGGATATATAGAAAAGTTTGGAAAAGAATAAATCCTGAGAGTTCCCAACAAAAAGAGAAATTTCTTTCCTTTTTTTTCCTTTTTTCTTTTCTTTTTGTTTTATCTATATAAGAAGATGGACATTAGCTAAATCCGTTGTAATCATCTAACAATATATATAAATGAAACCATCATGCTATAATGCCTGAAAATTATACAGTGATGTATGTCAATTATTTCTCAATAAAACTGGTGGGGGGGGGGACACTCAAGGATAGAGAGATACTCATTCAGAGCAATAACATAATAATTTATGTGAATTTTGATAATGGATGACGTTATATCTTTATGTTATTTTTTTTTTCCTACCTAGATTATCACAAAGTATGTATATGAGCTCTTGGAAAAGGACTGTAACTTGAAAAAAATATCGATTCCAGTAAGTCCAATTTTTAAAAATGATTAAACTTCCAAATGAAATAGTTTTCAATTCACAAGAAACTGTTTATATGAGTTTAACTGTGGTAAATTTAAACATTAAGGTCCTAATATGTTCATACTGATAATGCTCATATTAAATGCCTGGCAGTGTATCTCATTTCATTGTGCACAATAATTCTTTAAAATTAATACTCTTCAATGTAGAGAAAAAAATACTGATAACCAGTCCTTTTTGAAAATGATGATGCCTTTAAAAGGACTACCCCCTCTGCCTCTTCTCATTTAATTGATATAACTTATTTTTACTTATTTTTTGAAGTAAACCAGTGTACTTGATGTTGCATTAGACATTCACTGTCTCTTTAGTTATTTCCTGATTTTTATAATTATATATTTTGTGTATTATTTCCTGCACACATTTCCGAATTCATTCCTCATGCTTCCTGTTTTATAATATTGCTCTTTCCCTTTCTTGCAGAACATTCTTTTCAAATTTTATACATTTTTCCATTTCAGAGTGAAAAAGTTTGAGATTTGTTCTCAGTCTTAAATTCACACACAAAAAAATCTTAATGTAAAACATGATACAATAAAAAAAATGAAGAAATAGTAATCTTATATATGAAACAGGAGTGGTGTTCGATTAGATGATCCTTGCTGTTCCTGATAACTCTTTTGAGTGTGTGATATATAAAAATCGGGAAGGCTTAATGAAAGTAATTAATTTAAGGCACAAAACTTTGCATATAAATACTTTGTCTACATGAAATTTTGCATGAGATTTTTAAATTCCTTGGGTAATGTTATTCTGTGAACTGGAGGGTCTGAGGATATTTAAATAATATTTATCCTCACAAATTAATTTCAAAGTTCAATATTTAAAAGGAAAATCTATTTTATGTTTACTTTTATATAAATAAGCTCAAATGCTAGGTCGCATTGTTAATAATTTATTCATTTATTCAACAAATATTTACTTAAGAGTCTTTTAGGTGCCAGGCACTGTTTCAAGTGCTTGTGATGTACTAGTGAATAAAATATTACTCTGTGCACTAGCTAGGCTAACCCTCATTTATTTGGAAACTTTTCTTCCTTTTGTTCAGTCTTCCTTTCTTGTTAATTTTATTTCTTTCAAAGTTTCTGTAGAATAATATTTAAGGAGATTTAGCTTGGTTTATTGTTACAACACAATTAATTCTGAGCCATTTAACTCTTTAATACTTGTAGTTACATGGAATTTTTAAACTCACTTTAATCTCTTAGATTTCCAGAAGAAATCAGAAGATAATTGGCTGTATAGATTATGTTATATCATTAAGTTTCACTAATTTTCTTTATAGAAAACTTGCGATTAGGGTTAGGAGGACTTTGTTTTATAGATCCGAATACTTTCCTGTAGTTTAGACTATAAAGCTAATAAGCATAGAAAAGGCTTTGCATTATATGAGACCAATAGTAAGTGTCATGTCCATTTATGGTTAGTAAACATTTCCTGATTTTATAAACTGAAAATAAACCAAAATTTGTTTTGTGTCTTTTAGAAAATTAATGTCTCTCCTTAAATTATCATCATATATGTCATATCATTGTGAAATTTTTCTTCTATAACTATTCATTTTCTCCTGAGTTCTCTTAAATCCCAAAGCTAGCAGCGAAGGTGGCTTTTTGTTTTGTTTTGTTTTGTATCACAGTTCTTTTTATTATAGGAATACTGCCAAAGTTTTTGTTTTTCCTGATGATGAACAAAGTTTTATGGTTGAACTATTAATAAGGAAAGAAAGACTTCTTTCCTTTCCTTTCTTTTCCTTTTCCTTTCTTTCCTTTTTGTAAAAAACAGCACCCTGTGGAAACCTATGATTTGATGGTAAAGATCATGATCATATCCCATGTTTACTCCCTGCCTTACATATATTCTCATGTACAAATTATTCTCAACTGTAATATCTTGTACTTGTGTAGAACTTCAGATTACATAAATTAACTTAATAACTTAATAACTTGATTATAAATTTTCATTCATTCATTCAGCCATGTTTAAATGACCATCACAATTAGTGGGTTTCATGGGTATCCTAAAGTGAATTGTTAACTGCTAAAAATTGTTCTCACAATTTTTGAAGTTGATTGGTTAATAAAGTTAGATGATGCACTAGAATGACTTTTATATGCATTCCTTAATGAAAGCTCAGTTTAATCAGTTAGTGCTGTTTGAAGACAATGGCCTTGGAACAGCCATTTTCAAATTTAACTAAGCTAATGCCGAAAATTATGTTTTATTCATATAGATATTTTAATATTTAAACTTAGTACTAACTTTTTACAAAGTAAGTTATAGATACCAACTTCGGAGTTCTGTGTTAATTGAGATGAATATAAGCCAATGACCATCCTAAATACTGCTCTTACTCCTTAATCATTAATACCACTACATTTTTCATTTTCATTGGTTTTTTTCCTTGAATATTCTGATGTTCTCATGTTTTTAAAGTCAATTCTTCTGCATGTTCAAGTAAAACTTTTATTCATTTATTCATGGCTACTTTAATTTGCAGCCCTTAAATATTTTTTAACAGCATTTTAATACAAAAAACACATTTTCAACTTCTGAAAATAAGCACTCTTCCAGTTTTAAAGTGATTACTGTGGAATTTAAAGTGCCAACATACCACTGGCTAAAAAATTGACTCAGTTCCTTGGTAACAGGGGACTTAGTCAAATAGAGAAAAGAAAGAGTGAACAGCACCTACTGGAAAGTCTATAGCTATAGGGTTTTTTTTTATTAAGATAAACAGATGTCCATTTCCATAGCCATTCCAGGATCCATTAAGGCCTCAATGATTTTAAGAGGTACTTTTATTTTTGCACATTTAGACATACTCTTTGGTAAATGAATGACTGGAAACCTCTGTGGCCTCTTTTTTATTATACATTGACAGCTTTACTCTTTAATTTTTTCTTTTGTTCTTATCACTTTTTTTTTTAAAGCCAATTTAACTGAGTGATTTCTCTGTTTTCATATAACATTCATAGGTAAAGGCAATTTTTCTTCTCAGATTAGGTTTTCCCCGTCTCTCATCTACTTCTTTTCCTCTGAGTTCAGTCATACCTGCTGTCATCATCATCATTTCCTTACTCTGGACATCACATGCAAGGGAAGCTAATGTGACTGTTTTGCACTTCATATTTCTATTACTGCATACTTAATTACTACTAATATCAGTTATGCTGTTTTAATTTTTAGCATTATGTAGCACTTTTAAAATTCTTTATAATCATATATTAGTTTAATCTTCAATATATGCTTTCTGAGCCAGGCAATTATTGTAACAAGTTAAGAGGACGCATTATTTAGTTAAGTGCCTTTTATTTAAAGGAGATCACTGGTGATGCTAGATAACATTCCTTATTCCAAAAGTTTATTCATTCCTTTATTTACTGAGTGCCTACAATGTGCCAGCCTCTCTTAAACACTGGGAATGTAGCTGGATACAAACAGAAAAGTCCATAGCCTCCTGGACTTGCATTCTGGTGGAGGGAGGAGATGGTTAATAAACAGTTACATAAACAGATATATAAAGTAAAACATACATTAGATTGTGTTATGTGCTATGAAGGAAAATAAAACAGAGAAAGGGGCAAGGGAATTCTTGAGGAGACGTTTAAATAGGGTAGTCAGGGAAGGCTTCCCTGAGGAGGGGATATTTTTTTAAGCCCTGTGGCTATGCTCTTCTTGCTGAAATAACTGCCCTTTGTGCTATTTAAACAAATGGCCACCAATCTATTTGTTTTAGAATTAGAGAAATTATAATTTTTTTTCTCATCCCAAGAATAGTGACTGGGAACATGTAGCATCCAGAGGATTTTTTTTTTTTTTTGGTATCTTGAGTTTTTATCTATTTTTCGTTTCATAATTTTATGAACGTATACTGTTGAAGGAGTGAAGAGCTATTTCATTACAAAGTATATGGACTGAACTTCTCTGTTTGAGTCTGTATGTTACCAGCCATCAAGACTTTAGCTTCTGGCTCTGACGTGGCTGCGCAAAAGCTTCCATTCCCAGTTACTGGTCGCTGCTGATGTGGAATACCATTCTGTGCAGGCCATCAGTCATGTAGACAGTTTGGGAAGTTATCTCTTTGTAAATCTTTTGAGTCTTTCAGATCTAAAACATGCATCATCTGGTTTAAACCTCAACATTAAATACAATCAAAATGTGTAAAATATTCATTCCATAAATAAGTACTACATAAAATGTATAAAAATGCTCATCCTATAAATATTTAGTACATAAAATAAAGTTATAGGAATACATAAATAGTATTCCTTCATAAAATAATTGTTATATGAGCCTGTATACACATTCTGAATGAAATTTCAAAGACCATTTACATAGAATAGTAGGTGATTGAATTTTTAAAGAATTCCCTCTCCCATGTTTTAAAAGCTTAGTAGTATTCCTGGCTAATACATGATTTTCCAACAGGTGCATTCTCCAGTTGGGTTTTTCTGTTTTCTATTATAGATGCAATATACTTCTGTTATTGAGTTATAGACTCATTAGCTGTGTGATCTTTGGCAAGTTATTTAAACTCCCTAGGCCTCAATTTCTTCATCTATAAATGACAATAATAAAAATACCACTTCGATGAGATTGTGATTGAGATATGTTTTTAAGACATTTAGCATAATATCTATACTGTAGGAAGCACTCAAAAACTCAGTTATTCTTATTTATATTATAATACTAAATATGCACCAATAATATAGGGAGATATATTTCCAGTATTCTTTTGCCATATTGCTATCATGTCTTTTATGCTAATCCATCTCATATGTAATTGTTAATGTCTAATGAATATTTCAATTTTTTAAAGCTTTTTTACTTCTATAACTCTCTAATAGCCATTCTATAATTTATGGTAACATTAGTAGTTTTCTCATTTATGTCTGTACCTGATCAGAAAACATGTATTTATTATTTAATTTTTTTTAATTACAGGTAGATGCCACTGAGAGTGAACCAAAGAGTTTTATCTTTATGAGTGAGGATGCTTTGACAAATCCACAGAAACTGATGGTTTTAATTCATGGTAGTGGTGTTGTCAGGGCAGGTCAGTGGGCTAGAAGGCTTATTATAAATGAAGATCTGGACAGTGGCACACAGATACCTTTTATTAAGAGAGCTATGGATGTAAGTGCAATTTCTTTTATATTTTTTTGACACTTTATAGCTCTGTTTAATTATGCATTATAAATTATTTTATCCTCTGTCTTCAAAAGTACATTCTAAACATTTATCTTTAAATTGTTTTTTATTTGTAATGAAAGATTATTCTTCATTATTTTATAGTTAGAATGAAAAGCTAAATGGTATTTTATTTAGATAATGTCTTTGAAATGAATATTTTTGATTCCTAATTTGTTATTTGAAATATCATTTACATTATCACTTATCAATATTATTTAAAATACTTACAAAAATATCAAGATTGCCTTTGTAAATCTTCGTGTACCTGGTATAGTTAAGTTAGAAACTGAAGAAAATCTACTTGAAATTAATTTCTTATCCTTTAAAAGAAGAGTTTAAAAAAAAGGGTTGGAATAACTCAGTGTTTGTCACTTCTTTAAAAACTCTAGAACTCAGAAATAAAATGCTTTAAGCATTAGACAAAGACCTGTAAAATGGTAAATTGAAATATTTACTGAATTACTTTATTTTTATTTGAATTCTACCTTTCTAGAAACTTATTTTAAAATTGTATTCAAGGTTTTCTTTCCTATAATAGTAAAATTGTTTTTTTTTACTGTCTCATTCTTATGTTCTGTAGTGAACAGCCAAATTTTGCAAAGTATAGGTTTCTTTCGAATATAAATAGGAGTTTCTTCAGAAAAAAATGTTGTCTTATAAAAAGATTTCATATAAGAACTTAAAGTTATTTAGGAATGTATATGTGCATGTGTGCTTTATAAGAGCTACATTATTACATTTTTGTAATTACAGTGGGAGAGGAATTGCTTGATATATTGATGATTTCAAAGGTCAAAGATAAGTTCCCTGCTCTTTTACCTCTGAAATTATAAAATCAAGGCCCAACCCAGGTCTAGAGAATATTTTTGTTAATAGTTTTTGAGGCCCTTAAAATGCTTCAAGTAGAATTTCTTAGGTAATTGTGTATATTTTTTTCAGTGTTCATGGATATGTAAAGAACACAAGACATTACTTTTGATTGGTTGCAAATTTCAACAGTGCAGTTTTAGTAGAATTTAAGTAAAATTTAGTAGAATTTAAGTAAAATAAATTGAAGTTTAGGTTGAAGTAATGCACATAAAATATTGTATTATTTAAATATATATTTCTGGTTATGAATAGTGAAATGAACTTTCTCTCTGACACAGTAGTTTGTGGTTATAAGAGATTCTATCATTGATTAAGAACATTATACGTGAAATGTGATCACAATTCAGTGTATATTTGAAAATACAATTTAGTAAAGAAAATCATGTGTTCATACATATGAGGGCTTGGTGAAATACTGTATATAATTATATTGTTCCTGCTCTAGATTAAGTAAGCCTTTCCTATTCTAGGATATTTTATTGTTATGTAAGATTTTTCAAGGTGAAAGAGTATGGTAAGTCATGCCAAACATCTATGAACAAACTATCTGTTGATCTTCCAAATAGGAAGGAGGAAGTTTGTCGGTAACTTTAGACTAGTCAGGCATTTTGTTCTTATAAGTAGAAGTGTAGTGTTTAGAAACTAACAGCATTTCATTGCTTTAACTGTTTTCTGCTTTTCTCAATAATAGCAACTCATGATTCTTAAAAAAAAAATAATCAACTGGTTTCTTAGTACTCTACTATTTAGTGTATTTAGTATTTATGTGTTGTGTACTTAAAATTTTAATTGATATACTTTTTTCTCTTTATAAAAAACTGAATATGACCTTTATTGTGGTAAATTTCTACATGGTGAATATTTTAAAATGGATATCTCTTTTTAATCTAGATAAAGTGATTTGTTACTTTGGCTTTACCTTTTCATGGTATTTCTTTATTAGTTCTTCAGAGGCTACTGTGTGTGTGGTGGGAGGACACTGGTGGGAAAGGAGTGATATTGTAGGAAGCAGGCAGAGGAAGACTAATTGGAAGGAGAAAAGCTGTCTCATCCTTACCTTTTAATCAGATTAGCTCTATTTTTATTTTGTGGACTTTGTTCTAAAGTTGTATTTAATGAAATGTTTCCAAAGTTTAGAAAAGACTGGGAGCACTACCCTTTTTTTTGTGATCTGTCAGTTTTTGATATCCCAACTGAAGTAAATTCTGATATTTTCAGGATAGACAATATGATCTCTACTCAGTTTTGTTAATAGTATGTCTGCTATGGCAGCTGTCCCTTGAGCTCACCCACTGTCCCTAATAAACTTTTCTGCTTTCATAGCTCAAAAAAAAAAAAAAAAATCTGCTATATCTCTTGCAGATTTTTAGGAAAAGATTAAAGGTCCTAATATTGGATTCATAGCATTATAAGGTTAAATTAAAACTTTTCCCATCAGTGGAACCCTGCCTCTGAGCGGACTGTTCTGTAAAAAGTAGGTTTAAATCTATGGAGCCACTTCGGTTGAAGCTGGGTAAGAATTGGAGCAACTTCCAAAACGACCCCTGAGATTTCTTCCCCAAACCCTAGGGCTCCATAGCAGTCTGAAAATTAAAGATATTCCAGTCCTTGCATTTTAGATACTTCAGACCTTTATTATAAAAAATGTATTAAGATTTCATGTTGAAGAAATAGTACATATCAGATACATCCCCACAGTACTTCGGAGTGCCACAGCTCATATTTTTAGTGTTTAACAGTCTTCATTGCATAATACATTACTTGGAGTCGGAAACAGTGTATCGTATAGCCAAGTACTGATTATTCAGTGTTTGTGCAGTTTGAGAGTTACTCATACGTGTTTCTTCTTTGATCTTTTCTCATGTGTATCTTTTTAGGCATTTCAGTTGGTCTCTGTAGAATGGGCAAGGAAAGAAGTCATTACACTACTTAAAGTCATATAATTACTAATCGAAGGTATAGAACAAAGGTGCAGAATTTAAGGAGTTGATCAGTCTCAGGGTTGTGCAATATTTGTAGTACCTGAGAGTGACTACCTCCTTAAATTTTGCATCCTAGGCACCTTTCTGATCTCTCCCTGTCCAGGCTTTGACTGACTGAGATACTGTCAAAAACTTTCATGGAGAGTAGTTTGGGAGCCACTGGTCTATACAGTTGAATTTTTCCATGCATCAGAATCACTTGGAGAGCTTGTCGAAACATAAATTGCCTTGTCCCAAAACCATATTTTGATGCAGAAGGGTCTGGTTGGAGCCTGAGAATTTACATTTCTAAGACTGTCCCAGGTGACGTTTATGCTCTTAATCTGGGTACCACACTAGAACCTCTGGTGTAGGTAACACTCTTTGGATTGGTTGAGAGTTTATTTATACTTCTTAGGCTCTAGGTATAATGGATAAGGTATAACTTGATGGCAGTTATATTTAGTATGACAGAAAGTAAGAAGCTCTAGGAAATGTTTTATAATTAAATCAGTAAAGAAGTAAAGGTTAAGTTATGAACAGTACTTTCAAAATACTATATAAATGGTTTGTACTCAAAATGATAAAATTTATTGATTTTAATAATTTTGTAGAAGTCTGATTACTTCACTAAGCCCACTCACATTTTTACTAAGTTCTCATAGCTGGATTATTTAGAAGTATCTGATGTTTCCATTACTTACCTTGAGTATAGCTTTCATATTTTTATATCTAAGTTTAAAAAAATTGTGCTATTTTTACCAATGTAATTGATACAGTTTGGGTTCTAAAACATGGTGAACTGGGCTAATTAATATGCATTTCTCCCTTCCACAAACACACATGTAAGAATAGTGGATAAAACATAGCAACAACAAAAATATTAAGTATCTAGTTATGTTCGAAAGATATAAAAGGAATCTTTAAATGCCTAACTACAAGAAAAAACTTAAAACCACAGTGGTAAGTTCCTCGAGGGTGTAGCAACCCAAAGGGGATAGCTAATGAGATATAAGCCCTAGGTCTACATTACAGCTTTGAGCTTTAGAGGCAGGTGCTAATACCAAGACCCTTGGATATAGCTAAGGCCTGGAAGTTTCTGCCCTTTTAGTTTTCAGGAGTAGAAAAATCAGTTCATGGCCCAAAGGTGAAAAGAGGAGGTTTATTTGCCAGAGAGGCCAGGTGGGGTAAATAAACATCCTCCTTTGGGAAATAGAAGCCACAGATCACACTCCAAAGTTGGATTTGGATTTGCAGCCTGAATTTAGACAAGCTACATAAGTGTGGGAATCTCGAACAATGTATATTAATGTAAAAACGGACTTTGATGAAACTTCTGGGGTACTAGATGGAAGCAAACACAAAATTGCCAGTAGCAACACTTTCCAACCCAGGGTAAATCCCTAATGAAGGTGAATTTCTAGTCAGAAACTAAAAATTATATGAGGAAATGATTCATCACAAGAAAGAGTCAGGTGAGGCAACTAATTGACTATCAGACACAGTTGAAGAGAGAATTGGTATATTAAAACCTAGAGTTGAAAAGTATAGCATACAGAATATAGCAGAGAATCTGAGAAAAAAAATTGATAGATAAAAAGTCCTTTTTATCATAAGAATTTCAAAAAATTGATAGGGAAAAAGTCATGAAGAATAGAATAAAATCTAATATTTTTATAGATGTTTCAGAAAAACAATAGGAAAGAAGGGGAGAAGAAGCAATATATTAATTTCTGACAGTAAAGACATAGATGTTAAAGTATGGCATAGTTTAAGCAAGACAAATGGAAAGAAATCTACACTTAAACTGTATTAAAATAAAACTACAGAACGTCAGATGATACATGCATGTAATCTGAAAGTCAAGTAAAATCAAAAGTCATATATCAAAATAGTGATTATCCTTTGCTAATCCTTCCTCACTTATTCTGTTCCCTAGATATAATCATTCAGTACTCTTTGGTGTTACTTGTCTGCTCTCTATCCATATTTTTAAATTATAATACTGTCTCTTGATTTATCAGTCACTTTCTATTGTGGTAGACAAGAATCTCTTTCCTATCATTACAGTTTTTGAATTAAATCAGCAATCAAGCTTTACACTATTACTACTACTATAAATTTTTTATGGCTGACCCAGGTAGGATCTATGATTACTTTTCATTTTTGCTGAAGTTTGTTTTCATGGAATTGATATTTTTTTCTATTTTCTTTGCAATAATTGTTAATCAGATTTTGATTTATCTTTCAGTAGTGTTTTTAAAGGGTCAGACTTACCAAAGCATTTCATAATTTCCTGTTCTTCTCTGTCTCTCTTTTGGAACCCTGTGGACTTTTGTTCCAGTCTTAACTGGTCACTTTCTAAGCCTGCCTATCTACCTGTCTATTTTCCTGGGACTCCCCTTAGATGGTCTCCTTATGTTTGAACTCCTGTTTCCCAGTTCTAATGAACTCAGCTTTTTGGATATATGCCCTCATTTTGTTGGAGCCATCAAAAAGTAAATACAAGATAAGTTTTTGAAACCTTTTATTTCTGAAAAAATGCCTTTATTTTACTTGCTTCCTTTATTTTGGTGATTCATATAGGCATAGAATTCCAAGTTGAAAATCATTTTCATTCTGAAGTTTGAATGCTTTGTTTCATAGTCTTTTAGCTTCCAGTGTTTTAACCGAAAAGTCTGGTACCGTTCTGATCTTGAATCCTTTTGTTCCTCTGTGGAAGCTTCTCTTCCTTTTGCCTGGTGTCAAGAAATTAGCCATATTGCTTTTAAGGAATTTCCTATGCCTTGGTGTTTTTATCTTTTCTTTTTTCTTCATTGTGTTGGGTGCTTGGTGACGCTTTTTTATCTGTACTGTAAACTCATGATTCTCAATTCGTAGAAAATTTTTTGTGTTGTTTCTTGTTCATTTGAATCTTCTCTTTTTCTAGAATAAGTATCTTGGTTTTGGAGTTGTGGATTAAACCTGTAAATGTTTTGTCTATTTGCTATACTTTCTTATTTTCTATCTATTTTTTCCTCTAATTTTGTTCTAGAGGTTACCTACTTTATCTTTTAACCCTTCTGTAGAATTTTTAAAGTTCTTCTATCATATTTTGGAATGGAATTCTCTTTTGAATCATTTTGCAGACTTTTGCATAGTACACCTGATTTGAGCTCTGTGTCTCTCTCCTCTCCTTCTGTGGTCTTTTGTCCTTCTAGTCCTTCTTTAGATAAATTTCTCAAAAGGAAACACCTCTGATCTCTTATAGGGCTAGCTGCATAATGTGAGATTATGACCTGGTTTGGGGGTTTTGGGTTTCTTTTTTTAAGGAATGGGATAATTGCACCTAATGTGAACTCAAAAGTAATGCCTCTGGTTTTAGTCTCAAGGCCTACCCCTACTTTCCAAGATAATTGACATCCCAGTTTCTGAGTTTTTCTGAAATTCTGTGGATGAGTTGGCTTTCTTCTAGTCGTTATTTCCCTCTGGGCACTTAACTTTTTTTTTTCCTCTATAGTACCAATCCAGTTCTATCACCTTACAGTCTTCCAAAAATGTATCGATGTCTTTGTCCTCGTTTCTTTCCACTCTCATTTGTTTTGTCCCAATGGGTTTATACCACCCTTCTTTACCCAGTAATTTGAGTAATAAATTTTTTTAACTAAAATTTTAGTGTGATTTGTGGAAAGAATGGAGATAATCAAAAGAATTCAGTATAACATTTTAATTACATGTTTTTTATGTGGTTATTCCAGTGATAGGTAGTCATTTTACAATGCATAGCTTTTTAAAACAAACATTAAAGCAGTTTTCTGTATAATAGAATTGTAAATCTTAGAGGATGACATCCTTATGTAGCAATGTTCATCACACTAGAATATTTTAGGATTTCCTTTTAAAAATCATTAATTATGAGGCAACTAAATTAAAGAATACATAAACTGTTGCTTGGCTGATATAAATTACAGACCTCAAAAGTTGATTTAGAGCTTTCTAGTTCTTAAATTGTTTGCTTCCCTTTTAATAGCTATACTTAACTTTTCATTCTGATAATTGCTCTTTCCTTAATGCTTTTGGGATTCCCCCCCTTTTTTGACAGGCATATTTCGTAAAGCTGAATGATTATAGTATTGGGATTTTTTTCGACATATATGCATGGAGCCATTATAGATGGTTGTCTAAAATAGGGTGTGGTTTCTTGTTTTTTCTCAGTAATTCAAGTAATAAAATTTTGGTAACACCTTCTTAACTCCTGCCTTCAATTCCTAGTCTTCCAACTAAGTATTTCAAGGTCTTACTCTTTCAGGATAAGTATTTACAAAGTTGGTGACATGGAAATTTTAAGAGGGTTCTATTCGGTGTTGTTGACTAGTAGATGGTAGTAAGAAGTACCATATCAATTTAGGGCATAGTTTTATTTTGGAATATATGGAGCAATGACATCTAGCAGCTTTTGGGATATTACTTAGTATTTATATAGTACAAGCAGAATATGATTTAGCGGAGATGTATGCTTAAGGTCTCAAAAACCTCCAAAACATGAAAATTGTTTGGAGCTTTCAAGTATATCTTTAAGTGATTTATAGGCTTTGATGCTTTTTTTTTAATAGTAATTCAAAGATTTATGGATTTAAGAAATGCTCGTTAAATTAAGGTGTCAATTGCAACATATAAGATTGACAGATAAATTGGTAATAAGTTGTATGATAATACCAAATTTGAATATTGTTGGAAATGTAATTTGAAGCCATCTTTTTAGTGGCAGTTTAGTTATATCGCCCCAAATTAAATGTGCTTATTAACCTTTGACCCTAAATTCCATTTGTAGTAATTTACACTAGAGCAGTACACAAGGTATACATACATATAAGCGTGCTCATCAAAGCAGTTTGTAATAACTAGAAACTTCTAATAACCTAAATATCCACCAGTGGGGGACTATTTGATTAAATAATGGCATGTTCATATCATTAAAAATTGTGTAGCTATTAAGAAGAATGAGTTGTATGTGTGTCTATGTATGTTCATTCATATAGGATGATGTCCAAGAGTTATCAGATGAAAACACGAGAGTGAGACAGTTTGTTCAAAAGTAGTTACACATGGGGCGCCTGGGTGGCTCAGTGGGTAAAGCCTCTGCCTTCGGCTCAGGTCATGATCTCAGGGTCCTGGGATCGAGCCCCGCATCGGGCTCTCTGCTCGGCAGGGAGCCTGCTTCCCCCCTCTCTCTGCCTGCCTCTCTGCCTACTTGTGATCTCTCTCTCTCTCTCTCTCTCTCTCTCGCTGTCAAATAAATAAATAAAATCTTTAAAAAAAAAAAAAGTAGTTACACATGTATGTACATACA
Organism: Potos flavus; assembly: GCA_028534135.1. NCBI lineage: Eukaryota > Metazoa > Chordata > Mammalia > Carnivora > Procyonidae > Potos > Potos flavus. The sequence continues at coordinate 60,400,230 of CM052895.1, read as the reverse complement.
CCTCCATACATACATGGGTATACATGGATGTTCCTGGAAATTTATGCAAGAAACCATGAACTTTTTTCTTTTTCTTTTATTTCTTCAATTTTTCTGTTTAATTCTCTCTTTCTCTCTCTTTTTGTTATTTTGACCAGGTGTTACTTTAATAACTAAAAAGATAATAATTTAATTAAAAAATTTTAAAAATAATACTCATGAAATATACTATATTGTAGTTATTCACTTAACTATTTATAAAAGAGCTTAAATTTTAGATTATAAAACTACAAGCAAATTATTTAAATAATGATTGATTTTTTTCCCCTTAAAGACTAGCTAAATTTAGACCACTAAAATTTACATTTCAAACTTAAAAAAAATATAACTGCTAATTCTTTTTTTCCTATTTGAAATATAGACTACTAAATTATAGGTTGAAACCAAGATCACTAATTCTAAACTTTAAAAGTAAACTTTGAGAGAAACTATATATTAATCAAAGAAAATATAAGCTGTTACATTATAGACTTCATAAAAGATTGTTCAGGAATTCCAGAAAAGGTTAAAAAAGCTTAGCGCATTACTGAACTGACAAGGTATATGAGGCCACACTAGCCCCCATGCCAGCAAAAGAAAACAATGCAATGACAGCTCTAGTGTTTGGAGAGAGGTTGTTAACGACAGCTTATTCCTTTATGATTTCAGCTCTTGACAGAAGACAAGTCTGCTTGTTGCATCATGGCAGATATATCATTACCTTCTGGCCCTGTCATGACTGAATTGGGAAAAAAAAACCACATCCAGTTTTGAAAATCCAATTACCTTCTGGAATTTTGGTCACTATTTCTGAGATAGATGTGAAAAAGCCATTCTGTGATAGCTCTTTGCGTCTGTATTGTTCTCTAGTACTGAAAACTGATTAATTAAGCAGATACTGAAGCTTTTTCTGTAGTCGAAGTAGAGAGCGAAGTATAACAGCGTAGAGCATCTTGATATTCTCACATCAGCCCAGGAAAAATATTACAAGGACTCTTATCCTTAATAACCGTTTTCTACCTATATTTATACCTGACATCAAGTAACTTAGAGCTTTTCACTAAATGCAAGAGAAAAATACTGGATTTTAAAACAATTAAGTTTCACTTTTACATGAAAAAATATTGGCCAAAATTATAATTTCGTTATGACTTGATCTTTGTTTCTCAATTACATGCACATTTGAATTCTGTTGTGTGGTTTTTTGTTTTTGTTTTTTGTTTTGTTTTGTTTTTCTCTCCCTTGGCTACCTAAGAAGTGACTCTGGAGACAGAAAGAGAGGGTGTGGGTTTTGAAATTATGTCAAAAGCCTTGGGGTTTTATATTATCAGAATTTTAATGGAGGTTGAGGTGAGTTTAAATGCATAGAAGGCAAACATAAAAAACTTGTTTAATTTCTGTCATGTTGTTCTTTTTTTGAGTCACTCTGATGTCTTTTTCAAGTCTGCTTTACTCTTGAGCTTTGTGTTAACTGTATCCACGATCTGTGTTTTCCCCTCTTTTTATTCTGTTATAACTGCTGATCCCTTTTCTGTGGTTCTTCCTTTAATATCAGCTGAAGCAGTTTGAATTGCTGAATCAAAGCTGTTTGGGGAGTGAAAGAGTGTGTAAGATTGTAGCAGGGTGAGATTCTCTGGGTAGAAGGTAACACCTCCTGCAGTTATAATCAATGCTCTGGACACTTTCAAAGATAGGAGAAGCCATGACTTGCTCCGGGGTTAAACATTTAAAAGAACTTCCCTAGAGAAAAATGTCATCAATAAAGTGAAATAATTAGTTGACAATTCTTGAGTAGCCTAGGTTTAACAAGAAAAGATTAAAGATAGGTCAGCTTTGCATTTTTCACTGTACTTTTGGTTTCTTTCAGGTTTCACCTTTATACTTTTATTTCTCTTAAACATGATTTTAAAAACTTAATTCCTTCCGTATATTAGTTAAGCCCTGAGTTATTTTAATTTGAGAAGAACTAAAATGAAAAGAATATCAGCCTTTAGTAATAGGAAATAGTCTACACTTTCACTTGAAATAATTGAGATAGTAAATTATGGAAGTTAGGTTGTTTATGAAAGTGTAGTTTATACTGTTAAAGTCACCAAGCTTTAGATTAAATGCATTATATTTACATAATCAGTAAAATATGAATTTAAAGAAAATAATGTTAATCAAGTGAATTTAAGGATAAATAATTATTAATTTCCAGGGGAATTGTTCAATAGCATTTCATGCTTCTGATACTCTTTGGTGACGATTTTACTTAGCCATTTACATGATGTAAATAAAAGACATATTTTAAAATGTTAATTCCTAGATAATTTGTCTATTTCTATGTATGATACTAGAAATTCTGAGTAATGCTTAATTATGACTTAAAGATTTAATATGAAAAAGATATGTCTATTAATTACTTATTTCTTATTTATAATATAACTTTTTAAAATTAAGATTGGATTTCAGCAGTAATTCTGGATAGTAATAGGCCTGTATTTTAATTCTCTTTTACATAGAATATAGAGTCTTGTTTTCCTGGACATAAAACAAATCACCGCTTAAAATTTATAGTGATGTGTTATAAGAATTAAATGGAATACTTTGGCATACTTTGTATATTTAGAATCATGTACTTTTATATTTTAAAATAAATAAACTCTTATCTGTTTACTCCAAATATGAATAACTGATTAGTTATCCCAATACTGTCAAGTATGCATTCAGATATCAACAGTCTTAGAATCTTAGAATCTATGTTGTTGTTTGTGTTTATAATCATTATTGTAAAGGATATGGTACCTTGTTTATGAAATGTATATACAAGGATGAATACGCCTCTTGAAGCTTGAAGGCTGTGGAAGAGGCGTCCAGTAGTATTAATTTTAAAAAGCACAAGTAGTAGGGTGTTAATAAAAACTAATAAAAAACACACGTCAGGGCGCCTGGGTGGCTGTCGGTTAAGCGACTGCCTTGGCTCAGGTCATGATCCCAGAGTCTCAGGTTGGAGCCCCATATCGGGCTCCCTGCCCAGCAGGGAGTCTGCTTCTCCCTCTGCCCCTCTGCCTGCTTGTGTTCTCTCTCTTTCTCTCAAATAAATAAATAAAATCTTAAAAAAAAAAATACAAATGAAGGACACTGGGGTGCCTGGGTGCAGTTGGTTGAGCTGCCAACTCTTGATTTTGGTTCAGGTGATCTCAGGGTCCTGGGATCTAGTTCTGCATGGGGCTATGTAGTCAGCAGGAAGTCTGCTTGAGGATTCTCTCTCTCCCTCTGCCCACCCCCCCCTCCGCCAAAGCTCGCACTCTCTCTCTAAAATAAATGGATGAATCCTTAAAAAAAAAAAAAGGACGCTATTTGAGATATGAGATGTATATGTAAGCATTTATTCTTTTCTGATGCAGCTTGAACACAGGATGTTAAATAATAACTCACTTTAATAAGAATCAGTTTATTTCTTTATTATTAAAAATAGATATGTTTTGAAACATATCCATGATTATACCATATACACAAACATACATGCCTCCATACCTACAAGTATCTGTGTATGTTAAAATTCCAGATTGCTAACGTGGTAGTATCTTTTTTTAAATAAACTATTATTTGAAAGACTTGTCAATTCTGTTGGGAAAAGAGTACTTGCTTACTTATTTATACCATGAGTTATATATTTGAATAAAATTATCTTCTCTAACAAAAGTTGGTCTTGAAAATATTTAAGAGAACATTTATTCAGACAAACACGTGTCAAGAATATTTCTAAACTTTTTAAGGAAAGTTTAACGTGCTTCTCAGTTTGTGTTTTCTGACAGTAAGAAAATATCTTTCCATTGAGCTTTTCATGCACATTTACTTAGTATTGTAATGATTTGAAAACATACTACCCTTTTGAACAGTTTGCGTTGTTTGTGATCAAAAACTTAAAGATGTTAAACACTTCTATCAGAACAAACTTAAGCTCTGGGTAATTGTCTTTTTTCCCAGAAATTAATAAATTATAACATCAAAGCCTGTATGGAAAGGTATGTAATAGGTCATTTGCTGCTGTAGGCATTTTATCTTCCTCCAAGATGCAATTGTTTGGTTTCTTTCACTTTCTGCCTGTGGCACTGTATGGTAAAATTCAGACATCCTCTTCCCCTCCAAGGAATCTCAGAGGTGGAAGATAACTTATACAAAATTAACAAATGGTGTAGCTTTTTCATTGTCGCCCATCCAAGGCAATTTGCAGTGTTCACTTTAGAGAAAAAAATTGGGTTGTGTAGAAAGCACTTAAAACAATAAATTAACAAGTTTAAAGCCATGAGTCCATTATAGAAGATATGTATTTTGAGATAATCAATACTCTGTAAACAATTAAAAATACTGACCTAATAATTTCTTAAGACTCCTCCTTTTATTTTTTGGTCTAATAAAATGATAAAATCTAATCTTGAAAAACAAGTGTAGTGTTTGTGTTTTATGATAACTAAACTAAATGGATTAGCTCATTTAGCCAGAGGAGTTTAACTATAAGAGCTTGTCTATTAGAAGTTTTATTTTTACACTTCAGGTGTGTCATTTTATTTAAGCATTTTGTTGTGGCATACCAGAGAAAGAGTTTTACAGGAGAGAGAAAAATTGGCATGAATGGTGTTGATGTCTTATAATGTGTGCTTCAAGATGCTCTAATCTGTATAAATACCAGAGGTAGAGGGATTTAAGATTGCTTTCTCCAGGAAATTTTATATATAATAAATAGTATTATGTATAGTCTTAATTCTTTTTTTCTTTTTAATCCCGGGAGAACTTTTTTGTTAGCTCTAATATTGTTGCTTATATAGTCTTTTTTTTTCTTATATTTAGATACATTTGAATTGTTTTAAGACAAATGATTTTAATATTAGGAATTGTTTTAAAGAAGCATTTAGAAGAAAGCCTCATCTTGAGCTTCTGCAACTCAATTTGTTAATATACAGAAGTGAGACAGTTAAGACTCCTAGATACTATAGCTTTGGGAAGTATCCTATTACGTTGTTTAGGATATATTGCACCATGCTATAACTGTAACAATTTGCCTAATAATAGCAGTCCTATTTTCTGAAATTTTATGGGTGTGCTTGTTACTCACTAAACTGCAAGCTCATTGAGGGCAGGACATACGTTTTCACCATTGTCTGGCAGTATCGTTTAGTAGATAAGAACATAGGCTTTGGTGTTAAACATTCCTAGTTACCAGTTTTAGCTTTGTAACTTAGTAGTGTGTGATTTGGTCAAGTGTTTTGAATTGTTCAGTCTTGGTTTACTAATCCATAAAGTAATCATAATAGTAGTACCAAACTCATAGAATTATCCTGAAGATTAAATGACAAATGGTATGAAGAGCACTTACCACTATACATGAAGCTAATTTTTTTTTTCCTGGATGGAGAGATAAAGGAATTCCATTAGCAAAAGAGAAAAATTGATGGCTTATTGGCAGGCACCATTCTTTATGTTAAATCTATTAAAAGACAATAGTATGTGATTTCAGCTCTCCTGTTCTTAAATAGGAACATGATGTGTACAAGCTCTTAATATAATAACTGCCACACGATCAGTACTTAATAAACGCTAATAGTAATGAAGGTTGAGATGGTAGTTATTTAGTGTTTAGTTTTGTTTTGGTCTATTTTCTCCATTTTTCTCTCTAAACCCTGCCACTCTCTAACCTATTCCTATAACAGTATGACTGGGTTTCTGCTGGCATCTAGTTGTATTGGCAGTTATTTTTCTGGATGCATATTATCCAGCTATTCTTAGGACCCAGAGGACATGGGATTAAGTTGGAATTGGCAGTACCTTGGAGGTGTAGATAGACTTGTATTATCAATCCCTAGGGCTAACGACACCTAGCAAGTAGAAACATAAGCATCCTGAAACTGATTTTGTTTTGAAAACTTGAAGCTGTTAATGGCAAAAATTTCGTTCTAGCTTTCCTACCCTGTGAAATCCATTCTTGTATCCACCCATCAATCCTCCAATTCATCTATAGATCCATCAAGTATTTATTGAGGGTCAAGCACTGTTCTAAGTTTAGGGAGATACACTAGTGAATAAAACATAGTACTTGCCCTCAAGATATTGTGGTTTAATGGGGGATACAGGCAAATTCAGTACAATACCAAATATGACCCAAAACTGTAAGCGTAGGGTTACCATGGGTTAGCATATTGAAGGCCTCTCTCTCTTTTTTTTTTTATGATGTTATATATTTGTTTGAGAGAGAGACAGAGCATGAGTGGGAGGAAGAAGCAGAGGAAGAAGGAGAAGCAGACTCCCCCACTGAGCAGGGAGCCCAATGCAGGGCTTGATCCCAGGACCCTGAGATCAGGACCTGAGCCGAAAGCAGATGCTTGACCGACTGAGCCACCTAGGCACCCTATTGAAAGCATCTCTTAAGGCCATCTCTTCAGAAATATTTCCCAGAAGAAGGTTTATTTACGTGAAATCCTTAAGTATGAGTAGACACTTGGAGGTAAGGAGAGGTATTCTAGATAGAAATTTTAGTTGACTAAAGCTCGAACATTGAGTTTGATGTGACAGAGAGAATTTAAGACTAGGGCTGCAGAGATCATCAAGGACTGATGTGTCCACTTAAGGTATTTGTAAATTGTCTTAAGGATTATGGAACAGCATTGAGCAGTTTCTAAAAGAGGAAATGACATGGTCAGATTTGTTTTGGAATATTAATTCTGGCATAATTCAAAAGAGTAGATTCAGTGACTGGTAATATACTATTAAAGTAACATGTGTTAGCAAAAATAGTTTAATGAACTGAGGAACCAGTGAGCTTGTATAAAACTCGAAAGATACATAAGCCTATTACAATGATTCGACTATATGTGGAAAGTGAAAGAAACGAATCGAATACAATAGCTGGGTTTCTGACTTGTGTAATAGGGAGACGGTAGTAACGTTAACTGAGTTGAGGAGTACTGAAGAGGAGTGACCTTTTAACACTGAGGAAGTTGAGAATCTTATTTTAGACATGAAGTGCATATGCTACCATTTTCTTCCCAAGCCATTTGTTTGACAGTGCCTGTGATCCCACTTTCTGACTCTTCTCCATCATATCCCTCTGTTTCAGCAAGAGACGTGCAGGGTCATGCAGACACTTTGAAGAATTAATTTCATGATAAGCCTAAGTCCCTTGTTATAAAATCGCGAGGAAAAGCATAACTAATCCTAACATTAATATATCTCCTAATGTCATGCAGATTAACTTATACTGTGATTTAACTTGCTTTTACTTTTGTATTTCCTTTTCTATTAGCGTATTTGTCTTAGAAAACCTGCATTGAGACTGAGAAAAACATTGTGTTTAGTTGGATGAAGTCTGTTGACTGCCATTACAAAATTTGTAGAAAAGAGATCAAATTTACGGATACTTAATGTGGTCACATTCCACATTTAAAATATTTCACAACGTAGTTTATGCTCTTCTCTCCCAAATCAGTGACTGCTACGTTTAACTTTTGAAATTTGCATCATAGGGAAAGTGTGTGTGTGTACTTTTTTTATAATGAAAATAGTTTTCTTATTTCTTTAACGAAGGTGGTATACTAAATGGTCTGAATTGGTCTTCCTAGATCTTAAATTGATTCCATAGATTCTATTTTTATAATAATTTTTAACGACACAGCATGCCCACTTCAAGAAATGAAACTATAGGAAAATTTTGGTTTTATTTCTCAAAACTTAATCTCATTCTTTTTATTTTCCTTCAAATACTGAAATTTCCTCCTAATTACAAAAACATAACTGTTTTACAAAAGATCTATCACAGAGATGTTGTCAATATTGAATTCTTTTTGTATTAATGTATTCATTAAGAGATCATTAACTGCTGGGGGAATGGAGAAAGAAGGTCGCTATACTGAAGTGTTGCTATTAATTGAAAATGCAGAACTACTGAAACACCTGGCATATAAACACATTCAACAGCTTTTCATTTACCACATATGTCCCAGTTCAAAAATTTCAGGGATGCATAGTCTCACCCGTGTCCAGATAGGTGTAAGTAAATGTCTTGTAGGAGGAGATTTGAATGAGAAGAGCTGCTATGAAGCAAACAGTACATATCTAGTTAAATAGATACCGTCTGTTTGTAAAGGCATAAGCTAGATGTTAGGATGGTCAGCTGTGTGGATTGGGGAAGAAAGGAAGATTGAGAAGTATGATAGTTGGTGAACTGTTAAGTGGCAGTGAGGAAGCGGACTTCAGGAAATAACCTCTTTGTTAGAAGGAATACATACATTCCTGCTAGGATAAGGAATAGCTTATTTACTATTTCTCATTGCATTTGCAGTTTTTAAACATCATTTATTCTAGGAGAGCAGCTCTTAGGCCTTTAACTCACTCTGCCATCTTTCTGATACCTCCTATTGCTTCTTGTAAAGTTATATCTGGAAATACGTTGCAATACAGCCTTGGCTTATAGTCCTACTTCTCTTACTAACTTGCTCTGAACTTAGAAAAGTTATTTAGCCTAGTTAGCTATTCCTTTCTCTTTTACTGAATTAAGAAGGCTTACCTCTGTTGCACTGATAATTTTTAAGGATATACAAGACAGAATTTATCTTTATAAGCTTCCAACTGAATAATGAATATGGAAATCTTTCTTATATATTCTTATAAAACAATCAAGAAAAACTTGACCTAAACCCTTTATTCATCGAGTGACATGTTTTATCAAAGATGCATTGATAACAGATGATTTGGTAGGAAAGTTATCCACTTTTTAGTATTAGTAATTTTTTAGCTTAATATCTTATTGCGAATGTTAATCATAGCATTAGTAAAAGTAATTTCTTAGCTTCCTATCTTACTGTGTATGATTCTTTGGGGGGTGTAGTTGTTTTTGTCTGTTGGCAACATGGATTCACGCAGATGAAATAAAAAGTGCTTGTCTTTCCTGAGAATATTTTCTTCTTTGGTGCAGCTAACACCCTTCATTCAGATGTTAGCAATATGAAGAGAAAACACAAATTGAAAAATGGAGCAATTTGTTGATAATTTTCATAAGGGTACATATTCATGAAATCATTCAAGATTTGCTGTCATAAGTTATATAGAGAATGAGACATGATTTTTGAAAATGAATTGAATTTATTTTTAGCCTAGTCTTTATAGAAATTCCCAACCTTGATTTTAGTTTCCAAGTTTTTGCTTATCCAGAAAAGTGTATATAATCATATGCATACGAGTATCTGATACTCCAAGTCTTACATGGTAAAAGATAATAACACCAGTAGGTAAAAACTACTCTTACTGAAATCATAAATTCAAGAGCTACTTACATATGAAAGAATTTAAAGAAATTGTAATAGATAGAGGATGGGATGAAGGACCCATAATTGTATGGATAATTACTAATTTAGCTTTTACACCAATTTAAATTCAGTATGCGTTATATTAAAACTTTTTTTAAATGTATGAATTGAGTTCTAAGGCTATTCCTGAATTACATTTTGGGGTTAAAAGCAAGCAAGCAAAACAATTGTTTTGATTTGATTACTTGTTCTGTATAGATTTTAACAAAACATAATCAGTACTCTGTGTTATTAATTTTTTTTCTCTTCCCCATAAAGACATCTGTCTTCTGAATTTGTTGAAAACAGAATTATGGTTATGACGGGAATAAAAGAAAGAATATAGTTATGGTCCAAAGTATTCATTTTTCTTTTATAGCATTCAACATATAGTGACCATATTTTGCCACTGGGCAAAAGTTATACTCAAGTATACTTTTTTGATTACTTCTAGATAAGATTAATTTATTATCACTTACAAATCTGCTCTTATCATTGAAAAATAACCAACTACGTAAAATTTATTTGTTGGTGATATGACAAAATTTTGCTTGAGTTGTCATTGTCTTTTAGCTGAGATTTATTCCTCTCTGAATTTCAAGAAGCAGAGAGTAAAACTAATTTCATAAAAAATTTTCTAAAACTTTTCAAATCTACGTTGGCCTCCATAACCCACTCACTGTGTATTCTACCAACCACAAATTTTTAATGGGAATATTTTTTCGTATGAGGGGAAAGGTACATTTAGAAATATTAATAAAGAGATTTCAGTTGGAAGGATTTAAAATATTTCATGGTTTTAATAAAGAACAAAATGAGTTTTCAACTTGGCTTCATACTGATAGAGCAATAATTTTAGTTTGCCTTTTAGTTTGATTATTAGATATTTCTAGACATGCTTTTAGTATTCCATGTTCAAGCATGGGAAATATACTGAAAGAATATCAACTCATTTTTTACTATCAACAGAAGTACCAATGTAATTTAAGAAATTATAAGTAAATATTACTTAAGTAGCATCGTATTTGAAATGAAAGTTTAGTGGAATAGCTTTGATTTTCCCACATGTGTTTTTTTCCACTTCTGTTCTTTACTTTTTCTTCCATATTAACCTAAAGACAGTAGGCATTTAGAAAAGAAAATCATAAAAATTTAAAAACTGATTTTGAGTTCAGGATTCTGTTTTCAGTGGTCTTTTATGTAAAAGCAAAATGAAATTCCTTCTCTTATGAGTTGTAAAATATTGTAATCTTTGATTGTTTAAGATAACATTGGTGCTTTTTATGTATTATGCAGATTCCTTGCCCTATAATTAACAATAGGGCATATGCACTCAGTTTATTTAGTGCAGTTATGTTTACCTAGAACAATCCATTCTTGCTTCCTTCTTTTTCTTTTTACCCCAGGCAAGAATATGTGTTTAATAAAGGATTGGTTCATTTAAGAAGGATTTCTCAACTTCAGAACTATTAGCATTTTGGGTTAGATAATTCTTCGTTATGGGAACTGTCTTGTGCATTGTAGGATGTTTTAGCGGCATCCCTAGCCTCTACCCTGTAGATGCTAGCAGCACCCGCTCAGTTCTAGCAACCAAAATATTTCCAGACATTTCTAAAAGTTCCCTAGAGGGGGAAAATAATCCAGTTGAGAACCACTGGGCTAAAGATGAATGCAAAGTGACTCTTTACTGTTGTGTATGTAGTCTGGGATTTTGGATGACCAATTTTATTTTTGTATAATTTTACTTGGATGGTGGGACTGAAATTGAATTACAACTTGACAGTATTAGACAACAACATTATTTGTGCTAATATTTTAGAAAGCAAAGTATTGTCTACATACAGAAGACATGGATCATTTGAAATATTCACACATTGCCAGTAGAAGTATAAATTAACATTAATCACTTTGAAAACTGGAAGTATTGAATATACAATAGTTCCAAATAATAAAATACACAATATTATTTAAAGTAAATTTCATATAACCTATGGACTCTCAGAATACTTTTGTTGATTTTTGCTCAACTCTCGAATCCATAGCTGTCCTGTATGACGTGAATAATGGTTGATATTTTCATTATGTTAACAATAGGATAAAAGCAAGACAACAAAAACATATGTCCAAACTTCACTAATATGTGAGTGCCTTAGATTATAGTTTTCAAATACTATAAAAATATCTCCTTAATATTATATGCCTTTTTCACAGTGTAACATTTCCTTTATATTACATGTTTGGTTTTTTTTCACAGTGTAATAGCTACAGACAAGGCATGCTTTTCTTTTTTGAGATTTTTTTGTTCATGAGAAGGGGAGAGAGAGAGAGAGAGAGAGAGAGCATGCATGGGTGGGGGAGGGGCAGACGGAGAGGGAGAGAGGGAATCCTCAAGCAGACTCCACGCTGAGTGAGGAGCTGGACACAGGTCTCGATTCCAGGACCCTGAGATCATGACCTGAGCTGAAATCAAGAGTTGGACCCTTAACCAACTGAGCCACCCAGGTGCCCCAAGGAACACTTTTAAATTTAATCCATATAACAGTGTTTTATCACTTTAAGACTAGACTATCAACAAACAATAAATGAAGCCCTAATTTGTAGTTTTGCCAATTTCCATGGTGTACATACTCATGTAAAAAGCCATGCTTGATTTCAAGCTGCCAGTGTGATGTCACTGAACACAGAATTGGTAACAGATATAGTTTCCCATCATTATGTAATATTTCTACCACACAGATACAATAGACATAAATAGCCCTAAGAGCATAGATAATGGTAAAATGTAGTAAAATAACTTGGAAGGGATGAGTATTTATTATATTCGTTATAAGTATTTTATATTTATTTGTAAGATTATATAATTTAATATTTAATAGTGGTTTTGTTTTATACTTGACTCACAAAAATCCTGAAAATTTAACAAAGGGCTTTCATGAACCAGTTTGAGCTAGCTCCAGCACACCACAGTTTTTAACAAGTATATTCATAGTAGCACTATTGATGTAGCTAAAAACTGAAACTATTTCAGTGCTCATCGGTAGGAGAATGGTAATTCTGATTATTGTCTAATTGTAATTATTATCTAAATATTATATAAATTCAGTTCTTAATTCTAATTATACATTCTAAATGTGCTATATTTATATAACAGAGTATTATAATACAGTAAGAATGAACAAACTTACAATTACATGCAACAACATGGATGAACCTCTTAAAAACTTACTGTCAAGTTAAAGAAGCCAATCACGGAGTACAGATTGCATGATTCCATTTATACAAAGTTCAAAATGAGCCAAACATTTGGTGTTAGAAATCAAGATAGAGTTTATGCCTACAAGAGTAGCTTTATGGTGGGGGTTCCTGGGTGCTGGTAGTGTTCCTCTTTTAAATAATCTTACTGTTTGTTACAAGAGTGTGTTCACTTTGTGAAAATTCATCAAGCCATACACTTAAGATTTGTGCACTTTTCTATATGTATGTAATATTTAAAGTTCACTAGAAAAAAGTACTGGCTGAATTGAAAATATATCTGGAAACTTGGCAGTTAGTACATTTGAGGGATAACTTACATTGAGATACAGCCAAAGCCCACTCTAACTTATCACAAGAGTTGTGTTTTTTCCTCTTTCATGCATATTCTGTGCTTGAATTGAAATACATGCCATTCCTTGAACTCGGCGTGTGCACTTACTACATTACCTATGCTCTTGCTTTTCCTTGTATTTGAAAGCATTCTTCCTAATTTCTGCCTATTGGAATTTCTTATTATTCTTTTCACATGTAAGTTGTTCTTGAATTGTTCAGGTATGATTCCAGGAGTTTCAGTAAGAGTATTTTTTACCTACTGCTGCCTGTTTTACCATAGAAATTGAAGATTCGTGTGAACATCTTTAGATAAACTTTTCTGGGTTCAGGAGTACTGGATGATTGCGGGTTCTGTGAATTCACTGCTGAATAAATGGACATTGTCATTCAAGACCTCACTGTTGCCTCAAATGCAGCCTCCAGTGTCATATCTTACCAGTTATTTCCATTATCCATCTAATACAGGCTCTCATAAAGGGGCATCTAGGTGGCTCAGTCAGTTAAGCATCTACCTTCAGCTCCGGTTATGGTCCCAAAGGATCCTGGGATCAAGCCCTGCAGCGGACTCCTTGCTCAGCGGGGAGCCTGTTTTTACCTTTCCCTCTACTGCTCCCCCTGCTTGTGCTCTCCCTATATGTCAAATAAATAAATAAAATCTTAAAAAAAAAAAGCTCTCATAAAAATGCCTTGTCACCATCTACATATTATCAGGCATATCTACAATCACCTTAGAAATAATTTTGAATGGCTTGAAAATAGGGTAGACAGTGGGAAACTTCAAATCCTTTTTCCATTAAGAGATTTTATAAGTTATATATACCTTATTCGTAACTGATGATCAGCGATGATCTAATAAAGAGTTAGATCTCATAAAAGATTAATAGGTTTTTTAGTCCTGTGAATCTGAGTAGTTAAAAATCCAAAGATCAGTTTGAATTTAGATTGGATTGAACTGTGACTTCCTGTCTGGTCATGTAAGTGTCATAACCCTGCTAATTAGTAAAGATCAGGTTGAGAGTACTAGTGTCTGTAACAGAGTGATGTTGTTTATGAGCAGTACTCACGAGTCCACTTAGGAATACACTTCAACTGGTATGTTTCTGCCTGGTTTATGAGTATATGTCAAATGGCTTATAACAGCTGCCTGCCATATTGAAGAGAATTAATTTGTACTTATGTAGTTGATAAACTCATTTGTTTTCTATCTGATTTTAACCTACAATGCTTCTGACAGTTTTTATCATAAACACTTCATTTCTGGGAGGTCCAATTTAAGCTTTAATTTTTTTTTTTCTAGTTATAGAACAGGTTTAACTTTTCCAATCGTTTTATTTTGTTTTGTTTTTCTGGTGGTTTGTAAAAAAATCAAGTTATTATGTTGCTTTAAATTTTTTTAACAAGTAAAGTTCTTTTAACAATATTTTCTAGTGCTTTGGCATGAAGAAGCAATTGAAGAACAACTGTACTTTCCTAAGGCAACTTGTTTTTCTTTTACACTTCATGCCTCTGGTGTTGGCATTCTTGTTTTTACTAGTCTCTCTTGCATACAGTATTTTACATTTTTACATTATAAAGGTTATAGGCAAATAGCCAGCTGTCACATTCTTGAGGTCAGATACAACTACTATATATGAGATGCTCTGTTTTGGCTTCATACTACTTGCCAGATTGCTAAGCAGATGTTCTAGGCTATAATTCAGGAAACTGGGACCTCTTGAAACATTCCCTGAGAGTCGCTTTTGAGATCTCTGAATCATTTATTTAAAGGTAATTAGTTCTAGTGAAAATGAAAATGCCTTGATATGAAAAGAACAAAATTATTTTACCGTATTTGGGGCTTAGAGCATGATTAGGAACTTGATTCTGGATATGTGTCTAATGGTAGAAAAGTATTAATTTTAACATAGGCATTCATTACAATTAAGTACTTTTCCAGTTAATTTTCTTTTAATTTGGGGATTTTACAAAAAAGAATATCACGAAAAAAAGGCTTTATTTTTATGGACTTTAAGGACTACCAATAACTTTGTGCTACATTGAAGAATTTATAAGCTTCCTGTTTTTATACAGAAAACATGTACAAGGAGGCTGTAAGAATATTATTTCTTCTTTAATCTATCCCAGTACATGCCTTGGTATTTTTCTCATATATTTCATCATGTTTTTTGTTGGTACTGCAAGTTTTTATATTACAAAACTCCTTTATCTATACTTGGAACTTTTATAAAATACTACTCTCAATCCATAGTTTTCTTGTCCATTGTATCCATTATTAACATATCACTTCCACAAAAGATAAAAATTTAAACCAACCCTTATGATCTAAACAGTTGGAAAAACACATCTTTAAAAATTTGTTACAATGCATTCATTTAGATCTCTTTGGCCATATTTAGATAATAAAGGAGCCACATAACTTGTGTTCATATCAGTATATTTCACTTGCAGCATGCATTGTACTTCACAGAAAAGTGCTTTACACAGAAATGTATAAGATCCAATATCTGGTTATTGAGAAGAGTCTTAGGCCACCATATTTTAAGGAAGGTGAGAATAAATGGTAGGAATAAACATCTAACTCTCATTTATATTTGCCTAGGGATGATTTTGAATTTAAAGTTAATGGAGTTCCATTGGACATTCAGGGTATTCATAACAAACGTTTCAGTCAAACTAATGAAGTCTCTGTGAAAATTGAACTCTAAAATCACCTCCGTTCCTCCTTCAGTAGTTCTTCCATTTTCCCCATTTCATATTTTGAATGAATGGCTTTACAATGAGACTGATGCAACAGACCTATCTCAGCAGTTCATCAGAGTCACAGAAAAGTAATTAAGAGTGTTAGTTTATAAAACTTACCCTGGTTTCTAAGCCTAAGTGGATATATAACCTTAACTTCCCATAGCTTCAAGTTCCTAAGGGTTTAAAAACTGTATTACAGTAGGAAAAAACAAAGAGATTGCTAATATCTATCTTAGAATTGAAACCCAAGCAGAGCCTTTGTATCTACAGAAAATCTAAGCTTTGTGTAGACAAGCCCTGATTTGGGTAATTGATAACTGAATATTAGTAATCTCTATCTTTCCTTTCTTTCTTTTTTCCCTTCCCCCCCCCAGCTTTTCTATCATATACACATACAAATTAGCACATCACATTCCTAAGGTATCTAAATTACTATTTTGTCAATTCTAAAATGCACACTTTCTTCATATTTTAACACCTCTGAAACTGGAATACAACTGTCTTTTGTCCACCCAAATTTAGAAGCAGTTGAGAGAAAAAGAATCAGATGATAGAGATCAATATATCATTTTTATAGCTGATAAAATAATAAATTGGGGAGTAGGTTAGGTCTAATAGGCAAATAAGTTTGTCTCCCCAGAACTCAGCAGGCTTACCCATAGACCTCGCCATGTGAAACTTATGGCACTGAGCAGTAGAGAAGAAAGTGTACTTTCTATGGACAGCTGGGTGTCCAGGTGGGAGGAAGAGGCCAAATCACAAACAGCAGTACACAGATCACATAGGATTTCTGCCCCTATATCAGGGAAGAAGAATCAAGCAGGAGGAGCAAGGTGAGCATAATTAATCCACATGGACACTAGCGAGTTTCCCTCCAGCAGAGTAAAGCTGAGGTCTGTAGTCTTGATATCACTTCAAAGCCAAGACCCTTGCCATCCTTTTCCAAGTTCTTCTCATTCACTAGGCATGCTTTAAAAATACGGATTTAAAAATATACCCTAACGACCATACTCATTTTTTATTCTGTCCTTTCTATCTTTGGGTTCCTTTTGCCTTATCTTTCTACTTCCTTAAACTTTTCCTTGCTGCCAACATCTGTACAGTTCTCTCCGTTTCTTTGGGTTTTGGGGAAGTAGATCCTTTCCTGACAGATTCAAGGCTCTCTGCATGGTGGGATGAGCCTTTTCCTCTCAATTACCTACATTCCAACATATTTGAATCTACTGCAGTGTGTTCTTCCTCTTCCTTTGCTTCTATTGTCCTGCTTAGATCCCTTGAGATGAGTTTGTCCTCACCTTGACCTCCCTGTTATGTTCACACCTCGCCTCTTACATTTGTTCTGTTGTACAACTTCTCCCCTGGTCCGTCACTTGTCTACCTAGGCTAATAGAGTTCGCCTGCACCAGAAGCTTGTTAGTAGTTTAAAAAAATCTTCATTCATGCCACATGTTGTTAATATCCTCATTTTGTCCCTGCATCCTGCTTTAGGATTGGCTTCTTTCTTGAAGAATTAGCATTGAAGAAATTCACATTTGCATTTTATCACATCCACTACAGCCCATCTGGAGTGAACCATCAATCCACAGTGAATTTTTGCAGAAGAGGGATTTGCTGCATGAAGCACCTAGATAAATGCACAAGAATGAGAGCAAAAGAAAACACTCTTTTATTTCCTTCAGAATGAAAGTTAAAATGTGCCATATTTGCCAGTGTATAAGGCATATTGAAATTATACTTAAACATTGCAAATTGAGTGAGGCAGGAAAAAAATCTTGTCCGTTCATAGAGTATGTAGTCATGGCTTAGCAAATGGACGGTATATTCAATGTATTGCATTCTGTATTTTTGTACTGTGATCTAAAACTTAATATCCTAGGCTATGCTATTAAGGAAATTGATGTCTCCATTCATAATCATGAAACTGATTCTTTAACAGAAAAGAGGAAAGTAACAACCCTTAGGAAATCAGAAAAGCTGGTCTTTCATAGTGAATAGGTCTTTAACCCTTCGTTCGTGAAATAGGATTAGGGTTCTTCTTCAAATTTTTCTTCCTCTTTTTTTTTATTAATATATAATAAATTTTTCTTCCTCTTGACTTGAGATTATTTTTCTATTAGCTGCATGAAAGATATTTCTTTTCCTTAGGTGGTAAAAGATAGGTTGAGCTTTTTTTTCTAATACTTAGTTGTAGAATACTTATTCCTTCATTTGACGTATTGACCATATGATCTGTGTACAAGGTAGTTTTCTAGATAATGGGGATGTATCAGTGAATAACCCCAAATTCCTGCTGCCAGGGAGCTTTTCATTCTTCTGAAGTATGAAAGCTAGAAGGGCCTTAAATGTGTACAGTTTAGTAGTTAGGAAACTGGTATTTTATGTAGTAACACTAATATTTTAATATTTCATGGCATGGCAACCTTTGCTAGTCAGACTCCACACATGATGGCTCCTGTAGTGGGGAAGGATACAGGAGCTTCCAGTCCTTTTAAAAGTTAGGCCTGGAATTGGCATAGTGTCACTTTCTCCATATTCTGTTGGTCAAAGCAAGTATAGGCCAGTCCAGATTCAAGAAGAGTGGACTCAGACCTCATGTCTCAATGAGAGGAGTATCAGAGATTCTGTAACCATCATTAATGTGCTACAGACACCACTTAACTAGCCACATGACTTAGCAAAGTCACTTCAGCTGTCTGAACCTAGGAACCCTAATCTGTCTTAGTATGTCATGGAGAGTAATATGGAACACCATATTACTCATGTACTGGTCATTGTTCACCCAATCTAATGATTCCTTTTGATGTGTTCTGTTGACCAGTTCAACCCAGACACTTTTATTCTCCAGGGTCTTTACGACAGTAACTTTATTATCACAGTACAGTACTATATGCCATATTGAGGAAGAAGTGTGATTATGTCACATATGGTTTTCTTCTTAATATCAGATATTTTCTGTGATCTAATTGTCTTTTAGTCATCATTCTTATAACTAATAGATAGAAATAGATTAAGACATTACAATTTATAGCAATCTAAAGTTTACCATTCCAGGGGGAAATAAATGCCTTCTAAGCATTCTTTAAAGGATTATACCTTTTGACAAAATTGGAAATCCTTTTAGTTACTGCTAATGTAAGTTGATCACCTTAATCTAGTGATAGTTATACATTCAGGAGAAAATAATCCATTTTACATTTAACAACACCCAAGGTCTACATTCATTTTGCCCTCCTTGAAAGCACAGGATACACTATGTGCATGTGTAATGATTAAATGATTTCCCTCAGTAAGCTAAAGTGGACTGAGAGAAAACGGAGATCTTCTCAGAAGCCTGTATGATTTAATCCTTTTACAATGTTGCACATGCACCCTGTTTTTAAGTTACATGTTCCCACCTCTTTTTTCCTCCCAAGCTAAATCCTCTGGGTAGAGCCATGAAACAAGGCTTTCTTTCTTTTCTTTTTTTTTTTTTTTAAGATTTTATTTATTTATTTGACAGAAAGAGATCACAAGTAGACAGAGAGGCAAGCAGAGGGAGAGGAGGAAGCAGGCTCCTTGCCCAGCAGAGAGCCTGATGCAGGGCTCGATCCCAGGACCCTGAGATCATGACCTGAACTGAAGGCAGAAGCTTAACCCACTGAGCCACCCAGGCGCCCCATGAAACAAGGCTTTCAACACTCTTACTGTTTTATGGATCTACTCGCTTTTACCAGTTTGTTTCTCCTATCTCTTGGTTTTCTTTGTCAGTATCTTCTTCTGCCATCCTGAAATTAACTGTTGGGAATATGTATGTTGGCAGATCAACCAATTGTTGGCTTATGAGATTCCTCAACTTTCTTGGTGCCATTAGAAGCTTTTTCAATGGATTACAAATTGCCACTTTGCCTTCGATTCTCTCTAACTAGTGGTCTGAATAACCCATATACCAGTCTTCTGTGAGAAGATTCACATTCATTTCTCTGGTTATCGATTCTGTGTACATTTCCTGAGGGAGTACAAGAAGGTTATGGCGTATAATAGTTTAAAAACTTAGGCATTAAATCCTGGATTTACCATTAAGTTTCTACATAAAATGGGACCAGCTATGTAACCTTTCTTGTGCTCCCTCTCTCTCTTCCTCATAACCCTCTTTGTTTTTCATTTTCTCCCTAAGGATTTGTTAGTATTTTCTGATCTATGATCTCTGAAAACATGTTAAAATTTCATTGTGTGCTTCAGGTAGAATAATCCAGGTTCTGTGAAGACCTCACCTTACCTCTATCTAAATAGCGATGTTTACGCTCTGTGCCTTCCAATAGTCATACCTATTCTTACATGATTAAACCTACTAAGAAAACACAAATTGGATCATATCCTTTCATTGCTTAAAACCTTCCACCTTTTTTCTTTCTTTTCCTTTTACTTTCTCTCCCTTTAACTAACATTGGTACATAAGCTTCTGTTCAGATAGAGTAACCATGTTCTTTATTTCTTTTTCTTTTTTAAAAAGTTCCTTGGAAAAATGCTGAAAAGCACTAAAAGGAAAAATATACATATACAGTCCCAGCAATTAAAAAAATAAGAAATGAAAGCTTCTGCCTGCATTCTGTCCCATGTCAGAGGTAATCTTGATTAACAGTCTGATGGATATCCTTCCATATTTCCCCCCGAAGCAATGTAGATGTTAATGTACACATGTCTACAACCATGTCTTTTTTCCACCAAACAGAATTATGATCTACGTATGTTTTTACTTTTAATTACTCAACATTGCTGAACTTCAGTTTCCTCCTCTGAAAGGAGGAGATGGCAGTAGTACCAGCTCTCAGGCTGATAGTACTTTTTAAGTAGAATAATCCATGTAAATCATTTAAGACATACAAGCACCAAGGCAGCACTCAGTCTTTATTACTGCACTAACTATGCAAACAACGTGCCAGACCTGGGATTCAAAGTGATCTAGGCACAACCCATCAAGGAGACTATACGATAGCCATATTTTTATTCTTCAAGAAAACAGTAGAGAATCTTGTGAATTTTTTATTTTAACTGATTTAATATATTGCAGGTCATATACATTTAAATTTTTTTTCCTTACAGATAGTTTCAGTAAGAAAAAAAATAATAAAGCAAATGTATATTTGGAGATTTAGATGTATGAGAAATAAGCCCATCAACAATTTGTGAATATATTCCTTTTAGGTGTTGTTAGTTTTGCCTAGACAAAGAGCTTTTAGTAAAAAAGTTCGAATTAAACTGTCATTTGTCTTTCTAAAAAAAGAAATTGTACTTGAAGAGACAGGATTCTTATCCCCACTTGCTTGTAAGTAGAAAGGAGGAAAAGGACTGAGCTGCGTTTATTTATCTCATTGTTTATGAGTTATCAATTTAGGGCACCTAATAGTAATTGGAGTACTCTGAGCAGGATGAACATAAAAAGATTGGCAAAGACCAGAAATTATACTAATGTTTAAACCGATAATTTGAACTTAAAAAGCTTTATCATCACTTGGACTACAAGTGATTGCCAGTCACAATTGCCTAAGATATATTACCATACTATCAAATTTTCACCTAAAAATACACTTCCCTCCATGGGTTCCTTAACTATAGTTCCTTTTCTTACTTCTATAATGAGATAAAAATTATATTACCAAAAAAAATTATATTACCACTTTATAAGATTAAAAAAACCTTGTTAAGCCATCTTAATAAAATATGGTAAAATAATAAATTTTAAAATTTGTCTTTTTCTACAAACTTGACAATAAATAAATCTACTTGAATTTTTTTAGTGCCATTTACAGGTAAAGCAAAATATTAAACAGGTAATTACCACCTCTTTATAAAAGTTTTAAAGTCTTTATGTAAATGTATGAAATAAAAATGTGGATTAGCCTCTTTTTTTTTAATGCTGAAGTATATCTAATGGCATCTTCTTAGTGTATGAAATGTATCTGGGCATGGCACCAGAAAACTTTCAACAAGGTATTCTTCACAACAAACTGACACTGACTAATTCTTCACAGTCTCTCTAACAAGCTTCTTTTGTATCTGCTTTTAAATATTGGACATTTTCAGCATTCTGTGGTAGATCCTTTGCTTACCTCACATTCTCTCTCTCAGCACTGTCTTACACGTCATGACTTCAGTTACCATCGATTCCTTTAAAGCTCCCAAATGTGAATCCCTACACCAAAACAGTCTTCTGAACTCTAGACTGCTATATCCAAGAGCTGATGTCTCTCCTTGGATCTCTCATTGGCTTCTCCATACTGATAAGACCCAAAGTAACCACACTGCTTCCTTTGCTCCCTCCCTTACAAACTTGTTCACCTCTGTTCTCCGTCTTTGTAAATGGCACCAACATCACCACCACAGTCCATATCAAAAACATAGGCATCTTCTATTCCCTGATTTCCCACAGGTAATCAGTCACCAAATTCTGTCAGTTCTACTTCTTCATTGTCTCTTGCATTTATCTCCTGTCCATTTCCACTGTCACATTATAATCAAAGCCACTATCATCTCTTACATGGACTACTACATTCGTTTTATAATGTGACTTCACATCCACTCTCATCGCTTTTCAGTCCCAACTCCACTTAGGAGCCAGAATGATCTTTGAACACACATATTTGATCATGTCACTTTCCATCTTAAACCCTTCTGTTGCTTTCTTTTGCTTTTATGTGTACTGATTACCTGATTTTCAGCATCTTTCAAGATATACTTTAGTCTGTCCAACCTTAAGGTCTCAGCTTAAATATCAGTTTTGTAGGGAAACCTTTCTATCCTCCTTCCAGTATCTCCTAAGTTAACCCCTGTTATATGTTCTTACAGCACATTTATTTGTCCTTTGAAGTGGTTTCACAGCGTAATTATCTGTTTATCTTTCCCTCTGCTATGAGGGCAAGAACTATGTCTGTCTTATCGGTTATCTCTGGCCATTAACTCTGTTCTTGGCCTATAGGCAATATTCAGGAAATATTTCAAGTGAAAGAATACATAGGATGAGTTTCCTGCATGCTAATCCCAAGGAGGGAAAGAATACATTTTAAGTCATAATTCTTCATTTACATTTGTGTTCTGATGAAATAGTCGAAATGCTTATGGTTTTGCCTTTCTTTTTCTCTGATATTCCCATACTTCCCCCCCCATAGTTTTCTTGTTTCTTTTTTTTTTTTTTAAGATTTTATTTATTTATATGACAGAGAGAGACACAGGGAGAGAGGAAACACAAGCAGGGAGAGTGGGAGAGGGAGAAACAGGCTTCCCGCTGAGCAGGGAGCCTGATGTGGGGCTTGATCCCAGGACCCCGGGATCATGACCTGAGCCAAAGGCAGACACTTAACCATCTGAGCCACCCAGGCGCCCCCCCCCCCATAGTTTTCACTGCAAACTTTTATTTTCTTTATCTGCAGCTACTACTTGTCCTTGTTATATCCTATCTTTGTCTTGCAAAACTTTGGTCATGAATATTTCAGGTAGTAAAGAAGTTCCTTCAATTTATATTTCTTCAAGATCTCTGCTTAGAGTAAAGAGCTTTGAGTTCATACAAGACTCACGTATGTAATACTGCCTCTAGTTACCTGTTACTAACAGGTCAGGAAAGGATAGCAGTTAGAGTAATCTGTGTAAAGCTAATAATTTTTATTAGTCATGTGCTGCTCTACGCTGGAAAAAACCAGGACAGAGACTCTTGGAATTACAAACCAATGGAACAAAATGTGACTCCTAACACCAAGCTAATGTGTACTAATTTTGCTTCACACTGTACTTGAAATAGGTCATATTCTTTTTAAAGCATAAATACCACTGGTTGAAAATACTATTTAAATTACCTTTATTAAGCTTAGTAGAGCATAGATAATACATAATATTCATGATTATTTTAATACATTATAAGTAAACATTTCATACTTTCTTTAAATTTCAATGTACTCGATAGCGTCTTTGCTTTTTATTTGATATATAACTAAATGCCAAAATGCATTTAAATAATGATTCTTAGTTTCTACTTCTCACTTAGTTATTGCCCTGATAAAATTCTTCTGGCTGATGATTTGCTCCTGCCTCTTTTTCATGCTTATATACTTTTTGTCATAATTCACAATGAGTAGGAAAGTGTGCCCATATAATAACATTTAATACTGTTACTTGGAACAGTGAACTAAGTTATTTTTAATAGTATGTGGCAATACCTACACTAAAGACTGATGAAGTTTCTTATCTGCAAAATAGAGTTAATACCTTATTAACTTTCATGTGTTATATAAAGTACCCAGCACAGCTTCCTTTACTTGGTATATTGCATATATTAAGAATAATGGTAAAGAGACATGTGTATTGTGGACAAATACTAAATACAAAATATAATCCAGCTATGGTAGAGCTCTTTCTCACCATACTGTCTTCCTAAATCTCCCTTTGGGGATGCTTCTGCTTTAGAATCCTATCATGATCCCATTATGAGCCCAATATGAAGCATCTTTCTTTAATATTATCTTCATTCTCTTTTAAATTTTATACTTGGCACACCTAATATGCATAGATTAATTGAAGGTTTGGGTATAGAATAGAAAGTTAATCATCAAAATAGCTCTTTTTTTTTAAGACTATATTACCTATATTAGTGATTCTCAGATGTTTGGATTTTATAGGCTTGTGTGAAAATCATTACATTACCTTTTTTTTTTTAATGTCTTCATGACCCTCATATATCCATGAAAACTTTTTTGAAGCTTTGTGGACCTGTGTTTGGGAGCCACTAGACTACACCTTTGTGATTACCTGGTTCAACCAAGAATTTTATCATGAATAGATTAATTATATGATGAGGTAAAAGTCTCTGTTCAATGTAGAGCAAAATCTTGATTATCTGGCGCACTCAAGTGTCACACACTGCATTATACTCAGAAGGAATACCTATTTATGCCTGTAGTTAGGAAAATGCAACTTGCCTTTGATATTCTTTACCAGAAATATTTTTAAGTCCACAAGATGGCAGTATTACCTCAAAAAGTTAATGAAGTTAGTGATGCGAATGATAGCTTGGTTTTTCAGTACAAATAAAGGAACCTTTTGATGCACCTGAAAAAATCATAGTCATTGATAAAGTATGGAAGACAGTGTTATTGAAGGCAGGAGAACATCTGAGGAGAAATTTGTTAATTCAGTACATGATTAAGTAAAAATAGTAATCATTCCATGTTATAGGGAATCTTTCTACTTTTTTCTCTACTTTCTACTTTCATGAGAAAGAGGTAAACATCAAAAAAGCAATTCCATAACATGCCCTTGGCCTCCACTGTGTTTGTCCAGTATCCCATACCATTCATGTTTATAGCATAGAAATAATGAGTTAATTACATAATGTTCATTAATGATGAACCCAGTTACTACGGCAGCGTTAGATTATCTCATTTACTGGGAACAGTAACATATAAGAAAGATTTTCACAAGTTAAAATGAAAATTTGGATTTAAAAGGTTAACCTTCAGTTATTCAGAATACCACCTGCTAAGCTGTATCAGTGAGTATCATTATAGATCATTTTATGTAGAAATTATGAAATTCCTTTCGTTCATGATCTGGGCTGTAAATCGATTTAGCGTTCCAGAGACAAAAGGAACTGTGATTCATTAATACTCTTTATCATATTTCTGATAATACATTGTATATTACTGTAATTGTGTAACAGCAAAAAAGTTATTTCATGTTCAGCCCATGTTCATTCTCTCACTATTTAATCCAAACAGAAAAACAATTCATTTTGAATGAAGTAGTTACTATTTTGGATGCTATATTTCAAGGTATAACTACACACAACTTAATAATAAGAAATATGGATTCTGTTTTTATTGAAGTATAGTTGACATATAATGTTATATTAGTTTCAGGTGCACAGCACAGTGATTTGACAATTCTATAAATTACACAGTGCTCACCACAATAAGCGAGGTCACCATCTGTCACCATATATTATCACAGTGTTGTTGACTATAGTCCTTATGCTGTGCTTTTCATCTTTATGACTTATTTATTTCACAACTATAAGTTTGTGCCTCTTAATCTTCAACCGTTTCCCCCATCCCACCCACCTCATTCACTCACTCTCCCATGTCCTCTCTGGCAACCATCGGTTCTCTTATATTTAAGAGCCCTTTTTTTGGTTTGTTTGTTTCTTTATTTGTTTTGTTTTTTTAGATTCCACATATAATTGAAATCATTTGTATTTATATCTCTCTGTCTCACTTATTTCAGTTAGCATATTACCTTCTACGTCCATCTATGTAGGCACAAGTGACAAGGTTTCATTCTTTTTTATGGCTCAGTAATATTCCATTATATGTATACCATATCCTCAAAGAAATACCGATTCTTACTGATACTTTTGACATTATTGAACCTTAACAACAGTTCATTGCATTACAGATTACTATGATTTAAGAGCAAATTCAATATCTTGTTTCCTGGCCCTTCTATTCATTTCTGTATTGTTTTTTTCAGAGAGATCTCATAGCTCTGTATTAGCCATGATAACAGAAATTAAAGTGGTACTAACAAGTAAAATCCACAGATTCCCAAACCCTACTTTACCGTTAGTTGTACCTTTTATGATAGCTGGAAATTTATCAGATTTTAAATTATCTGGTTTGATTTTTTTGAGTAGAAAAAGTGTTCCAAATTAATGGGATCATCAGCCTTGCAAGGGAATCTTCTGTGGAGGAATATTCTTGCTTAGAGAGAGGGGGTTATTTTACAAGGATTGATACTGAGGATGTGGTTTGGCATTTGTTCCACCCTCTGAAACTAAGCTCTTTCTCGTATATTAATTAACCTTGTTTTGCCCTGGGTTGGTGGGATTAATTTATTCAATGTTATAATAGTTTATTCACTATAATAATTTTAAGGAATATTGTGCTCTTTCATATTAGGCTTTAGCATAATATTTGTAGAAGTTAATATTGAACTGACAACCATAAATTTTAATTTGCTATGCAGGCTAAAAAGTGAATATTAAGAAGCTGGCATGAATTAACCAAAAGAAAGTTACTTGGAGTAAAAAGAAAAGTTGTATTGTCTGAGAATTTTATCATGCCTTAATGCTATATAACTCATACGAGTTTGATTTTTAAGACAGTTCTGAACCTGGGACAAGGTTCGTTCTCAAATAATCCAGGTTCTCTTTTATTCATTTCTAAGGAGGTAGGCTATAGGCCAGTAAAACTGACTTGGAATCAGTTTCATTCGTATCATGCTCCAAGCTATTCTCTTGTGCGGATGCTATCGTTATTGGCTCTAGTATCTGAGGAGGACAAAGTAATGAAGAAAAGTGACAAGGTCATAGAGGTAGAAAAGGAGAAGCTTGCAAGAATAGAGAAGTAGGAGGTTATATTAGTCTTAGTTGATTGTGACCCCTTGCTCCCTATTCTTGATGCTGATAGTTCTGTGAAGACAATTCACAGCACGGGGAGACTAAGAACATCATAACTGACTTTTCTCCTGGCCGACTGAAAATCCAGTTGATTAGTTTAAACTCAGAAGGAGGCTGTTCAGCCCTTTTGCCTATAGATGCTCTACATGTAGGACTTTTTTTAAAGGAAAATTAAGTATGGGGAATCAGAGCAATCCACCACATTTCACCAGCCTTAGAATTAGGGCAAAGACTTAGCACCAGAAAAAAATGCAGATAAAAAGAAAAATATGAGGAAAATACTAAAGGTGAAAAGACATTATTAGAAAAGGTAACCTAAATGCAAACTCTAAAGGGAGAAGAAAGTTATCTTTGAAAGAACTTTGATATAGTTAGTTATGACAGTTTGGATACATATTCAAAGATAATATGTTAACGCAATTTCTGTTTTTAAAATTAGCTTGCTTTACATGAAAAATTAATGCATAAAAGATCTTAGTGACATGGCAGATTACCTTTGGAAAACACAGCTATGTTCTAAAATACTACATTGTGTTAAATAACAGATATGAAGAATTCTTGTTTTTATTCTTGTGAAGTGCTTAAAAGCATATGATGAAATTCTAAATTTTTTAGAAAATGTGATACTTGATCGGTAAAATGCATTTAATTTTTCTTAGTAAACATTTTAGTTAGAACTTTTAGTGTCTTTGCTTATCATGGGAATATGCCTTTTTCACAACCAAAATAAGATTTCCATAATTTTTATGTCATTTTAACACTGTTAGGTTATAAGTAAGGTATATTCGGAGTGTTATTGTATTTGCTTTGCAGAACTTTTTAAGGTAAGCAGATGGAAATTAGATATATGGTGGAGATTTAGATCATAGTGAAATAAAAAGTCAAAGTGAATAGATTGAATTAGATAAAGGCTTAATATCTTCAAAAAGTGTGAGTACATTTTCAAAATCCAGATTATGTTAGTCATATAATGTATAAGCACAAAGATATTCACTGTACTAAATACCTTTTGTTTTGCTTGGGAATCCTATTCTGAACATTTGGGAACAAGTGAATTATGATAAAATTGATGAGTTTACTGCAGTGCGAACCAGAGTAAATTAGAATTCTGCTCACTAAGTGCCTCAGAGCTTATTCCACCTGACTCATCAAATGAAAAATTCATCAATTAATCCTCTGACAATAACGATATATACACAAAAATCAATCTAGAATTGATTTTTTTAGTCTGAACATGAAAACCAAGCCCTGACTTATACATAATGTGAAATTTCTCTTCATTTAGACTTTATTATTGAGTATAACAGCTGAAGTGTTCATATAATTATTTGTTCTAAGTCAACTACAAAAGTGTGATTGTTTGAGAAAGGGTATATATGCTATGGAGATGGTCTGAAGCACAATCTGAGTGAGCTAATAAAGTTGTCACATGCATCTAAGAATACAGCTGATAGGAATCCCTAGAAGGCAGCCGGGGGAGAGGGCTACCAATCACTAAGCTCTGATGGGAGACCACCCAGGACAGTTAACAGTGAGCTGAGTACTGAGGAAGATCAAAGAAAGAGAAGAGTAACATACAATAACTCAGATCTCAGATACCAGTTTAAAAGAACATTGTTAGGCCTGTGATTTCTATGAAGTGTGTGTGTGTGTGTGTGTGTGTGTGTGTGTGTGCGTGTGTTTGGCGACTAACTCAGTATAACAACAAACTGTAAAAAGGTAAATCTTTTACTTGTGCTAGCCTGTTTTGTCTTGTCTACTTTATAGATAGAAATATTTCAGAATGCATTAAACATTCAAATGATTTTTTTGCTTTAAGTCAGTAATTCTCGGTAGTTCCCCAAGACTTCCACAAAGTCTTCTTTGAAGCTCTTTTCTAGTTAAGTTTTTCTTTCACGAGGTCAGTAGCACAATAACATATATATAAATATCTCAAGAGAGTAATCCAAGCCAAATAATAGTGGGTTGGTTTTTGGGGTTTTTTTTTTTTTTGGATTAAAGAAATCCGGGTAAAAAATGTATTCAGATATATTACAACAAAGGAAAAGAGTTGGAACGGTCGGATTTAAATTTACAGTATTTGGAGTCTTTTTACCTTCAAATTAGGTAGTTCCGAAACCTATTATTATTGCTGCTAGATTCTTAATTTCCATAATGCAAATTCTATTTTCAATCTTACAGACTACATAGGAAAGTTTTCTGTATTTCTGCAAAAAACTTATTATTGCTCTAAATGCTGTAAATCAGCACACTGCAACAAAAAGAAATGCATTCTTCCAATATACAGTAATGTTAAACAAAAACGAGAAGATGCAAGGGAAATGTTAAGCTAGAGAACTCTGTCAGTATTACTTATCTCACATGTAGTAAATTTTGATGACTGTCTTCTGAATGTGGATTCTTGTAGGAAATGAACATTAAACTGTTTTTATGTTTTATAGATGTTAAAAAAAAAAGCTGAATACATATGATTCTGATGCTATTAGAATTTTTTCCCCTGTCACAATACCAGTAAGAAAATTGCAATAGAAATGTCTTCTTGAGAGCATAGCATATGAAATAATGTGTTTTTTCCCTGTAGTTTAAAATGTTAACTCGTATTTTAGGTCTCATTCTTTGCATATGTCTTGACAATTATGATTGCTTGATTAAAGAAAGAGCTTTTCTGCTAGTTATATGTCGCAATACCAAAAGCATTATATTTGAGCAGTATCTATTATGTTCTATTTCTGATCAGGTCAGATACATCTGGTGAAAAACTGAAGTATGATAATGTATATTGTTAAAATCTTTTGTCATTAAAACATTTGTGGGTTTTTTTTGGTTTGTTTCTTTCTTTTTAAAAAACAATCTAGAGAAATGCTTATTTTTAACTAAGTAAATATACCCAATAAAATGCTCTTTAGATATTAGTTTAAAATATCTTAATTACTTTAGAAGTAATTTTCCTGAAAATTTTTACAATCATACTGTAAAGAACATATATTATTGAATATTTAAAAAGCATTCATTTATGCTTTTGTCAGCGTTTGGGCCTTTATGGTCTTTTGTATCAGATTTATTTTTCAAACCCTTTAAAGGATTACAGATTTATATAATTGCCACTCCTGGGAAATACACTTTAACACAAAATAGATAATAAAGAATAACTTTTAAGTAATAAGCATGTCTATGTCAGTTTATTTTCTGCTCTGTATCAGGTCTTCTACAAAGTTGTGTTTTGTTTTATCATTCAGTTTCATTGGAGATATTTAATAAATGAATGAAATCAATGATGTATATCTCTAGTTAGAGAATACATGTAACTATTTGCTGATAGCTATGTTAGTGTAGTTAACAAATATTTGAATGTTTTTAAAAGTGAAGAAGTCATGTTCGATAATTCATTTAGTTAATACTTATTCTCTTTATAGCAATTTTTAAACATTAGATTTGAATAGCTTAGAAATAGTAATTTTTTAAACATAGAAAATTATCTTCTGCAAAAATTAAATACCTTTTGTTAAAACTAAAACAATGTTCTATATATAATTATATACGATCCAGAAGAAAAAGAATTATATTGGTTTTGTTCTTAGTTCTCTATTTTAGTTTGAGTACAGTCGCCCTGTTATATTTTTAACTGTTTATTCTACAGGGAAAAAAAAAAAGAAAATATTAGTAGGAAAAAGAAACCTTAAATGTCTTCAGTTAGGGTCATTCTAGACTTCTGTAAAAAAGTAAATTTCTGTGTGTGTGTGTGTGCATGCGTGTTCTATCTCCTATAGTTTTTACTTAAGCAGTTTAGTTTAAAATATTAGACTAGACTATAACTAATTTATGGGCAGCAGGGGGCAGAGGTGGTCATGGGGAAGTAAAAAGATTTGTTTTGTGATTGAGCTCAAGAAGAACTTGGTCTTGGGAAGCATTTTTTTTTATATTCTCTATATATAATACTTTTCCTTAAGGGGCTTCAAGAATATATAATGATTTTCATTTTTCAGGATTATCCATTTTTACTTTTGTTAATTCTGGTTCATCGGTAAAATAAAAGTAATAGATAAGTTTATCACACATTTTAATCCAATTTCATTTATTTAATACAGCTGTTACTTAAAAGTTAACTTTTCTATACACTCTTTCTTTCACATTTTTTATCTTTTAAAATCACAAAATGATATCCTGCATTGAAGTGGCACTTAGGAAGGAGAAACATACTGGCATGCCCCAATAATATTTTATATGGCAAATAATTTCCTGTGATACATCATTAGATACATCATTAAATTATGGTTTCTCACAATATTCACTTGTTTTGTTATATAATTAAAATATGTTTGTAAATTTACAGGTACACTTGTTATGTGCAATTTCTCTATCAGAGTAGCTATCTTTTATTAAAATCTTTCAAAAAGCTTTTGTCACCTTCTCAGAAAATATTCTCAAATTTCAGTTTGAAATTTAGGACTTGTTTTGCTCATTTTAGCAGCATTCTTAAAATACAAATTCAGAATTTTTTCACTCATTTTTTGATAAAGTAACTCTTACATTTTAAAAAATTGGAATAAAGTTGGCTTTTTAGAAAGATAATCTTATTAAGCTCAGAGGATCCTGTTCAATGGGATAACACCTCATATTCATTAGAAGTCTCCTACTTTTGCTCTAATAATCTGCCTACCTTAATTTGAGATTAATGTAATATGCTCTTACCTTATTGATGTTCAACAGAAAATGGAATAGTTTTGTTTAGAACAACTTATAAATTTACCTTAAAAAACTTTATCATTAAATTCTAACAGTATAAAAAAGTAGTAAGGTTAATACATGATAGTGTTATTGAATACTTTTTAGCCAAATACCTCAAAGCAGCATACTCAAAGCAGTATACTTAGAAAAATGGTTTAATTTACTTCAGGGATCAGTAAAGTATAAAATGTTTTTGTATTATGACTTTATTGTATCAAGTGACATTAAGTTACCAAATATGGTTAATTTTCTTGAAATGAGATTTATATCATAGACCTTTAATATACAATATATTTTGTATGTATCATCTAAAATATAATTTGAAGTCATTTACTAATATTTTTATTGTAGTTTAACAGCTCTTGTTGGAGAATGACTGTAAAAGTAAAATAATTGGGCTGAGTTCCCAGTCTAATTATTATCCTTAATCTTCTATTTTCTTACTTAAATTTTCTTTTTCATTGATTTATACTCATCAGATCGTGTACTCAATGCTTGCTGTGTGCATAGAGTTCTCCAAGAATCCACATAAATGGTTTCAATTTTGGTTCATGTAAATAGGAATAATGGATCTGAACTCTTCTGTTGAATATATGGTGATGGCAAAACGTAGTCTTCCTAGAATATTGATAGGATATACACTACCAATGAGATAAATTAATACCTATCCAACTTTTTTGCCTTTTTAAAATTTCTCAATTTTGTTGTCTTTCAATAGTTTATCCTATTAAAGAAGAAATATTTAAATGAATATTTTAATAGATTGTAAATAAGATATTAAAACAATGAAATTAGAGCATGCATTTTAAATTGACCAAGATGCATACTTCTTCCTAAGCATTCTATTTGGAAGAAATCTTATGTCATTAAAAGAAAATACAAACTGCATCTTTTTTTCCCAACACAATCAGCAGATTTTAATGTTACTTGTAAGATTGTGAAAAGGGAATTTTTTTTCTTAAAAACAATTTAACACAATCTTGACTTTCACAGTGACTAGACATGTTCAAACTACAAAGAATATTCTGGTGTAAATAACAGTCTGTTTTATCTAGAGATTATTAAGTAATTCATTTACATAGTTTTGAAATTGTGGGAGTCTGAACTTCATCTTTGTGAACCAAAAATCCTAAATGCCGTTGTTATCCTATTAGATGCCATAGTCTCAGAAAAAATACTGGAGTGTTTTAAGGTATTATACTACTAGAGTTGAAATCAAGTATAAGAATTATATTTGGAGATGTTGCTCTGAAAATAAACATTAACATCTGAAAATAACAATTCTTGAGCATAATTCATTGAAATGGTATAAATTTTTTTCATTTACCCTAAAAGCTTTTTTAAAATGTATAGATTTTTTGGTTTTTTTCTGTACTCATAGTATGTTATGAGTTACAGAATCAAAATTAATTATTCACTGTAGTATCTCTTATTAGGCATGCTTTCACAGCAGGGAGGCTTATAGAGGACCACTCCTTCATTACTCTGACTCTTTGGCTGACTCCCAGAATTGTTGCCACAGTCAAAGTTAAGCAGCAGATTCTGTGCATTCACTATACACAGTAACATTGCAAACCATACTTTGACTTTGGAGTTACACTTAGATTGTGTGTGTGCACATGTGTGCATGTGCCTTCATGTGTCTATATGTAATAGAAATAGAGAACAAATGCCCAATATCTGTTGAAATGAAATATTAGTATTTGCTAATAGTTGACAAGGGCAGCTAGGGAAAAATATCTAGTGTTAAGTATTTGTAGGGATAGGTGGAGCACTTCATAGGTATCCTCTTACATCCTGAAGATCCATTTTTCCCTAAAAATACCTGATCTATGCTTAGATTTTTGGTTTACTAAAAACATTTTGTTTCATCAGTTAGCAAATTTATCAGAGTCTTATTGGGTTAGCAGGTCAGCAAATTATCCACTCAGTTATTGCATATCTAATATAGGTAAATATTATTAGAGTGAACATGTAAATAATTTTAAGATGTTTATGTTTTAACTTAATATTAGCATATACTAAAAGTTTTTTTATGTAATTTTGATAATTTGACCTTCTTTTAGGATAAAAACTAGCGATGGCACTTGACACTTGCCATGAAATGTTTCTCTCATTATTTTGTTTTGGTTTGAAACAAAGAAGGCAGCACTTGTCATTATTCCCATTATGCAGTTGCGGAAATTGAGGTTTAGAGCGTTTTGAGGAATTTGCCCAAGATATCACAGCTACTAAAAGGCCAAGACAAAAGTAGAAACCAAATATTCTGAATCCAGATTCAATTCACGCCCTTTCAACCATCTCATAACCTCTCCTTTTTATGTTGGTAATTAAAAAACAAAACAAAACAGAAAAAACAATCGTTGCTGGTTTGGCAGTTCGAAAATGGAACAAAAAGAAACAAGTGGAAAAATTTTTGTAAAAAGGCAAGTGGAGGGGCGCCTGGGTGGCTCAGTGGGTTAAAGCCTCTGCCTTTGGCTCAGGTCATGATCTCGGGGTCCTGGGATCAAGCCCCGCATCTGGCTCTCTGCTCAGCAGGGGGCCTGCTTCTCCCTCTCTCCCTGCCTCCCTCTCTGCCTACTTGTGATCTCTCTCCTGTCAAATAAATAAATAAAATCTTTAAAAAAATAAAAATAAAAAAATAAAAGGCAAGTGGAATACTTCATTTTAGTTATGATTTTATAATCTATGCTTTGTCGGTTCCCAGTAGCAAACATGTATCTAACTAACCTTTAATAGAGAAAATATGAAATATAAAACAGAAAAGACTTGTCATGTCAGCTCATTCCTGTGTTGGCTACATTTTACTATTTTCTTTTACTATAAATAATATAGTAATGAAACATAGTGTTGTAAAAGGCCTTTTTAATGCGAATGACTCAGGTAGCCTCAAGGACTACTGCATTTGGCAAAATTTTAGCATTTAAAAAAGTACTATTTTCTTTTATTCTGAAATCTGTCAGTAAAACAGTATCAGTATACATTATGTATGTTTTTAGGGTGCCTGCAAAAGATTTTACTTGCATTTTGCAGAAGGTAACCAGTAATTCTTTGGAAATCTACAATGAAGGCATTGAATTTGTTTCACCAGGGTAACCGAAAGAAGTAATGGTATTGATTTTTAGGTACTGCTAAACCAAGAGATTGAAATTTACAATGTAATTCAGTACCAGAGTTTGAGAAAGAATAGATGAGAACCCCTTTTATACAAATAGGTAATCACCTACTAATCTTTGACCCAAGATTGTTGGTAAAATCTGACCTGGTATATTTAGTTCTCGAGGCCTCTTTTTCTACCATGCCTCACTCATTCAAAACTTTGACTCTTTCATTGACAAATCTTGTCCGGTATATAGTAACTTACTTGCATAAATGAGAGTTTCTTCTTGACTTTCAGAGATTTTTTTTTTGTAGTTTCAAGTTTTTATTTAAATTCCAGTTAGTTAACATACAGTGTAATATTAGCTTCAGGTGTAGAATTTAGTGACTCATCATGTACTTACAACAGTCAGAGATTTTGAACTTTACTTTTAGAGTATGCCTAAAACAGGTAACTTTGGGTCTCCCCAAATGGGATTGAGATAAAAACTAAATTTGGAGATTAGAATAGATTTTATTCTTCACCAGTTAGATATCTTTGTAAATGTCTCCAGTGCACAGTGCATTTATAAATGTCTACACTGTGCATATGATCCATGTATTTTTAAGACTTAATCAAAAGAGTAAAAAGTAAGGTCTTTAGTTACACACAAAGAGACAGGATTTTAAATGTAAGTCTCGTTTTCAATTTTTAAAAATCATAAATTTTAGACCATTTCTTAATTATAGCTGTGTTTGCCACATGACTTAAAGGGAACAACTCTAAAACGTTACACAAAACCTGAAAATATTCCACAATAAAGATCATCACCTGAGGAAGATAAAACCTTTCCTTAACCTTTCAGTAGGACTAAGGGAGAAGTGTCTCCCTAATTCAATCACTTCTTCTTAAGAGATAGCCAGTGTGATCAGCTCATTTTAATTGAAAGATACAGTTTGTTCCCCAGCCACACAATAATTTTGGAATATAGTTACCACTCATGTAGTGCCTGATACAAGGGTGTAATCTGCACTGTACAAGTTACCATTAGCCATTAGTCCTGACATGAATCAATGCGATGCTTAGCAACTGCTATTCCCCTTAGTCTACATAATAGTGCCATAGGCTGGGTTTCACTTGCATATTTTTCCTTTCCTTCTTACAAATACTTTTTACTCTGCCATTAGGCAGAACTTTTTAAAAAATCTGTTTCAACTGCTACGTCCTAAATTTTCAACCATTTGATCAGAAAGAGTCATTAAACAGACAGCCAGGACAAAACAACAGCTGATAAAACTAGGCATGAATTGTGCTTGAGAAAGGAAGTGGTTGAGTGTTCTTCACTATTTTTTGTGTTCACTTTATTAATCTGAAATCATTGAGCTGACCATATCAACCATATACTGGTTTATGGAGCAACTCATACCAAGCCATTGCTTTTAAAAATCTGCTCTGGGTTTTATAGTGGCTAGGACTATATATACGCTGATGTACAGAATTTTCAGTTTAATGGTTGATAGTTGATTCGTTTATAAATTTTGCTCTTTTGAATCATTTATACTATGTGCCATAATTAGTTATCCTTCTTTCTGTGTAACTTTTAACAGAAAACCAGTAATGAAATGTTATTGCCACCATATTTATTGAAAAATACATGGCAGAGAAATTAGCTAATTTTAGTAGGTTCTCTTTTGTAAATACATATTATCTGGTTTTCACGGTCATGTTTGAGTATGTATTTTTCTGTATACGTGACTTTAGTTCTTATAAGTTGTTAAAGCATTTTAAATATATTAAAATACTATGTAAAAGAGAATCTTGAGTAGTTTAACAGTTTTAGTGGAAAAGTTTTCTTTTTCTAGTAATCGTACCCCTAATCGTATTCCATCCCTAATTGTATATAGTAAAACTACAAGAGACATAAGTACAATGTCTAATTCTTTGTGGATTAGTTCACAGAGTAGGAAATTACTCAAATATCCAGGTACCTTTGCTGGTGTTTAAAGAACAATTTACGCATGTGAGAATACTCCTCTGTAGCACAATTACCGAGAATTGCTTTGACCATACATCTGACCATCTTATAATTTATAAGATACTGTTTAAACCAACTGGAATTCTCAACATGTACTTAAAACAGAATTCACTCCTACTAAATGGCCCATAAGAATAATAGGGGCAGGTGTACAACAAAGGTCTTGCTTGGCCAACACTTGTGCGGGAACAGCCCTTAAACTGTCCTTTTGAAGGCCCTGTGTTTGAGAATGAATATGGTGGAGTGACATCTGCAAGATTGGGCAGGTGGTGAAGCTGATGCTTCTAGCTGCATGCCCAATAATGGCTCTTCTTAATAGCTTGGGTGGACACCAGACTGAGGTGTCTTTGTGGAAATGAAGAAAAGAGTAGCTAATCATACATTTGAAGAGACTTTTACGAGCCACATCTAAAAGAAAAATTATCTTTTTACGAAATGGCATCTGATACTCTTAACTAATCTGCTACTCTCCTGATGCTGCTTTCTTCACCCAACTTTTTCTCAACAGACTTTGCAGAATATATTTAGATTTCAAACTCCTAGCCTTCTATTCTTTTTATGGCCTATGTAGGCTGTCAACAAACCTCTTGTACACAAATTCTGCTCTAATTTGATATGGGAAAGCATGTAACCATGGAAACGTTCTTTGTACCCTATCTCAAGCCCTGGATGCTTTATTTACCCTTTATAGAATAGAACAAATAATCTACATACTTACTATTCACTTTTTTTTTTTACTAGTTCCTAGCTAAATAGCAAATATATGACTGAAATATTTCTTCACAAAGGTAATATTTTTAATCAGAGAAGTGTTACTAGTCTGACTTTATGTGGATTAAAAAGATGGATTACATTTAGAATGGCCTTTCTTTTACCATAGTAATTATGTCTGTGGTTTATAGGAATACTTTGATGATGATTTATTTAGAATGTTTTTTACTTGAATAAAATAGGAATTCCATAAACCAAAAAAATTAGAATCATGTTGAACTCCTAATATATGGTATTATGACAACACATATCTAGCTCTTATATTTAATATCTTATCTACTGTCTGCTACATTTGAAGTTCAGCAAACTGCCATTCTTCCTCATGAAATAATTTTAGACTAGCTGCTTTTATACATATATTTCAGATTGACATTAAAGTTAAAACCTTCTTAACTAATCTTGTTATTTCTCCATATATTTTTTTATTCTAAGTATCATTTAACTTTCATGAATTGTCATCTATTATTTGTTCATCCCTATCTTGTTCTTATCATCAGAGGTCCTGCTCCCTGAGAACTATTAAGCAAGTACAGCTCTTTATAGAAATGTACTTGATTGTATGTTAGAATTACATATCATACTCATCTGCCAACTAGTAGTGCAGTGACTGTCTCTTAATTCTTTATATTTTACACATTCATGCTGGAACATGTAACAAACTCAGAAGTTTCTAGTCATGGACATTGCCTTTGAACTTCTGAAAGACTATTGTAATTCAAAACTTTTTATAAGTGTCTTTTAACATTTTTGAGGTAGTTTAAAATTTTTATGAATGAGGGACACCTGGGTGGCTCAATTGGTTAAGCATCTGCCTTCGGCTCAGGTCATGATCCCAGGGTCCTGGGATTGAGTCCTGCGTCGGGCTCCCTGCTCAGTGGAGAGTCTGTTTCTCCCCCTGCCTGCCGCTCCCCTGGTTGTGCCTCTCTCTCTCTCTCTCTCTCTCAGACAAATAAATAAAATCTTTAAAAAAAAAAAAAAGAATTTTTATAAGTGAATATTTGTGAATATGCAGTAGATCCTTAAAGGGATGGATGGCATCTTAACAATCAGACAAAGAATGA
The DNA here is from genome assembly GCA_028534135.1 of Potos flavus. Taxonomy (NCBI): domain Eukaryota; kingdom Metazoa; phylum Chordata; class Mammalia; order Carnivora; family Procyonidae; genus Potos; species Potos flavus. The sequence goes on along the minus strand of CM052895.1, from coordinate 60,361,472 downwards.
CTGTTAGTGAAGTTTATTAGCTTTATTAGGTCATACAGTAATTTTCATTGGGTATCCTTCTGTTCAGCCATATGCTGATTTTGCTGTCTAAATGCACACCCCTCCACTCATATAAACATTCTCAGGTTTCCCTAAAGATATACTTTGCCTTATTTCATGTTTAACTTGTAGACTCATTGTTGCAATCACCTCCGGTTTACAAAATCTCACCTTTTCTTTTTGACTGTACACTATTTAAAAAAAAAATCATTCTTGATTATTACATATTAGGAACTAAACAAAAGGAAATAATTATGTGTTTTTAAATGTGGTTGCACATTTCTAAAAGGTCAGCTACCAGTCATTTTGCCTTTACATCTCACAGAGCAGGGCCTGCTTCTCTTGCATCAGGTTAGAGGAGGAATGGAATGAGAACCAAAGCTATTCAAGCTATAGATTGAAGATAGAAGTTAACCCAGAGACAGTGCCAGAAATTTTGAATATCAGATAAGCCAGGAGTATTTCTCAGACCATTTGAGTGCCAATCAGTTTCAGGTCATGTGATTAATCCTTCCATTGCCATGTGACATTTCATCCTAGAGTAAGACACCAAAGCCTTAGAATTTCACAATTAAAACCAACAATTAAAGACATAATTTCATTTTATATACTATTTCTCAATTTCTCTTTCCAATTTTTACTGATGTATTTTAGTCTTTTGGTTCATAAACTTATATGAATATTGTTTGTACTACGTTGTAAAAAATGCTTAGAGTTATTTCACTCCTAATTTACCATGAGTTGTGATCTAACCTTCGAAACCACTAGGTACTATTTAATTTATATTACACAATAGGAGCCTATATTGCATTCTAATCTTTAAAGTTTATTATTTACTTTTTAGTTGTACCTTATGATTCTATTAGATAATATCTGAGCAAAATGCTTTGCTCAAATAAAAAAGACAGAATAACATTTTTTCAAAATAGTACTCTTTGAAAAAGCAATTCTTATGGTTTTACTTTTTTTTAAGATTTTATTTATTTATTTGAGAGAGTGAGAGAGCACAGAGGGAGAGTGGGAGGGAGAAACAGACTCCCCACTGAGCAGAGAGCCCAATGAGAGGCTCAATCCCAGGACCCTGAGATCATAACCTGAGCTGAAGGCGGACGCTTACCCAACTGAGCCGCCCAGGTGCCCCTTAGCATTTTACTTTGAAGCGTAGTACCATGTTCCACATGTAGTAGCTCTTCAGAAACTATCTGAGTGATTGATTTATGGATTCTTGGAAAAATTGTTCATATTGGTTTGCTTTTTTAGATCACTAAATATATATATCATCAACTGTCTAGCGTTCATTAAATAATGACATTATGATTTTGTCAGTACTTATCTTCTCACTTAAATGTTTTCTTTCCATTAGTGCCAATTAGTATATCAAAACCCTATTTGTTGAATATCAAAAAATGTTTATGCGATATTTGCTCTTTTTTTTTCCCAAGGTAGTTTTGTTGTTTTCAAGTACTCCATGAGGCAGGCACCAGGAAGGACAAGTTAAGAATTATACCCATGTCAGGATCCACAGACATGTACCCTGGGGCAAATAATATATTATGTGTTAATTAAAAAATAAAAATAATAATAAAAAATTTTTTAAAAAATTAAAAAGTTTCAAAAAAAAAAAAAGAATTATAACCATGTCATTAGGACTAATACTCTCATTACTGGCAAAATCTGTGTGATATTTAACTGACCTTTTCTATTAAACCTAATAATAATAATGTAATTAAGGTGTCCTAATCACCCATTGACTTGGACACACTTCAGTCCATGTAGTCATGGTTCAAATGTAAAAGAAGCTATTGTTGTGATCTCTCAAGTAACTTTATAGAGATTACTTAAGTTGATTGTGGTCCTCTTACCTTCTGTCCCCCTCTTTCACCTTGTGTCTCATCCTTCAAATACAAACAAAAAGCAAAGAAACTTGTCTGCCTGTAACAGTAGGCTGCTCTCAAATTCAACCCAGGAAAACAAGGACTAAATAACAAAAATATTTTTGAAGAAGCCTGAACCCTTGCTGCTTTGTTCTTCCATGAATGTAGAGGAAGGCTTTATCACCATAACTAAAAAGAACTTTTTCAGAGTTTTTTTTATTTTAGGTATCTTCTCAAAAGGCTTGGCAAAGAACACCGGCAACACCTCATGCATGTGTACTTGCTCTAAGCCAACATTTTAGCAATGTGAAAGAGTTTGTAAGTAAATATTTGTTGTTTCTCTGTGGCTACTTTTTAGCTGATGGACCCTAAAGTAGTTCTAACTTCCCCTGTAAAAGTATATCTGACCCCTAGGGGTGACATATGGTCATTACACAACTAATGCCAGAAGTGCTGTCAATCTAGGTGTGCTATAATAGGAAATCATATTTATCACTTGAGAATTTAAAAGCAGCAAAAGATCTCATAATTATAATCAAGAATCACTTATCACAAGCTAAAAGTAATAAACATTACATAGAATAGCATATTGGTTAATGGTGTGAGCTCCAGAGTCAGAATGGACTCTGAGCCCAGTTCTACCATTTACTTGCTGTCTTAATAGCTATAAACTAAGGATACCAGCAGTATGTCTACCTTGCAGGGTTTTAGGAACGATTAAATGAGATGAAGCATGTAAAGTGCTTAATGTAGTTGTCACATAGCAAGCACTCAATAAGTGTTAGCTATCACTTATAATTTTTCATTCTTGAGCCATGTATTAGACTTTCTAATAGCTATACAGTTGCTTTCAGCATTTTGTTGTGCATGCATGTGTTTGAAATTACTTGAGATACATTCCCATATTCACTCAGAAGGAATATAACCAAATTGATATCTTTTTCTTAGCCATTTGGTTGATTTAGGGCTTACTTACTGTACATATGTGACCTGTGGTCATTTTCATTCTGCATAATACTGAGGCAGTGTATCACTACTAAGAGCTGCCACTAAATGAGAATAAGGTAAGTCCCTAAAAGGAGAGAATGAAAGGGAATAGGAGTCAGAAATACATAAAACAAAAGAAGATGCAGAAAGAAAGGTACATGTGAGGAGCACACAAGTAGCATAAATGTATGTACCCTGTGCCATGGGTAAGGAAAACAGCCCTGCTTAACATCTGTCTCTGGGAAGTTTTAAATAAATAACTCAACAGTCAAAAAAAGATAGGAAAGAAAATCCATGAAGATCATAAAGATGTATAAAAAATGGTAAAGGTAACAAGAAGTATCTGTACAAATATACTCAAATAATAAGAAATCATAATGTATCTCATTTTGGACACATCTCATCTTGTGATGAGAATTAAAAAATTATCAGAAGGCAAAGAAGAAGATGGGTATTCATCCTTGGGAGACATGGATTCCACAGCATTAAATCCAAATCCCTGAAGCTTCCTAACTGCTAGAATGACCCTGGACATGCAGATTAGCTTTAATCTGTGAATTTGGTGCAGCAAAGGATTAGGGAATGGAGAGAGATCGTTTTCTCCAATCTGAAGTCACAAAGAAGGAGATTCTAAATATCTCTCGTACTCACTGAACCTGTCTTAGGTCAAAAGTATACCTTCTACATTTTGGCTGTGTTGTCTTTTCTTGATGCTATAATTAAGACTTGGAATTTCCAGTGGTAGTAAGCAAGTCTAAAATGTGGTAGAATTTGCAGGAAAGCAAATACCTTTGACCCAAATATTTTTAGCATGAGGATCTGGCAGTGACTCAACAAAGGTACTCTATAGAATTTTAACATGTAATTACCCATATTTTCCTCTATCCTAATCTGCCATCCTTTGCATGAATTTTCATAACTTTAAACTACATCATTTTAAGTTTAAAATTGTTTAGAATAAAAGTGCTTTTAGCATATGACTATTTGTAGTCTCTTTGGCCTTTTTGCTCATTATTGGGAAAATCATTTCTTTTTCTTTATAGGGAAAAAGGTGGAAGTAGGAAAATCAAAAATATTTTTGTATTTTCTTCTACAGCCTTCCTATAATTTCCTTTGTTTTAATCTTTTCCTCTCATATGAACTCTATCATATTGAGCTCCAACTTCAGAAAGACCAGAATCTTGCCTATACATAGTTTAAGGCAATACATTTTAATACAAAGTAACTTTATTAATAAGTGTTTTGATGTGGTGGATGAGTAACTTCTTCTTTTGGGGAGGCTCTGGATCGCAAAAAGGATAGAGGGGCAGTTTGCTTTTATTAAAGACAAGAACTTTTGGTTTGATTGGTTTTGATCCAGAATATTAGGTATTTCCAGAATATTTGGAAAGGAATGAAATTATTTCACCTGAGTTATATGGCTTGATATTTCACACTAAATGATCCTACCATTTATGTGCCAACTTCTACTCTGCTTTAATGTGTTATGGACTTGATATAAGATGGAAAAGGCTTTGAAGTATGCACACTCTAGAAGACTGAAAATCTCATGCTCTGACTACTTCTTGAAATTTTATTTAATTAGCATTCTGTAGAATTTAAAAGTTTATACTTCCTGAGGAAGATGTTAACTTAGCTTTTTCATCACTTACTCTAGTGTTCAATTTAAGGGAAAAAGAAATTGAGCATATATGTCACAGTACTTGCAGAAACCTGCCGTAAGTATTACCTGTTGAGCTCACTTCTTATTTTACACTGGGAACGCTGAATAGTTGAGATTTTTACATTTGAAGAAAATGTTACAATTTAAACTCATCGAAATACTAGTTAACATAATTTTGTTTCCCTTTCTCTTAAAATGATTCATCTTATTCTGAAATTATCGTGAGTTATTAGACTGTTGCCTGCATCTAACTTGGTAATATCTCTTCTGTTCGTCATGAAAGTTATCGCAGTGGATTTTTTAATTAAAGGCAGGGTCAACTTCTTTAGGGTAGCCGTGATCATGTCTTCTCCAGTCATCTACTTAAGTAAATTTCTTAGTCATAGATTTCCTAGTGAATATCATCGGTATTATGGAATAAAGATGTTGATATAAAATTGATTAATCCTATTTTGTATTTACTTATTATATTTTGTGATCTTCTATAGATTTCTTCTCTACTTGGTAACAATTATAGATTTAGAAATCTAGTCTTTATTCATTACTTATTCAAATTCTAAAATAAACTATCATAGTAAAATTAAGAGTGATTTACATATTTTAATTTTTATTGTTATAATTTAGTGTTAACAGAATGGTTTAATCTTTGCACCAAATTTTGTGGGAACTAGTGTTTTCTCCATATTTTATAGAGAAAGAAATCTAATCTCCCTGCATCTTGGAGATTTATCATAATGCTTTGTTCAGTGATTTCTGTGACCACTAATTAGATATTTTAATATCTATTTAAATATGATATATGCTCCTGATTGCGATTTTGCATAAAAGCACATTACGATATGATACACAAATTTAACTTAAAAAGTTATTATTTTTGGTTTATGGATTTTATGCTCTAATGTCTTTGTATGTCTGTTGAAATTTGCAAAGTATGAAGTTTAGTGCAAATATTTAAACAAATGTTACAGAGTACTAGCGGTAGTAAATAATTCTAGTTTAAAATTTGGGCAAATTAAAATACTTCTAAATAGCTATCAGGTTAACTGAAGTATTTACAAAAATCGATAGAGCCATTCACATTTCTGTAATGCAGAATGTTCAAGTTCTTTTCAAATGCGTATTGCTTTTCCTTATTTTACCCTTCTATTGATATCCACTTGGAAGACTTAGAAAGCAGAAAACATCTCTTACATATCCATGATCAAAAAT
>CM052895.1:60208200-60350700 GCA_028534135.1 Potos flavus | reverse complement strand
AGATTTGACAATTAACGCATATGTTTTTAAACTAAGACATTTTATGTCTAAAAACAGCTGATAGTTGGGGAGATCTTTTCCTGCCCTTTGCTTTCAGCACCATCATGATATTGTGAAGCCCAGGCGTGAGACATTTTGAACTTTGAGTATGAGAGTACTTTGTTTATATAATGTCATCAGTTCTTGTCATTCTCTGAGAAGTTTCTGCACAAGATTTGAAGTCATAGTATGACATTTATTTTTAAACAGCATAAGACAGTTATCATATTGGTTTGCAAAGGTATGACTTGTTGACTGTCTCATGCTATAGCTTATTTGCCATTACTCTGTCCTGTTTGAAGGAAAATTAAGTTGTGATTAAAGTTGATGAATAGTGGTGATTTTGTGATTTTTAAAAACAAAGTTCTTTACTGTTGTATTTCAGGTTCTTATGACTTTTTTCCTTGAATACGCATATTGTAATGCAAAAACTTTAAGCCATTATGAATTTTTATATGTTTTATGTACACCAAAGGGTCACAGATGGTAGAAAGATTTGTTACCATGAGGTAGTGTAGCATTTTGTGATTATAAAATTAATCTGTCTCTAAATCTGTTTAAAGAGTTTTTGCCATCTAATGAGCAATATAAATTATTAATATTTTCATGTTCTTGGGGACATTCACAGCCATAATTTTACCAACACAGCTGTTTGACCTGGTGACATCATGTTTTGCATATTTTTGCATTTTAATGAGTTAGTCATTTAAAAGGTTACAAAGAAACCATAACTCATAAGTAATTAAATTATTTAGCAGAAGAAGTATGAGGAGATCTTCTGACTTAGGTCACTGTGGGAAGGGAAATTCATAGCTGTACTCAGTTGCACCTGTTTATTGGGAGGTAAATGTGTATAGAAGCTCTTCCCTTAGATTATGAAATTACTTTACTCATTGAAATATCCTAATGTATACGATGCACACACACACATAACACACACATCCCCAAGCAGTGCATTTTCATTGTGATGGAGTAAGTTTAACTATTACTCTTAATACAAACACAAGCATAGCTTACCATTTAGGGTTAACTATCCTTGAAAGTGTAGCTAGATTGGTTTTAGGACTGTCTTATCATTATGCTTTCCTCCTTTTTTCCCCTTTTCATATTATTCTTTTCTCTTGAAGAATAAAATGGTTTCCTGTAGACATTTTAGGAAATTGTACTTAATTCTGATTTGGAATTTTCTATTGTATGGAACTATCTTAAAAGAAAAGGTGACTCATAGGTATAGCACTGTACCTAGCACAGTGCTTGGTTAATAGTAGCTGCTTATTAAATATTCATTGTAGGAAATCATTTTTTAACAAATTATTGACTCATTGAATACTTGGGATCCTTCTTTATGTCCTCATGCTTGCAAGTGGACTCTTAGAACCACAAGCAAAGCACTCATACATATTCTTGAAAAAACAACAAAAATATTTTAAACATGCTATTTTAATTGGAGGAAAAAAGAAAGAGAAAGGTGGCATATTTGAAGATAAAATGATAAATATACTAAAGTTTTTAAGCAGATTTTAAGAGTAATTTGAAAACGTAAGCATATGTTGGCATGGTATATGATTGGGTCAAAGTGATAATGTTTTGAAAGACTTTGAGCCTATCACCTGTAGCTACGATTTTTACACAGTTTTCTAAAGGATTTTAGTGGGATGCTAAGGGACTATTGGACTTTCATTTTGCCCTCTAAAGCATAAAAGCATAATTTTCATGGAGAACAGTAAATTTCATAAGATAACTTTGTCCATCCGACTCTACTTGGGACCATGTAATAGGGAGGTGTGTCTGTAAGATTCCCTATATCCACTTAGGGATTTTGATCTGTCATAGACAGGCAACAGTTGTAACTTGTTACTTCTTTTTACTGTAACGTGTAAACGTGTGGGTGTATGTTCGTGTTTTTTTTTTTATGAGAATGAAAAGCAAAGAATACAAAAAAATTCATAATGCTATAGTATTAAATCATATTTATGTCCTTGATAATGAATGGTAAATGTTTTTTATGATGCTATCGTAAATTTATAGGGTGCTTTAATAAATAAAATATTGGTGATCAGAAGAAAAAATTGTGGTATTTAAGCATCACAATGTTCTAAAACCTAGGAAAAGTTAGAAACAGAACAGGCGATAATATAGATAAGTGCAAAGTGAATGTTTTAAAATAAATAGCACTTAGATGACCTGAGATGTCAGAACCAGAGACAAGGGTGTGTGTTTGTCAATATATCCTTCATGTTTTACAGACTCCTAAGGGAACAAGGGAAGATACAATTTCACCTTTTCTGTGCCAAAACATTTTAATTATATCTTCTTCCAACTACAGCGGTTCAGTAACCAAGGAGCTGACATTGATGCATGTGTTGATAAAGCTGCAAACATTCAAAATGAGATTAACAAAGATTTTGAGCAAAGGGTGACAGCTAATTTTGCACAGTATTCTGCATCTGATTCAGGCCAGCATAATAATAGAATATTTTATAACTGTTTTGTTATTCAAAAGGACTTTTATGATACGTTTATATTTGTGGATATCTTTGTATCATACTTAAAAATTATCTATCCTGTGGCTAAAACTATTTGCACATCTATGTTGTAATGCAGAGACAATATTAAAGGAAAAAAAACACCCTCTTATTATAACTTGTGGGATTTGCTTTTTTTGTTTTGTTTTGTTTTATTTTTTTGTAATCATACTTTATCCTTGGAATTCTTTGCCTTAACCTTAATTTGTCTTGAGCACACTAGCTAGAGAAGATATAGAGATGGTAAACATATATTTTCTAATGTTGCTTAGTGTGCACTAATAAAATGGCCAAGAAAAGTTATATTCAACTTATTTAATTAATAAAACTGTAGTTTCTTTATGTTCTTGAGCTCCTTTGAGCACATTTCAGTGTATTTCTTTTCTCTTCTATTCTCTACTTGAAGGCAGCTGACAGTCTTCTTTCACTTTTCTTTTTGTTTGTGAAATTTTCTTTTTTTTTTCTTTTTTTTTTTTTATCCACTCACTTCTCCATCTGCTTTCACTTTTGTTTGCTTGGGCCGTCTCTCATCCCAACTTGATAATGAGGAATGCAGTGTGACCCTGACCTCTATCAGCCCATGCATGACCTTCTGACTCTACCATATAACCTTTGACCTTCTCTTTGACAGCTTGATTAATTACCCTGTGTTATGATTTATGAGTAAGTGCTATGTAAAAATAATAGACAACAGGTGGTCCTCTGAAAACTTTTTGTGGCATGTTTTCTTTTACTGACTAACTTGATGAGCTATTTGAAGTTGGAAACTTACTGGAATAATCTATGTTGGTCTGTATTACGGTATTTTTGTACCATGGAACACGACATTAGAATATAGGGAGTTACAAGTTAAAGCATGGTTGTGACAAACATTTTACAAAATATTAGCAGGGTGCTGTTACCTAAATGCACGTTGGGAGGAAGCACAAAACGGAGTCAAGTGACATTTTAGGCGCTTCAGTCCCAGGTCACGTCTTGAGAAAATTGCTGAAATAATGGAGGGGGCATTTTTCAAGCAGAGCTGCAGCTCCAACAGCTATGTTTACTTTAACGCTTCACTAGTGACTTCTGATTGGTTGTCATGACCTCATCTCACTGTTGCACCTAGAATGTTGCAAAAGTGACACAGACATACCCTTGTTGTAAAAAAGATGAGAATAAACACAACATACATCTTTCAGAAAAGATGAATGGACAGTGGTTTGTCCATTTTAACCATGGGTAGATGGAGCTTATAGGTAAATTGCTTTGGGTTTCATTTCCCTTGAGGATGAGCACCTTTCTTCTTTCAAACCAAGCAGATAGAATGCTGAACTTGGAAAATATGATTGATAAATCTGTGTAAAATGATCTGTTAGAGAGCTTTGCCTAAAGACCAAAACAGACAGTTCCATAGGTCAGAGGATTCTACTCTGGCCCCTGACCTCTTTGGTCACATGTGGCTTATAGTATTGGCAGGTTAATATGCAGGGCTGAGTACTTTCACCTGATTTTTTATTTAGCCAACCACAGAGATTTGAAAAGATGTAGAATTTTCTCCTATTTTCTATTTTCCTTATAACTGGTATTTAATAGGCAAATTAACTGGGATAAATCTTCAGTTCTAGCAAGATTTCATTGGGATCAGAATACATTCTGGCTTTGGTCAGACATTGAAACATTTTATCTATTTGTAGAATCTTCTTGACAAGTACATTTCTGTACTGATTTAATTTCTTAAGCAAGGTTTCCTCTTTGGTTCTTTGTGTTTGGCATCACCTATCTGTTTTAGACCTCTGACCTAAGCCATCATTTGTTGATTGAATGATAAATGAACTATTATTTATTAGTAGTAAGTGCATCTATAGACTTCAAAGTAAAGGAGGCCTGCAGGCCTGTGCATTCTGTTTAAATCACAGCAAGCCCTTGTGCTGAATAAACTGCTATGTCTAGCAATAAAATTTTGAAGGTTTCCATGGTTTAGACCTTATAAACCCAGTTCTGAAAATGAAACTACAGCTACAGCTACAAAGGATAGAAAATGGAATGAGATAAAGGAAAGAGATTAGCCTCTTGATCACTTTCTTGATCTTCTACTAGACTGTGCACTCAAACATAAGAGTTAATTAACAACTTTATATGTACTTTGTCTCTAGAAATGTTGGATATTGAAATTGATTTGGGTAAATCATTAATCAGGATGCCAGAAGTTTTATTTATTTAGTTGTAGAATGTTAGATAATCAGTTTGATCATTTTGTTTTCTTAAAGATAACAGAAGTTTCCGTGTATGTTTAAAATGACCTACCTTTTCATCTTACGAAAAATTTAGCATGAATGATTAAATATAAAAAGAATACTTCCATATAAAATGTTTAAGGTTGTAAGCATTAGTTATGGAGGCCTCATTAGAGTGGCAATGCACGATTCTTTTATGATATTGTATCTGATGCCTGGTTTTATAAAGTTTTGTAAAACTTTATGGGTACATTTGTTAAAGGTCAAACTAGCATCTCTTTTTACTTATTTCTTTGTGTATTGATTTATTGGGAATAGAGAGAATTAATTTTTAAAATGACATTTATTCTGATTTTTTAAGATATAAATTGGTACTGTATTTCAAATGGTTAAATTTAGCTCTTGCCTTGTTTTACTTTGACTATTTACTTTAATACCTTGGTTTCCATGTTTTAATGTTGACATGGCAAAAATCTTTTTAGCTTTATTATATAAAGGTATTTTGGACAATATTTATATGTGACAGAGAAAAAAAGGAAAAGATGAAGTTTTACTAATATCTGTAGTTAGAGCATGTAAGTGGAATAGTTGACTTTATTTTGTTTCTCCAGTTTTCTCTTCCTCATTATAAAATGGTTACTAATGGTCTCTGTGAATATCACATTAATTAATTTATCAGGAAAATTTTAATTGAAAAATGTAAGTTTTTCACAGAGTGGTAATTGAATTTGTAACAAAGAGATTTATTAAAATTAGCTCTCATTTCTGCAGAAAATGTTCCTGAATATTTCTTGATTGTTATTCCATTAATTAAATTGGCAGTGTGAAATAATTTAAATGATAAAATATTTTCTAAATAATTCAGGTATTTAAAAAGCAGCATTCGTTGTTGAAATCTAAATGCTAAAAATTCTGTAATTGATTTATATAGTGGTGATTTAAAAATAGAATCATTTTTCATCAGTTGATGCCTTGCTGAAAAATTGACATTGTGTCTTTATAAAATTGGACAAATGACTCATGTAATTTTTAGTTACATAATCAATAACTTAGACAAATACTGCTTCTTTGATGATTTATGTGTGTCTGTTTTTTATACTCATTTAGATAGGACACATCAAATTTCAGAGTCCATTTAAAATCAAGTAGGCGCAGTAATTTTTCAATCAATGATTTCCAAAAATTGAAGTAAAAACGTCTGCTTAAATATACGTGGTATTATGAGAAATACTGTATCTAGTGATTAAGTTAAAAATTAGGGCAAAAGTTTTATAATTCTAGTGACTGTAAATTTGGTCTAAAGAGTTTACCTTTATTTGGAATTGATTCATGGTGCAAAGGTGATGCTCACGTTCTATCAATTTATTGAAGTCCTACTTTGTTACATTGAGTTTGATGTTTTTCATAATATCATTAAAATGTAGTATATCACTATTTTCATCTCTAAGAATTCTAACGTCCTATTTTGGGTTTGCTACTTCTTACTCATGTGTGAGTATGAGAGACTGTGTGCATGTGTGTGCGTGTGTGTGCGTGTGTGTGTGTGTGTGTGTGTGTGTGTGTGTGTGTGTGTGTGTGTTTAAAGTTCAATTCACTCAGAGAAGGCAGGGAAGAAACATGACAGGAGACCACTTACTCACGGTACAGAATCTAGTAAGGAGGCAATTTTCTTTTTGGCCTATGGTGACCTTTTTTGACTATGTTCCTTACACCAGAGACAGTGTATGAATGCCTCTATTTCACCCTGTTTAGCAGAGTGCAACAGTGTTCTTTAACTTAACTTTTGGTGGGAGGAGAAGTTATAGCTGAAATTTGAGAAGGGCGTGAAAAGTTGTAAGAAGGACAAGGAAGAGGGGTAGGAACTTCCTTCAAATGTGATTTTAATAACTAGTCAAGTGTGTCCAACTGTAGAAAATCACCAAGTGACAATCTGTCTACCTGACAGTGATCACAAAGAATTACAAGACTTTTGAATAGCTATACAGATTAGAATAAAGCAGGACCAAATAAAATATCTTTTGTTGGTAAAACTTTGACTTACCAGCTAAGATACCTAAAAAAAGAAACAAACAGAAAAACTCTTTATCTTGTGCTTTGATGTAGAGCGTTTTAAGTTTTTAAATTTGTGAAATATTTTATAACTTCTCATAAAATACATATTTATTTAAAATTTTTGCTTAAATGTATTAAAGAATATATGGTATTTTGTTAATCAGTTTGGTAAGTATTATATAGTTTTCATGTGTGCAAGACAACTATATCTTAATTAACAGTACTATCACTAAAATCACAACTTTAATGAACTTCACAATCTGCAAACCATATCCTAGTTTAGACAACAATATCAACTGGGGAGAAAAAAATTGAAAAATCCCAATGAAGTTTTTATGTAGATTGTGAAATCGACCATTAAAAAAACCCAACTACATGCAGCAGTGTAGCATATTTAAAAATAAGATAATTGAGTCAATGCTTATATTACTCTATTATTACTGCCATGACTTTTTAAAAAATCATCTTATTATGGTTGGTTTGGCAAAAAACACATTTTAAACTTGAAGTAGTTCTACAGTTATAGTTTTGGAAAAAGTATGTAGTTTTCTTTACCAGTAAGGATGAGATTTTTCAAGCTTTATTTTCCATAGCTCTTACGTGTTTTTATTGTAATATAATACACTTTTAAAATATGACCTTACAGGATTTTACAAGACAAAATTGGGACACCCACAGTACAGAAGTGATTAGAAAATACAAGCTATTAATAGCTTCACAAATTTATGTTGCACATGCTTGTCGGTGGAAATTGTTTATTCTTCTCTATTTTCTTGTGGTTTGATTATTCCATCAGTTATAACTTAATATAAATACCAAAACTTTTCCTAATTTTAACCATAGAAATGTTTTCCTTACTAGAATTGTCAGACAGGAAAATTTATTTTTGAAACTTTAGAGAACGTATAATAGCTCAGTAAGCTGTATTTCAGACTTGGAGACTTGTTTCCTGGTACTGGTCCCTAATTAAGATAAATTTTTATGGTGGTTAAAAATGAAAGAAATTTTAGGATTAAATAATTGCTCCCATGCCTTATAGTAGGACTTTATTTTGTTTTATGATTTGTGCGGCCTCCTGAAAGAAGAGAGGTGGAGAAAAATACAAGATGCACAGGTTGATATATGTTTCTGATATTATAGATATGTAAATCTGTAGGATGTTAGGTCACATTTATTCCTTAATTGCTTATTCTTTCTTGAATTCAAACAAATAAAAAATGCTCATTAAAGTGCAATTGTAAAGGAAAGAGAATCCAACAAAATAGGGTGTGAAATTTTAACTTCAGCTTCAAAGAGGCTATTTTCTCAAAATAGGTATTTAAATATTAATGTGGTTTGAAAGTGTACTTGTTATTTGATTATTTATTTCAATTATTTGGGGGTTTGTGAGAGATCTGAAGTACTTTATAAAAAATATAACCTATGTAATCTTTGTGTTACAATTTTGTCTTTTTATTCTTACAAATAATCTATTTACACAAACAATACAGGCAAACAATTTTGAATAACTTTTTGTTGGAAAATGTAGAACTACAGTCTTTTATAAAGAAAATACTTTAGTGAATATGCAACTGTATTAAATCACTTACTATGGTATTTTGCAGATTTTTTTATGAATTGAGATGGTTTCTAAGATTAAATTATGCTGCCTTCTTTGCTTTCAAAACAGGAGGGATATGGAGTAATAGTACTGAATCCCAATGAAAACTATATTGAAGTAGAAAAGCCGAAGATCCACGTACAGTCATCTTCTGATAGTTCAGATGAACCAGCAGAAAAACGGGAAAGAAAAGATAAAGTCTCAAAAGAAACAAAGAAGCGACGTGATTTCTATGAAAAGTATCGTAACCCCCAAAGAGAAAAAGAGATGATGCAGCTGTATATCAGAGTAAGTAATAAGATTATGGCTTTCCTTCATTATTTCTTTTACTTTATTTGTATTTTATTTCATAGATATTATTTTATTTTTTTAAAAGAAACTTAATTCTTTAATTTTCAGCCATTCATATCCCATGGTTGTTACTTGGATGAAATGTTTTGTTTTTTTTATTCAGAATTACAAAATACGTCCTTATTTCAGTGTGATATTTTACTTAAGTTTCAAAAGCAATTAATAATGCACCATACAAAACATCAGTCTTCATCTTGGGTGGTGATGGTTTTAATACATTCTTTTCCTATGAGCAACCATCCATCCACGGTGTTTAAGCTTAACTTCCGAAGGCAGATGGAGGGAGGAAGAGTAATTAATATCTTAATAAATATTTAAACTAGAATATTTTAGGGATAGTGTAATGAGGGAACTCTCTCCTTTGCTCTTTTCTTACCCAGTGAACCTTGCACTTTATAATGCTAGCAGCATGGGATTGTTATAGCAGTGCTGCCCAAGGAGTTCTAATTCGTAGGGGCCACAAACAATTTTATTTCAACTTTGACACATTCTGTTTGATATACATACTGTGCCTTGTATATATGAGACATATTTATGCAATTTTCAAAACCCTTATTATGGGTCCTATAAATAGAATTTAATAGTAAAGCATGTCAAAAATGATACTGGGTAAGTGAAATAGTAAATTGATATATTCTTTAAAAGTAAGCAATTCAGAACATTTAAGCATAGACAAATTAATACTTTATAAATTATATTGTAGGATAGTAGTAAAGTTTCAGATTAATCAGTTTGAGCTATTTGTACATTTCCTTTAAAAAAAGTTTACTAATAAAATATTTCATACCATCTTTGAGGGGAATACATAACTTTCTGAGTTCTTTTCTTCATCCTCGTCTGTTGCATAATCCCTATATTTTTGGGAATTACATTCCAAACTTTCAAGACTATAGGTCAGTTTGTTGAGTAAATTAGGACAGTTAAACAGTATGAAAGCAGCATATAAATTCTCAAGACCCAAAAAGGTATCCAGACCAAGAATACCCAAAGCTCATCATACAATGACTCAAGCAAAAGTTAGTCACATTGCAGTATTTAAATTTCTGAAAAGCATCTCACTATATAATATATTTTTTGAAAAACAAAAACAGTGATTACATTGGAATCAATATGTAGCTTGCTCGTTCTAATGTAGGTATATTATCGTTTTTCTTTCGTATGCCTGCATAAGTGTCATGGTGTCACCTTTATCGGTTGTCCTAAGCTTTCTAATTATATGATCCAGTCTGTCAGCCACCATTCTTAGGACAGTTAAAAAAAAAAATTAATTCTGATATCCAGATTTCAAAAACGAATTGTAAAAGTTTTTGAAATATACAGATCATTAAGAAAATTCACATGCTTCTGTAAAATGTAAACAAAAGGTGATTTTATGTATTGTTTTTCTTCCTAAAGTTTCTTTTATTCACTTATGATATATACAGATTATGCATCTGTTTCTGATATCTGTCTTGTAGGTTTTATATCTCCTTTTCTATTTTCTCTTGTCACCACTGCATGGATATTTTGCTTTTGTTCTCTTGTATGTGTGCATTTTCTTTCTTCTGTTTTCAAATCTGTTTCATTTATCTCTGCCTCTATTTTTCTTCCTATATCAAGGGAGAAAAATCTTTTTATTTTGCTTCATTTTTAAGATCTCTCTTTCCCTTTGTCTTTTTTCTTTAATTCTGTTATCTCTTTTACACTCCTGCCATTTCTGCTTCTTTCCTTATCATGTCTTTTTGCTTCTTTCTTTCTTGTCCCATTTCACTCATCAGTTTCAGTTCCCATTGAAAGCACTTAAAGCAAAAACAGACTCTTTTAGATAATACAACTACATACCTGATAGTCTTAGTTAAGAGTGTCCTTTTTCCTTAATAAATACCCTTTCTCTTAAAATCTTCTAGAATTGTGCAAAATAGCAGAGTTAAGCTGGTACTCTTCAGACATAGTTTTAGATAGTAAGGTGTGATCCTGTGGTGGAGAAAGAGAAGAATGATTCATGTTGTGTAAGGTGCCTTAATTCTTAGGTAGATTTGATCCACTCAAGAAGTGACCTCTTGTACTCTCCTTTCCAATACATGTCTTCAAAAGTGTTGTAATTTTCAGACACAGAGCATGGTGTGTGATGGGGATTAATTAGCATTAATTTATATACTTCTTAACTATTTACATTTTGATGTTGATCATCTAGTGTTTGGAACAATCCCATGAGGTAAGTGGATCAAATAGTTTTATCCTTATTTTATAGTTAAGGAAACCGATGCACAGATGGCTCATTTTTGTCTAAGAGAGCAGATAACTAGTAAATGGTGAAACGAAGTATTGAAACCAGGACTTCTAATTGTAGATTCTTTCTCCTCTTGCTTTTTACCACATTGTTCTAACCAGTTGGAAACAAAATATATACATGAAATATGAAAATTAAAACAATTATAATAAGAGCACCATATGACAAATGACATCTGATGATTAATAGATTTTTATCAGTTATTTAATAGATATTAAATAATAGTTAATATCTAAACAATTCCTATATAATACATATTTATAACAAATAATAAATGCACATAAATATATTACATTACGTATATATACATATACATGTTCTCTTTTAATAGGATCACTAATATTGATCCAATTTTACATGAGAAGACAGTGAGTCAAAACTTAGTAATTTCCCCCAAAGTAACATAGCTCTTAATGTAAGCTCCATGAGGGCAGGGACTTAGTCTGTTTTGCTCACTGTTATATCCCCAGAGCTCAGAATAGAGTCTTCATAATAAATTTTTATTTGGTAAGTAAGGTGGTGGAGCCAAGATTAAAATCCCAAACTACTACTTTTTTTTTTAATATGTCCTGCATCATTAAAGTATGCTACTTGATCGTGATGAAACTCATTCAAACAATCCAGAACAAACAAAAAATTACAGTGTTGGTCCTCTACCCAGTCCAGTGGCTAAGAAAAGATTACGGAAATTGATGAAAAGAAGTCAGTTTCTCAAGATTGATTGATTGATTGATTTTAAGATTTTATTTATTTGTCAGAGAGGAGAGATCACAAGTAGGCAGAGAGGCAGGCAGAAAGAGAGAGGAGGAAGCAGGCTTCCTGCTGAGCAGAGAGCCCGATGTGGGGCTCGATCCCAGGACCTGATCATGACCTGAGCCGAAGGCAGAGGCTTTAACCCACTGAGCCACCCAGGCGCCCCTCAAGACTTACTTAATACTTTGATCTATACCTTTTCATCTGAATCTATGGAAGTGGGATATCCTGTTTTCTTTTTTAGCTCTATCATCAAGGTACTACATTTATGGGTGAAAATGGAAATGTTTCATGATGACCTACTGCTATTTCTGTTTTGCACCCTTGCTGAGAAGAGTAGAGCCAGGCCGCTATACTTGTTCCTTGCTCTACACACTTTGTGCTATGTAACTTTGCTTCCTGTTCTTTCCCTTCATCCAAATTCTATCCATGTTGTAGTGCCCAAATGAAATCTCACCTTTTCATATCACCATAATCAGTGACCTCTCCTTACTATGACTCATGGAAGTTGCTGTGATTGGTTAACTTATATGGAATATATCATTTGCTGTCCTGAGATATTTCCTGTGTTTTTGTTTCGTAATATTATTAATATTTATCTTTCATGCCTTTCCACTCCCCATAATATTGTCTGTGTTTGAGCATGCTTTATTGGTCATTCCTTAAGAATGAACAGAAATGAGCTAATTTTTACAATACTACAGAGCATACTATGAGGAGTCAGAAACTGATAATAAACCCACTCACTAGAATCCAATACCCTTCAAAGAGACCAAAGCAAAAAAGACTAGGGCTTAGTCTAGAAATAACTGGATAATGTGACCTGCAGCATAGAAATGAGGGATATTCTGGTATCAAACTGGAGCATAAGAGGACAAATACTCAGACTAAGGAAGATCTTTTAAAAGCACTTTATCATATATAGGTAGAATATAGGCAAAAGTGACTTGATGCCGATCTATGTAATACCGAGTTGGAATTGCTTAAATATCTCTTCCATAGGAGACTTAATTGTGGGCTGTGGTGATAGGAAGTAAAGAAGAGAGATTAGACCCAGAAGGTTGGAAAAAAAAAGTGCTGCGAGTGGAAGGGGGAAGGAAATTACATGGCCACAGAAGGAAAAATCCAAATGTGGAGGAGACATTTACAGAGTAAGAATCTTGGCAAAGCCCGGCATTACACATTGAAGATACTCAAATATTTATGGCTTGATTGCTTGTTGACATCCATCAAAAATCTTATCCCTTAACATGAGAGATATTTGGTGTTTAGTTTTCTGATGGATTTTTTCAGCATTTATGTGAATTTTTGCAATTGTTCAGAAACAGCCAACTGATAAACTGATGCTCTTTCAAAAAATATGTTTTTGATGCTCTGACTTGGGTTATGTTCAAAATATTGGTGAAGGCTAATAAATATCCCATCTTCTCTGTACCTGTTCTCTTCTATACTAAGGCCACTGGAGTCATTTCTATCTTGTGTTTTAGCAACCAAATTTAATTTTTTTAAGTTACAGTCAATGAATGTTTAATCTCGAACCATTTTATTTTCCTGGTATATTTAAATATTTGAATTTTCTTTTTTTCTGGAATCTGTTAAAAAGCCAAAATCTCCTTTCAAATTTTGTAAATATTCAGGCCTAAAACTTTAAGATTAACAAAGTGTAGTTTTATTTTACATACTAAATGAGTATAAATAGATATGACTAACTATTGGATTATGTAGCACATTTCTGATGCATTAGAAGCAGAGCTTGAGAGATCAAAGTACTTACTGTTTCATGTGGCAACTTTCCTTAAGTATGAAATAATATACTTTCTGGCATATATTATGGCTTATTAAGGGGATTGATTTGGTCTAGGCAATAAACATCATGTCAGACATGCCTGGCAGGAAAACCTGCTTAATATGTTTTGTAATAAGACGGAATTTTTTTGTTCTCGAAAACATCTGCCAACTGAATTCAAGAGTGAAGACAGAAAATGTCATCAATTTAGTGGTAATCCTATAAATTTAGTTTCTTTCTGAGCAACACATAGCAAGACACACAAAATTCCCAGTGCTAATCACCACTGGTTATAGTACTTTGTAAAACGATGAAACAAAAACATTTTATTTTTATATAATGTGTTAATTAATTCATAATGAATTTTAATATTTCAACTGATAAAATTTTAACAAGCATCTTGCCAACAGATCATTTTTTAAAGCATCTGTTTTTTAATGTGTTGGGTTGAGAACTGAGTCAAATGGCTAAATATGTACATATATTCTTTTTAAAAACATATTTCTACCCCCATAATTATAGATACACTATTTTTTTCCCCTTAGACCACCAGGGGCTGCTGCTGTTCATACTGGATTTTGCTTTCCTCTGAAACTGAGTACCCCCCATCACACTGCATCTTTTCTTTCTTCCCTTTTATCTCCTTAGCCCTAAGTCCCTAACTCTTTTAATACATAACTGGAAAGAAAAAAGAATAGGCTTAGCTAGTAATTTAATAATCAGTATAAGAATTTATATTTTAAACATTTTCTACATTCCAAAACATTTACATTTTCCCAAATGAACTTAAAACCAGTAGTCATTGACGGCAGATTTGAAAATAATTATTTTTATTTTCTGTTTTTAATGTCTGAATAACATTCGGAATCATACCCATTGCAGAGATGTAGTATGGAGATGAGATTAAGAGTGCAGAATTTGAATGACCTGAGTTTGAATCCCAGCTCTTTCCACTTTATTTACTGTGACCTCAAACAAAGTTAACTTTCCTATGTCTCAGTTTTTTTGTCTGAAAAAAATGGAATGATAATATATGTAAAGTGAACATGGTTTCTGACACACCGTGTTGGGTCTTCGGGGCTAATAACTTCCTGTCTTCTCTCAAATTCATAATCAACTAAGAAAGTATCCAATCCTTGAGGTCCCCAGCTTTTGTACCTATCATTACCTTATACCAAAAATAATACATCAATTTTACCTTCCTGAGTTTGGAACCCAGTGAACAACATGACAAAGGAATCAGAGAAAAGGAGATCAAAATACCAGCTTTATTAACTGATATAGTTCAAATGGAAAATGTGGCTTAGATCTGTGACTAAATTTAGATTACCTAATATATTTCCCCAAAACACATTTTCATCTATCCTCCAACCATCCACTTCGCCTTTCACAAGGTAGAAAGCAAGTTGGAATGTGTCTTTTTTGCAAGTAGCTTTGAAAGATGCCCAGAAGGGCTGAGTCGAGCATTCTGTTTCTTCCCCCAAATATACTAATCAAGTAAGTCACTCCCCCTGTGGGAGGGAAAGAGTGAGGGATGGTGAAACAAATTGGGAGCGTCACTCCAGCTGAATGGCTCCACCTGGAGCCAGAAGGGAAATGGGTCCCACCTGACAAAAGTTAGCCCCTAATAAAAAAGATTATTAGTAGCACTTATATTTTCTAGCAACTCAATAGAGCAATATTAAAATATAATCATTAAATGTTCACTAAGGTTACCTTAGTTTCTTCATTTTAAGGTTTTCATTTAAAAGGGAAACTGATCAAACCTGATTGCAGAGAAAGTAGCCACAAAATTGTTTCATTTTAAAGCATTTAAAGTGCCATGATTCCATTTTAAATAATCAGAAATCAATCTTTGTATTTTCATGTTTCATACTGCCAAAGCCTAGTAAACAGTTGATTTTTTAATAAATATTTGATGAATGAATACTTGAATAAATGCTTGCTTACATGAACCTACAAAGCAGAAGAGACAGACCTTTCACTATATAAATCTGCTCTTTGATATTGACTAGCACAAGGTTGAAAGAACTGTGATACTGTGTATGACTGATAGATACATGCTAACACTCAGAAAATTAGTACATTGTTCTCTAAACCCACTTAACAACCAGTATTAAGCATACCAAGCATTCTTTGAATTCAGTAAAAACAAGCCAAAAAAGAAAAATTCGAAATTGGTAAAATAATTAGATCTTTAGGTTTAGAACAGAAATTACAATAAAGACCAGAGCTCTGCATTTATTGGTTTTGGTTGACTATTGGCCAAATTTGGTGAGGAATTCTGCTATAAATATGATGTAGTAGAAAGAAAAAGAATTTCAGAATCGAAGAGAGTTATGCTATAATGATCTTAATTTTTTCACAAGCTGTGACGTTGGACAAGTCACCTCTCACTGACTTTCAGTTTCTTCATCTGTAAAATAAGGATAGTGTAGTTATTAGGCTGTTTAAGGAATAAATAAGGTAAATTAATGTATATGAAAACAACCAGTGGGATACCTACTATTCAGTATATTCCATTTTCTTTCTGTTTTCTCCTTACTCTCTTTCCTTTGGGAAGTATGGGGAGAATTATGGCCAAATGAAGTCTTTCCTGATTGGTTTATAATCACTGCTTCTCAAACCTTTGGTCTCAGGACCCTTTTACATGCTTAAACATTATTAAGGTCACTAAAGTGTTTTCTTTATGTGGGTTATACCAATTGATACTTACCACAAAAAGAATTAAATCTGAGAACAATTTTAAGTATTTTAGGGGCACCTGGGTGGCTTAGTCAGTTAAGCATCTGTCTTTGGCTCAGGTCATGATCCCAGGATTCTGGGATGGAGCCCTGAGTGGGACTCCCTGCTCTGCGGAGAATCTGCTTGTCCCTCTCCCTCTGCCCCTCCCCCCAACTTGTTCTCTTGCTCTCATTCAAATAAATCAATAAAGTCTTTAAAAATAATAATAAATAAATATGTATTTTAAGATAGCAATAAGTCCGGGGTGCCTGGGTGACTCAGTCGGCTAAGCGTCTGCCTTCGGCTCACGTCATGATCCTGGAGTCCTGGGATCAACCCTTCATTGGGCTTCCTGCTCAGCAGGGAGTCTGCTTCTCCCTTTCCCTCTACCCTCCTGCCCCCCCCCCCGCCCCCACTAATGCTTGCTCACTCTCTTGAGCTGACTCTCTCAAATAAATGTACTATATGTTGGCTAACTGAACATAAATAAATAAATAAATAAATAAATAAAATCTTTTAAAAAATAAAATAGCAATAAGTCCCTTATATGATGACACAAATAACATATTTTTATGAGAAATAACTATATTTCTCAAGACAAAGAAAAACATGGTGAGAAGTGTGGCATTTAAAAAAAAAAATCTCTTTAATATCTGGCTTAATAGACAGCTGTATTCCACCTCTGTTTTTCTTCATTCACTCCCTTCCGGTATGTTTTTTTGTTGATATTTATGAAGAAAATTTGGCCACATACAGATATGCAGTTATAAAAGGAAGCAGAATTTTAATAGCTGTTTCAGGTAATTGTACATACTCTTCTTTGATGGTACACCAACACTCAACAAAGAGTAGTTTCTTTTTTTTTTTTTTTAACATTTCATTTATTTGTCAGAGAGAGAACACACACAGGGGGAGGAGCAGGCAGAGCAGGCAGAGGGAGAAGCGGGCTCCCGACTGAGCAAGGAGCCCGATGTGGGACTCCATTCCAAGACCCTGAGATCATATAAACTGAGCCAAAGGCAGATGCTTAACCAACCGAGCAACCCAGGCATCCCAAGAAATAGTTTCTTAAAGATTACCTGCTGTATGAATCTAAACCACATCGCTAAGTATTTTGTACTATTTTCATGAAAATCCATTGGTCTTTGTTGTACTTTGAATGGAACTTTTACTCATGAATGATTTTATAACATCATGTATTGGTCATTCGGAAAATAATGTTGCATTGAGTTATGCAGATCTTTGACATGTTGACATATTTTATTATGTAGTATCAAAAAAATTCTATCTATTAATATTACTACCAATTTCATCTGCAAAGATTTGAAGAATTGAAAGACTATTAAACTTACCAGGGAGGATACAAGTTTCCCCAAATTTTAATTTTAGCAAGAAAGCTCAATTTTTATCATTAGCAACAAACACCATCGGTTGTTTTTCTTGAACTGTCAGGCTTATTTTATTTATTTTCAAGAAAATGGCTTCCAAATGCCCAAATGTGAATAATCATCATTTGTTTATCAGTCTTGCAAGTAAAAAGGGTATTCTATTTAAAAAAAAACACAGCTACTTTAGCTCACAACTCAGTTATACAACTACTTTCCTTCTATACAAGCATCATGTCATAATTTTGTTTGCAGGTGCTTTTTTTTTTAATTTAAATTCAATTAGCTAAGGTATAGTACTTGATTAGTTTTTTATATAATGTTCGATGATTCATTAGTTGAATATTAACACCCAGTGCTCATCATATCATGTGCCCTCTTTAATTCCCATCATCTTACCCCAGTTCATCACTCAGAATATTAAACACACATATGCTCAGGGGTTGAAACTTAATAAAAGTAATTTTTACTGCTTCATCAACATTTTTTAGGTGAACTTGTGTGTGTGTGTGTGTGTGTGTGTGTGTGTGTGTCCCCGTGAGTCTGTAGCAGCGAAGAACACAATGACCGCTAACTATAGTTTGGTACCACTGCTGTGATCTGTGCTAAGTCACAAGCAGTTTTGTTCTCCATTGCCTTCTTAACTGCAAATGACAACATAGTGAAAAAGACACAAAATGCCTTAGTATTATTATGTGGAACCCCTGAAAGCTCTCAAAAACCTCCAGAGGCTTGCAGACCATATTTCTAAAACCACTGGTCTACCTCTCTTTTTTGGAGTTGAACATACAGGCAATGAAAGGAAGCAGTTTGTAAGATTAAAATAAGAACCATTTTTCAGTTTGATATGTTAGGCAGCATGAAACTGGAACAGTATGAGTGAGCAGCTATGTAAGCTGAAATAGAGAAGCTAGAACAGGGTAGGAGTGGTTTATTAAGGCATTTGGGCCTATCCATTTTAACTCTTCTCATCTGGACTCAGGGAGCATTATGTGTAGACTACTTCACATGTTCTCCATCGTTCCTCCTTCTTCATAGAAACTAAGATGTCTATACCAGGCCATTGGAATTTGAGGATTTATAATTTGTTTTCTTTTTTCTTTCTTTTTCTTTCTTCCTTCCTTCCTTCCTTCCTTTCTTTCTTTCTTTCTTTCTTTCTTTCTTTCTTTCTTTCTTTCTTTCTTTCTTTTCTTCTTTCTTTCTTTCTTTCTTTCTTTCAAGAGAGGGAAGAGGAGAGGGGCTGAAGGAAAGGGAGAGAGAGAATTTTATGCCAGCTCCATGCCCAGTGCAGAGCCCAACGAGGGGCTCCACCTTACCACCCTGAGATCATGATTTGAGCCTAAATCACGAGTCATACGCTCAAGCTCAACTGAGTGAGCCATCCAGGTGCTCCCTCCCGAATTTGTTTTCTTTTTCTACTGCTCGTCCCTAACAATAGAAGGCTCTGGAGAATCATGTGCCCATTTTGGGTTTAAGCAACTACAGTTTTCATTTCATCCCTCTTTCGCCTAACATGGATGGCCTCTTGCTTCCCAGAAGGGCTCAGATATTTAACCCTGCTATGCAGCTGAGGTCTAATATACTACCGTAGTCTACTAGCTCCTCACCGGTGCTGTCTCTCTGTTTTATGTTTACCTTAACTTTGCAGTGGACTGATTCTGTCGTGGTTAAGAGCTGAGCGCTGGTGTCTGGCACATGCGTACAGGGTTTTACATATAGTATTCACTCAACAAATGTTAGTTATAATTATTATAATATCCTTAATTTACAATTCAAGTTGCATCTGTCTGTGACTTTCTCCATTTCTGAAGCCTTGTTCTTCCTAATTCTCCAAATTGGGTTCCTCTTGTTTCTTGTCTAAAGGAACATTTGGCAGTAACTGTCCAAAATACCGTTGGATTCACCATGATTCTGTCGGGCTTTAAATGTGAATGGTGGTTCTTGCACTTTCACAACTTCTGCTCCCTTTTTTTGGGAAAAAGGGGCAATTTAATACCCTCTGTCTCCCAACTGTCCCCCACCCTTCTGGTTGAGGCCCTTGTGCATATATTTGTCTAGTTAGAAATGGTTTTTTCTTTGTGTTATCCTCACAACTGTCTCAGGTATTACCTTGACTTTACAGATAATGTAAAATGAGACTCAGACATAAATAGCCTTACTCATAGTTGTATACCTAATAAGAGCAACTAAGCTAAGGTTAGAGCCCACGTCTATCAGACGGCAAAGCCTATGTTTTTCCCAATAAACTACGTTGTCAATAGTGAATGTTTTTTTCTAAGTGACTTTCTAAGATTTCTCTGTGTTTATATAAAATATATACACATAAGTGAATGAATCAGTGGATGCCTCCTGAATTGGAAGGCAATTGCTGTGACACAAGACAAATAGTATTCCCCACAATGCAATAGTTTATTCAAGGACTGTTGTTAGAGAGTTGCAATGAGTAGATATATTGAGTGTAGGCCCACATTCTCTTCTCTGCAGTAAGACACCCTCACACTTAATTTTTTCCTGTGTCCCAAACTGTCTGTCCATCTGGGATGTGTAAGTTGCTTGACGGCAAAGGAGTTTGGAGTTATCGCAGGTGGGGATGAGAAAAAAACCTAATTCACCTTATATAGTTGTCTCAAAAGTGCTTTGTTTAATGCAGGTGAACTTTTTTTTTCTTTTTTTTTTTTTTTAATCCTTACCCTGATTTCCACTTGTCTTTAAGTAAGTGTGCCTGTTCTCAGCCATCAGCTTGTTGTTCCACCCCATTCCCCCTCGGTGTTTTCGCCAGCCCAGTGTTCACATATGCACATTATGGCTTCATCAGTCGATGGAAGCACTTCTGTGTGCATCTCTCATGTGTAACAGCAGGGCAATATAACATGTTTACTGAATGACTTGAATATTCACATTTTAGGCTCATCTCATTTCAATTTGAAGTATATATGTGCATTTGTAAACGTTATGAAATTGTATGTTTAGATTTACTTGCTTGGAGCATGAAATTGCTGCTTAACACACTCTATGTATCATTTTCATCTCATACTCCTGTGATATTAATTTCATTCTTAGTGTTATTTTCATAATTTAATAGTAGAAGAAAACATTGATTTTTCTCCTTGAAAATAACAGATTATAAGTTGCAGTTAGTGGCTCATTTAGGGACCCCATAAAAACAAAGATAAAATTTTGAATATGAATCTAAGTGGTCATCTACCAAGACTTTCTCTAATTTCTGTTTGCCCTAAAAATGATTCTTATACTTAAATTTGTTTTCCCAAAAACTTTACTATAGCTCACCAAATGCCCAAGCTGGTGTTTGAAATGTCTCCCTGAGATTTCAGAAAATCTCTGCCCCAGGAGGTGATAAAGAGAAAAATCACAGTCCTGTATTTCAGGATACTGTTATATTTAATAATTCTGAAATAATTTGACATTTTTTAATATCACTACTTTTTATTTAAAAGTCTTTTAGACACTGTGGGCCAAAGTTTCATGTTTCTACTGGAGCAGTAATAATACCGATAATTTCCAAGCTCTATAATGGATTAATAGTTTTTTTTGATAAAGCTGAACCATCAGATAAAAATTAGAATTAGGATTTTATACTGCTAAATTAAGTAAATCTATCAAAACTAAAATTTTTTTTAGTCATCGAGAAGAGGAATTCATTTTTGCAGTGCTGCTGTTCTAAATTTTTGGCAGTGAGGCATATTTTTTCCATATTAAAAAGAGTGAGAATTTATACAAATTCATTCAGCCCACATTTGTTTACTATTTTATATAAACAGTACATTTAGGAAGAACATTACTTATAGGAGAAGGTTTCTACCAGCGTATGTTGCCAAAAGATAGTATCTGAAAGGTGGTAGCCATTTTTCAGGACATACCAAGTCCAATTAGTTTATTTCTAGATGTAGGTGAGGAAACTGAGATTAAGAGAAATTTGCTCAGAATTACACTGTTATTAGTGACAAAGCTGTTACTGGGATCTAGGTTTTCTATTTACCATTCTGGTTATTGAAACGTTTATATTAGAATGAGATTTTTTCCCCTCCATTTTTATTTGTGGGTTCTCTGGCCTTTGTCTCAGTAGCTAATGGGGTTGAGGAAGAAGAACAGAGTGTGTGTGTGTGTATAGGTTACACACACCTATAGGGGAGAGAGATTAGGGGAGAGAGATAAGTGCTCCTTAAGTAATTGAGATTTAAACCTAAAAGTTGGTTGAAAACAATATTCCTAACATAATCGATTTTAAGATCTAAGAGGAAGAATATAAATTTGAAAATCTTAGTACTGTATATATGAATTATGATGTTAACTATACTTCATTCACTCTTAATGTTCTTTGTTTCGATTTCACACAGGAGAGTGAAAAAATTCTCCCAGAATTCTTGTGCAGACTGCATATATAATAATGCCATCAAAGAAAGGCTATTATTTGTGCATATATAGCTCAGTCAATTGAAGATTGCTCAGATTATCATCTTTTTTCATTGATTTTAAAACCTTTTATCACATTTTAACATCTCTGAATTTGGGATGCATCTTAAAAATTAATGGCATATCATGGATTATTTGGTGACTTTTTTTCTCTTAATGGTACATAAAACAGTGCTACCTCTTAAAAATTGATGGTTTTGTAGATGGATGAAATATGGTATGAGACAGGCTGCCTCATTGCACAACTCTGAGGGAACATAATTCCCTCCAGGCACCCCCTGGAGTTGTGCAGTGTGTAGACTCTGGCCTTTTAGCCCAAGTAGAGATGATATGGAGGGTTTGTTCTTTTTCTTAACATTTTACCCCATATTTGACCCCATAAATTGACAAAGACCACCTGCCTACTATTTGGCAATTAGTGACCCCCTCAGTAAATGTTTATTTATTTACTTACACATCATTGTAATCAGTTGTGTCCTTTTGTTTGCCAAAGCCCATGGATAGCAGGTTTGAATTTCTTCCATTACTAGATGTCATATTACTAGGAAGAGGTAGATCTCTAGATGGTAAACGTAGATGGTAAATCTAGGAAGTAATGACTAAATGACTGTTTTAAATGAGGATGTTAGCCCCTCAGTGTCCTAATCATTTTCCTAATGCCTTTTACTTTTAAAATTTATTGCAGCACTTTCAAGATAACCTAAAGTAACTATTCGTATGATAAAAGTAGAGTACCAGTTTTAGGTTGCATTCTGTTAGTCTACCTTCACTGATTTTATACTGTCTCCCGAGTGCTAGATATTAAAGATTAAAAATGGGGGAAGAATAAACGTATAATTTCTACTCAAGACAGGATTAGCCAGGATTACAAAACAAGATACCAAATGTATCTTGAAACTGAAGAAAATGTGTCCTCTTGCATAGCACAGCTTTGATTGGACCTCTTCACATTTCAATGCAGTTAAGCACTATTTACAAAATGTTGTGCTTGCTATAGCTGTTTGTGAGATACGCAGGTGGAAAAGCCAGAATCTTTGTTCTCTGGGAGCTCAGGCACAGTCTTGTGGAGAGGCCGAAATATTCTTAAGCAACTCGGATAGGCAGTTTGTGGTAAGGATTTTGAAGCAGTTCATATGTTGCATTCGAAGCATACAAGAAAGGGAAAATGTATCTTTCAGAATTATTAATATAGCATTAAAATAAAAGTCAGAAAGGTAGAGATTCAATAATAGAACACATCGAATTTTACAATTTAAGAACTACTTTATACATTTTCTATATTAAATACAACCTATTGCAATGAGAACCTCAAGTTTTATGCAGATCGCTTATATAAAATCTATTCTATTACGTTATTTAACGTGATTTTTGTGTCATTGAGTATTAAAAACCACTTAAAAATTTTGCCACTTTAAAGAAATTAATTTGGTAGGTGCTTCTAGTACATTCTGGAAACTCTAATAATTCAATTTTCAGTGATATAGTGGGATTTATTCTTGATGTTTAAATTGATTTTGCCCTAACTTACAGCCCGAATGAAGCTAATTAAACATATACGTAACATTTCAAAACTTTTAGAACCATCTAATGTCCCTTAACCAAATCTTTCCTTCTGCTTTTACCTTCTCTACCAAATGATCTATGATATATTCACTTTATATCTGTGATATACTCATTCATTGGTTAGGAGAAATAATATAGTCAATAATAATGCACCTAATGTTTTAATGAAGTTTTATAGATCATAAAACACTTTAACTTGTACTTTATTCTTTAGGGAATATAAGATGAAGTTGATGGTAGTAGTTTTCTTTAAAAACCATTATTTCTATTTAGGTGTACATTTTCTTAATTGCTAATGATATTATCGATGTTTGTTAATTTCTTCTTATGTGGGTTTAAATAGTTGTTTTTGGCAAAAGATCGAACCAAGCAACTTTCTTCAAAATGGATTAAAATGATGAATAAATTAATCTTCATGAGATTCTTTATAGCTTCTTGTTTTTTTGCAAGTTACTCTTAACTATTGGCGTATCTTATGTAAGGTAGTTTAAGTAGGTGTTTCTGAGGAGGTTCCATTCTGATTTCAAAGTAATTCTGCTCTTCCCTCTACCGTGCCTTCCTTCTTTACACCTCCCCTCTCGTGACGCTGGCTTTAGTTTTTACTAAAAAAGTTGAATGTAAGTTAATCTGTTTGTGAAAATATTGTAAGCTTCATTTGGATAAAGATTCTGAGTTAATCATCTCTTTCTGTCCTGTGGCATCTAACAGGCTGCCTTGAATATACATAATAGTCAAAACTTGTTGGATGGGTAAATGGACTAAATGACTTTACTTTGAAATTTGACTTTACTTAAACAATGGCCATAGGAGAACTGCCCCCTTTTTACCTCTCCAATATCATTTCCTCCCCATCTTTTCTTCACTTATTCTATTCTATCCCCACTGGTCTCTCGGTATTCTTGAAACATGTTAGGCATACCTGACTTTCAGTCTTTGCATTGACTGTTCCCTCTGTCTTTGGTGTTCCGCCCCAAATATAAGCAGGGCTAACTTGCTGAAATTCTTCAAGTATTTTTTCCATTATCATCTCAATAGAGGTATACCCTCACTATACTAATTAAAATTACACCCCACCCATTTCCCATTCCCTTT
Source organism: Potos flavus (assembly GCA_028534135.1). NCBI lineage: Eukaryota > Metazoa > Chordata > Mammalia > Carnivora > Procyonidae > Potos > Potos flavus. Next base: position 60,325,914 of record CM052895.1, on the reverse strand, counting down.
ACCTAGCTCTACTTTTTTTTTCTTTAACACTATTCCCTTCTAACCTATCATATAATTTACCTATCCATTTAATATTGTTTATTACCTGTCTCTCCTGTTAGAGATTGCTGGTATCTTTGTCTTGTTTTGTCATTGATATGCCCCAAGGGTTTAGCACAGTACTTGGCACAAAGTAGACACTGAATAAATATTTGGTGATGAATCTATAGGCTGAAAGGTATTGTTTCATTTAGATTGTCATCTGCTGGTGGGGATTGTCTTATCAATAGTTCATTGTATATGGTACTGTTTCGAGAGCTTACTGTGTACTAGACACTATGCTAAGTTCTTCGTATGTGTATCACATTTTATATTTAGTTAGCCCACTTTTCACTCCATTAGGAATTATTTTCTAATGTTTTTGTGTCTTGTACTTAATTAGATGTTCACTGTGCCTTATTCGTCTTTGTATCCGCAGTGGCACATGGTGGGTACCCAAATACTAGTTAAATGAAGAAGTGAGTGGTAAATTTTTTGACAACTGTGGCAAACTGACATTGTAGGGAAACTCATAAAATGGTACCCCTTGGCCTTAGTGACCAGATTAGAGAAAATATTTCTTTAAAAATTATAAAAAAACAAGCACTGAAAATATTAAAAATTTTTAAAGATATATTTTAAAATGTATTTAAGTAACAAGGAATGTGTCACATTTCCTTTAAGTGGTATTAAATCTTGTTAATAGTTTGAATAACAGTAGCCACCACTGAGCTAAAAGTATGCAGCAAAACGGTTGCCTGTAACCTGAGATATTTCAAAAATTTTGAAAGGTTAGTCATAAAATATGCTGTATTTAGAGGTCTGAACATTTTTCTTTCTCTGTTAAGTAGCCTTCTGGCTTACTGCCCTGTATAGTTTAGGGCACACTCATGGAGCTAGAGTAATCCTCTAAAAAAGACACTGAAATGACCCCATCAAGTCCAATCAGTTGTGCCAGACTTTATTCCCACCCTGCATTCTGAGGAATTTTTGTCTTTGCCGGGTTTCCTTTGGTTTCACACCCAGATTTGCCCTACTCTACATAATGAGGATGATCTGCCTGGCTTTGGTTCAGCAGCTGCCCAAGATACTGCTTTCTCCAAAGCTTGGCTAGTGTGCCAAGGGACCATCTCACTGGTCAGAGGTGGGAGGTAGGAAGCGGATATTCTGGACTCATGTCTCCAGCCCTTATTTCTGGGGAAAGAAATCAGCCAGTTACATTAAATATCCTAAGTTGATATAGTAATATAATTCTCAAAATTAGGCCAGAAAGATTACCTAGTTAGCTTGTAATTGTCATTTTTAGACATTTGGAATGAAATACTCTTTTCATAATAGTCAATTGAACACTTAAAATGGAACATTATGGAGAAGTATCTCATTATTGGACATTTTACAAGATTCTATTCAGATTCGAAAGCATTCTTCACAGTCTTATCCTATATTTAATAATACTTAATCTTGACTTTCCATCTTTAATAAAACCTTTCTTCACCCCCCCTTTATCCTTTGTGTCAGTGCAAAAACAAACGTGTACACGAACACACAAGTATTCACAGCCTCCCTCTTGCCACTGTGTATATTACATTTAGTGGAATTTTCAGTAGTTTTCAAAATTAAGATCACTGAGAATATATATTTACTGCCCAAAGTAGACCTCTAATTATTTAAAAGAAAGGCTTACACATAGTTCATCCCTGCATTCTCAGGGCTCAAATAAAAGTCTATTTAGCAAGGTTGTCTGTGCTAGAACTATCATTTGATTTACCCTGTAGTCTCTGGTTCCTTTAGTGCATAAGGGAATAAATTCAAATTATGGTGAGTTACCAAGATTGTCCAGGTGAAGCTAGTTAAGACTTTGAGGGAAACTTATTATTGACACTATTTTGATATTATACTATTACTCTTTCAGTCATCAAACTGAATCATTGCATTGAAACCTGGTATTACTTATATACTTATTCACAGGAAATGTGCAGATAGTAACTCCAACACTTGAAGCATTTGAATGAATTTCCATTTACAAATATGCTCTGGCATAAATACCATTGAATATATTTCATTATATGATAAATTTTTAAATTTGGAGAAGTGATAAATTATAATATTTAATTTTAAGATTAAGAATATTGGCAAAGACATGATTAGTGAGCCTGTTTATTCAAATATTCTAATACACATTAGTTCCGAGTTCTCTGTTATCTCTAAATAGAATATACCTGATCAAGAGTGTGCCACTTTATAAACGAGAAACATAACTACATTATAAATTCAGTGATTTGAGTACTATCTGTAGTTTTGTTGTCTTGTGTACAGTGGATTAAATAGACTTAAATGTGACTAGATTTGATTGGGAATATGGGTATAGAGTCAAAAGAGGCAGAGATCAAGTATGTGACTAAAGATAGCATTAGCCCTAAACAATGGTCTCTAAGCAGATTGGTGTAACTTACAAAAGCAATCTACATCAGACTCAACCAACTATCCTTGATAAGTTTGTGGTCCATTTGTTAGCTCGCTAAAGAAGCTTTTTTTAAATACTTCAACCAATAAGTTTTTAAACACTTCATCAAATATTTATTAAACTGCACTGTACTAGGCACTTGGAATATAAAGATCAAGAAGACATGACCCTTCCCACAGAAATTAAATAAGAAGAATGCACTGGATTCCAATTAGTACTTGAGTTAGGGGCACAGGTAGGACTTAAGCCAGTTAAGAGTTGAAAGTGGAAGCTCCAGGGAAAGTTTCCTAGAGGGGTGATGATACCTAAATATATCTTAAGTTATCAAATCTAAAAGAGGACAGTGAAAGTTGAAGAAAGGAAGTAGAGGGAAAAGTGTTTTCTTTCATATGCTTTAGAATTTTGTCTTTCACGTGTAAGTTCATATACTATTTTAAATTGATTTATTTGTTTGGTGAGGTATGAATCCAGTGTCATTTTGTTAGTGTGAGTGATTATCCTGACCCTCTTTCTTCAAGAAACCATCCTTTTGTCAATGATATTTAAGTGTTCTATCTACTAGAAATTTGTTTTTATGTTTATTATGTGGATAGTTCACATTTACGTTTTTTCCAAATAATCAGTTGTCCTAACTCCATTTTGAGAATAATTCATTTCTCCCCCACCTTTAACATAGATTGAATTCTTATGTTCTTGCCCTTTTTTCCTGGGTATTGTTCTATTCCTTTGAAAGCTCTGTCCACACTTGCCAATACATTCTAGTGTAATTTTTGAGATTTTATTGTACTTTTAGTATCTGGCAGTGTCTTAACATAGTAATAGTCCTCATTTTCTTCTATCCTTCTCCTTTCCCACACACCGATTTCAGGTTAGGAATTTAGTTCTAGTGCCACCACCACCACCAATCTCTTATCTCTCCCCTCTCTCTCCCTTTCCCTCATTTCTGTCTTCATTATCACAAGATTAGATTATAGAGATTATAATTGTTTACATTAGAGTGTTTCTTTTCCTAGTATAATTATTTTACATTTGCAGGCTGGCAAAATAATATTTGGTTTTATAATATATCTATTTAACTATTTCCACTCTCACTACCAGTCTTTTTATGTCATTTCCTAATGCATATGTGCCTAATTTTATTTCTTAAGTAGTTGAAATAGATGATAGATTTTATAAGTAGTTATAAAATGTGGATTTAGAAATACTGTTCAGATGGCCTGCGGGTAGGATATGGTAATCCTTTAGGTGAGGGTTAAAGAAGAAGAAGAAATAAAACAAGTCTCCTAAGACCTGTCTACTCCATTGAGTTGTAATGAGAATCAAGTAGTGAGGTAGTTGAAGTCACTTTAAAGATTTATAATATATGTAATATAAGGTGTGTTAGTGTTCATACCTTTGTGAGAACTGAAATTTCAACCAATGAAATTACTACAATGACCAGTGAGAAATAATAAGTCATTTTATATCTCTGGAGCTCAGTTTTTTCTTCTGTAAAGTGGATAGGTATGCAAATAAGTAGGAAGCCATAAATCTGAACTTTTATGATTCTATGAAATAATGAAATAGTTCTTACTTAAATAATCATTTTTTCCCTTTTTCTCCCATACTTAAAATGAGCTCCTTTACTAAAAACTTCTATTGGCTTCAATAAAAGGAAAGGAATGCCAGGTTAAATTTTATTAGTCAATTGTATTCCATCTGTAATACTCCCTGAAATATAAAAATACTTAACTGAGATCATGTCACAAAATGAATGAATTCTGCTTTGCCTTAGTGATAATCTTTTAGTGCTACAGAATATACTCTTACAGAATAAAACCTCAAGGACTGAGAACCCCTAATATTCAACCACAATCACAATTATATAAAATGTACTAGTTTAACTTGAAAATAGTGTTGTTAACATTGGAGATTCAGATTTATTTAAATGGAAAATTTCTTATCAGTGTGCACTGACCTTCACAACAGGTATCTAGAAGGAACACTTTACCCAGTTAATTCGTAAAGTCAGTATATAGTTCTGGGGGAAAAAAATGTTCATGTTGACTCCAAATGTTAAATATATATGGGATTAATCTTGCCCATTCTGCGATATAGCACATTTGCAAATAATCATAATTAGACATTATTCCAGAAAGAACCTAATTTTTTTAATTTCTAGGTTATAGTTGTCACTATAGTTGTCACTCACTGTGATGCTGGGTCCCAGAAGGATAACAGCAGACAAAGGCAAACATGCAAGTTCCTTTAATGTAGATTAAAAAAATACAAAAACTTAACTGCTCGCAAACAGTACTGTAGGGAGCAGAGGATTCAGTGATATGCTCTAAGCAGGAAGGGCTTCCCTGGCTGGCCCCCAGGTGTTCACAAGCCCTTTGATGCTAATAACACCTGGTCACAGTAAGGATCCTATCAGATATTTGAGACTCCCTACTTCACACATACCCACCTACCTTCCCCCATCTTTCCTGATGTTCTTATGACTCCTCCCAACTACTGTGGAAGCTCTGGTTGTAAGTCCTCTTGCTCTCCAGATCATATAAACTACTGTGGCATCTTCCTCAGTGTAGTCTACGAACTGGAAGAACTGAAGGTCACTTTTCCAGGCATACCCACATTTCAGGCCTAAGGTTTATTTTTACAACTAGGAAAAGTTGATCGTCCTTAGATTTAAACACACACACACACATACACACATGTGTATTGGGGAATACATGCACGTGTGTTAATAACTGATTTTATAAGGTTATGAAGATTTAAACATAGCACACCTGCATATGTATGTATGTATGTATATATACATATGTAGAAGTACTGTGATGTTAAGATTATGGGATCTGAAGTCAGAGAAACTCTACTAACTGCATTATGTTGGGCAATTAAATTCTCCAAGTATTCCTTGCCTTATGTGTAAAAAGGAGATAATAGTAGCTGCTGCCCAGGGTATCATGAAGATTGAATGAATTAGAGCATATCGTGCATTTAATACAGAATCTAATTCAGAGGAAGCACTTTGAAAAATGTTAGCTGTTGTTATCACTGTTTTCATGGTTTTAGGATTTCTTGAAAATGTCATACCTTTTTATTTTCTTGTCCTTTTGAGCTGGCCCAGTTTTCATCTAATAGTTTTTTCATCTTCCATGAAGTTCTCTTAAAATTTAATATAGCTAAAGAACGTAGCAGATTTATAGCAATAGGAGAAAATCAAATACAAGCATATTTTACCTTCGAGACAAAAATTTGCTTATGTCATTCACTGTTCAAAATACGAAGTGAACTTTGACTGGATTTACCAAATTATTACAGTCCTCAAGTAAGAGAGGGTTTTTCTGTTCTGTTAAAATACAGATTTATAAAGAATATTATTTAATAAGAATTACTAATAACTGATTTTATAAGGTTATGGAGATTTAAACACAGCATATTTATCAAGTAAAAGACATAGATCATATAATATATGTTCTTATTAAAATTTACCTTTTAAAATTATTTAATATTTCCTTATAGCATTCTATTTCTAGGTGTTAACCTTTAGGACAATATGACAGTGATCTCATAATCTCATGTTTATGAACTCGATAGAAAATTTAATTCTTGTTACATTCTGTATTCTTGTGTTAGTTAAGAATAATTTTGTTTTAAATTTAATTTCCAAGTTACACATTCCTTTGTTTCATAACCTCTGCTTTTCAAAGTATCTGTGGAAATTTTTTTTCAATTATTTGTTGGTGTCTTATTCTAAGACCCCCAAGGTTTGGCCCATGCTTCTTGAGTTAAGATGTGCTCCCAATCTTCCAGTTAGGTCAACCAAAAAAATTAAGATATGATAGAAGGTCAGTGAAAGAAATTCATATCAAAACAACCACTCACCATGTCATTATGACAGCCTGCTGTAACAAATGTGCCTCTGTTTTAACTTATGACAATTAATTGCTAAAAGTAATTTAATCTGACAGAGGCAGGGTGTTGAAAGGCTCCTGGAGATGTCATAAAAGCGACCTTTCTGCCCATGTCCTGCCAAAAGCCGTTTTTAACAAGGAGCTAAGGAAACAGTGCAACTTCTTTTGTACTTCGTTAATTAGTTATTGATTTGAAACAATGCACTTCCAAATACTGTTAGAGAAGTTAGACGCCAGCAAGGTCACTATATGACAGGCTAGTCCTGATAATCTTTATAGCGTATGAGAATTCTTTGAAGCTTTTTGTCTATTAGCCTAAAATTGAGACTGTCTGATTTGCTAAAATGTCTGCAGTTTCATTTTATCATTAAACTTTTCGGTTTAAAATATTTTATATATTATTAATCTGATACTTAGTCATACTTCATTACATGATGTGGTTTCAATTTTCAGAATCCTCACTTGTGGATTTAGTCTCAAATAAGTACATATTCCTTAGAGAGAGGTATATGGATTGATTGGCGATGCCAAAGAGAACAAGGAAATAATATTTTAGTCTCAAAAAGAGAGGCAAGGTAGGGGTGCTAGAATTCATTTATTGAAATCACTAGTTGATCTTTTATTTGGATATTAAATTTTTAATAAAGTATTTAAGTATATAAGTTAAAACTGCAGGGTATTCTACGAATACCTGGGTGGCTCAGCCGATAAAGCGTCTGCCTTTGGCTCAGGTCATGATCCCAGGATCCTGGGATCGAGTCCCGCATCAGAAGTTCTTGTTCAGCAGGGAGTGTACTTCTTTCTCTACCTGCTGTTCCCCCTGCTTGTGCTCTCTCTCTCTCTCTCACAAATAAACAAATAAAATCTTAAAAAACAAACAAAGAACTGCAGGCTTTTGTACAGGTCAACCTGCAAGGTAATGTGGACAACAGAAAGATCAGAGGGAGAGTGAGCACAACACAAGGTTAAAAGTTTTTTTTTACTTCCTACTTCTTGTCCTCTAATCCAGAATTGCACTAATTAGCTGTTTGTCCTTCAACGAATCGACTCCACCTCTCTGTGTCTCATCCCTGCAATGGGAACCGTAATAGTACCTACATCACATTATGATAGTGAAGATTGAATGAATTAATACATGTAAAGTGCTTAATCAGCAGCTGGTATGTAGTAACCATCTGATAAATGTTAGCTGCTATTATTGCTATCGTAATAGTAATAGTACTTTAAAAAAATAAAATATAGTCCCTGCCCTTAATTTTGTAAGAACTTTGTATTTTATGTATGCAGTATTTTCAATAGATAAAGATAAATATGATTATTTTATTATTTTTCTTACTAAATAAATTAGGCTATGTTTGCTATCCGTAGAAAATATTAAAATAGCACGCAAAATTGTCTTCTGTGTTTGTGTTTAATGATGAACAATAAAAGGAACGTTTGGTATGCTCTGGTTTTAAAACCAGACAGCTGATAAAATAAAATAAAATTGTTATTTTGCTAAAATAGGTTAAATTTTTCAGTTTAATTGTTTAGATGGTGAGAAATCTAGGTTTACAGTAGATAAAATGTTTTTCTTAGTATAGAAACATTCAAAATGCCTGATTTTTATTAAAAATTTTGTATTAATTGGGACAAGCTGAAATTTTTTTTAAGTTACATTATATCAGTAAATATACTTCTTTGCAAATAGATAAAACTTCATGGAAAACCGTTATTGTGCTGAGCACTAGTTTTATGTAGTAAATACTTGTTTAACAACTCCATTAAGAAGGAAATGCAGATTAAAGTACTGATATTTACAATTATTAGTTGACAAAATTAATCTATAAAAATCTGAAGGTGCTATATAATGCCTGTTGTTGGCTGAGTGTAAAGGAAAGATTGATCTCACATAGTATGATGGGAATATGAGAGAGCAATATGGTAACATTTATTAAAATTAAAAATACATTTTGAAAAATTAAAAATACATAAACCTTTCAACCTAGATGTCCTATTCCTAGAAATCTATCTCATGGAAGTTAAACTATCTCTAATTCAATCTGTATTAGCAATAGTTAAAAGATATTAATTGATAACCAAAATTTAATATCTAGATTTAAAATCATAAGATAGAATAGGCTTCTAATAAATCAGTTCTAGAACTGCTATTTTGTCCTAATTTTTAAAGGTTAAAATACTACTTTGAAGGGAGAGACCAAGACAGCATATTAAGCGGATCCTAAGCTAACCTTGTTGCATGGATACAAGTAGATAGCACTCCTGTCAGTATGAATAACCCAGAAAGTGACCTGAAGACTGGCAAAACAAAGTTCACAACTAAAGATAGACAAGAGGCTACATCCAAGAGGGTAGGAAGGGTGAAGATGCAGTGGGAAACTAAATGGACTGCAGCCATCTGCAGGGGTGAGGCATGAACAAGAAGGGCAAGAAACAGACTGTCACACTAGGGAGACCACACAGAGAATATGAATCCTATAAATTTGGTGTTGAAAATGAGAGGGGCCAAATTTTGCAATTTACTGCAACTAAAGGGACTTAAAGGCTGGAATTTTAAAAATAAGAGGGTTCAGCTCTGGCAGGGTGTCGAGGACAATAGGACACTGAGTCTCAACCCTTAAAGAGGCAACACGACAAACAGCACCCAAAAATACAGCATAGAAACAGCACTTTGAAAACACCTGGGGCACACGGGAGGAAGAGTTACTTACCCAACTCAAAGTACACCCTGAAAGAGCCAGTTTCATGGAGGGATTTCTTCAGGAACAAAGGAGCTGCAAGACACCATCTTTCTTCCCTGCCAAGCATAAACCAGCACAGTGCCTAACTTGCTTATACCAAGCCCCATCCCCTCGCACTTCTGCATATCTTCCCTTCACATTCACACTCACCTCAGTCCTGGCACTGCAGTTCCCCTCCCCCAGAAAACCAGAGCAAATGTTGCCAACACCACGTCTCCCAACCAGCGTACTTTGTGGGGCCTCAGTCCCGGCGCTAGTGGTGGCAGATCCTGAAGAAGCCCAAGGTTCATCTTGTTAAAATGAAAGAATAGGGCAATATCACAGCAAGAGACCTAAGTGAAACAGATATAAATAATATGCATGATAGGGAATTTAAAGTAATGATCATAATGATACTCACTGGACTTGAGAAAAGAGTGGAGGACATCAGCGAGACCCTTAACAAAGAGTTAAAAAAACATAAAAAGGAACCAATCAGAGATGAACAACACAATAAATAAAATTTAAAATACATTAGATGGAATAAATAGCAGGCTGGAGGAAGCAGAGGAATGTATTAGTGACCTGGAGCACAGAGTGATGGAAAGTAGTTAAGCTGAGCAGGTAAGAGAAGAAAATTACACAAAATGAGGATAGATTTAGGGGACTCAGTAACACCGTCAAAGGTAATAACATTAGCATGATAGGGATCCCAGAAGGAGAGAAAAGGGGACAGAAAATTTATTTGAAGAAATAATAGCTGAAAACTTCCAAATCTGGGGAAGGAAACATATCCAGATTCAGGAGGAATGGAAATCATTGAACAAAATTACTCAACGAGTTCCACACCAAGACACATAGTAGTTAAAATGGCAAAAAGTATTGATGAAGAAAAAAAATTTAAAGCAGCAAGAGAAAAGACCATTACATACAAGGGAAAAGCCCCCAAGGCTATCAGTGGATTTTTCAGTAGAAACTTTGCAGGCCAAAAGGGAGTAGCATGATACATTTAAAGTACTGAAAGAAAAAAATTTACAGCCAAGAGTACTCTATATAGAAAAGCTGTCACTCAGAATAGAAGGAGAGAGAAAGATTTTTCCCAAACAAAAGCTAAAGGAGTTCATGACTACTAAACCAGCTCTATAGAAAATGTTAAAGGGGATTCTTTGGGAAGACAAGATCATATAAAAGTAAAAAAAAAAAAAAAAAAAAAGGTAGGAAGTACAAAAACAGCAAAAATAAGTGTATCTATAAAAATCTGTCAAGGGACTCAGAAAATAAAAGGATGTAAATATGACACCATGTATGAAAAAACATAGTGGGGAGAGGAGTAAAGAATGGTCTTAAACTTAAGTGACCATCAACTTAATTTAAACTGCTATATGGAGAAGATGGTATATGCAAACTTGTAACCACAAAATAGATGTGCAAAAAATAAAGAGAAAGGAATCCAAGTATATCACTAAAGAAAGCCAGCAAACCATGAAAGAGAGCAAAAGAAGAAAGGATCAGAGAAGAACTACAAAAAACACAAAATAAGTAACAAAATGGCTGTAAATGCATACTTACCAATAATTACTTTGGAAGTAAATGGACTAAATGCTCCAATCAAAAGACATTGGATGATGGAATGGATTAAAAAAAAAAAAAAAAAAAAAAAAACGAGAACCATCTATATGCTGCCTACAGGAGACCATTTTAGATTTAAAGACACATGCAACTGAAAGTGAGGGGATGAAGAAACTTTTATCATGTAAATGGATGTCAAAAGAAAGCCAAGTTATCAATATTTATATTGGACAAAATAGACTTTAAAACAAAGAGTGTAACAAAAACCAAAGAAGGACACTATATAATAATAAAAGGGACAACTCAAGAAGAAAATATAACATTTGTAAATATTTATGCACCCAACATGGGAGAACCAGAATACTTAAAACAGTTAATAACAAACATAAAGGAGCTAATACATAGTAATACAATAATAACAGGGGACCCCACTTACACCAACGGACAGATCATCTAAACAAAATCAGTAAGGAAACAGTGACTTTGAATGACGCACTAGACCAGATTTAGCAAATATATTCACGACATTCTGTCCTAAAACAGCAGAATACACATTCTTTTCCAGTGCACATGGAACATTCTCCAGAATAGATCGCATATCAGGCCACAAAGTAAGTTTCAACAAATTAAAAAAGATTGAAGTTATACCATACATCTTTTCTGACCACAACACTATGGAACTAGAAATCAACCACAGGAAAAAATTTGGGAAGACCACAATACATGGAGGCCGTCTGCAACAACGTGGTTGGGTCTAGAGAGTATAATGCTAAGTGAAATAAGCCAGTCAGAGAAAGACAAATACCATTTGATTTCACTCCTGTGGAAATTAAGAAACAAAACAAACAAAGGGGAAAAAGAGAGATAGAGACCAACCAAAAAACAAACTTCTGTACAGAACAAACATGGTTACCAGGGGAGAGGTGGGTGGGGAGATGGGTGAAATAAGTGTCAGGAATTAAGAGTACACTCACCTTGGTGAGCACTAAGTAACGTATGGAACTGTTGAATCACTATGTTGTACATCTGAAACTAATGCAACACTGTATGTTAACTATACCAGAATTAAATTAAATTAAAAGACTAAAATACTACTTCAGTTCAAATTTTTCACAAATTTAGAATATCTGAATTTGTTTGAATGAATTAGGTTTTATAACACACAGAAGTTATAATATGTTTGAACTAATATGGTTTTTATTAGTATATTTTCAGGGTGTTTTAAGAAGTTGATATATAACAAAGTAAATTATTATTTCAGGTATGTAAGTAACTTAGTTATATTCTTGTAGTGTATCTTAAAGCCTAAAACGTTTATTATATGCTGCTTTCCAGGCTTTTTATTTCGCATCTGTTCAGCCTCCCTATCCTATAACCCTATGAGATAGGAACTCAGATTCTCTTTGTTCCCAAAGTTTTTGCTGTATTTTGTTAGAAAGAGGTATAATTTTCGAGGTCTCCCAGGTTTACCTCTCATATACAACTGAGATTTTGAGCATCCAAGAAAGTAAGTTACCAAAGACATAAAGCGGGTTAAACACCACTGTCTGGATAAGAACTGAAGTCCTGTAGTGTGGGGGGGAGGGGGGAAGCACACACATGTGTTTAGGTATATAAATATACTATCTCCGGCAATTGCAAATAATCTTTTCATAGTTTTTAAATTATTAATTCTTTGAAAACAGTTTACACATTTCATTTTTCATAATATAATCACAGACAGATCATCCGATTAACATGTCTCATAAAGCAGGGATATCAGATAATAAGCAGTTACATTTGATCTGCTGATGCCTAACAATAATTGTCCTGCCTACATAAAAGCTCTTCAGGACCCCCAGAAAATCCCTGCTTCCCTGATTACCTACCTTCCATCATCCCCTAAATTTCTGTAAAAGGTTCTATGTATATACTGCCTTACTTTCCTAAATAGAACATACTGAAAATAATTTAACCTTTTCTTGATGACACAGGTTGACATGAGTTTTTGCTATATCATAATTATGGCTTTAGATTCAAATATAGATCCTGTGAGTCATACTTAACTTCTGACTATTCCGTTTTGTTTAGAGAACATTCTAGACCGAACTGTCTGGAATTCTTGACGTGTCATCAGTGTGCTGCCATAAGGCTCATTACCTTTAGAGTTATCAAATAGTCTTCTAATCTTACCCCCTCCCCCAACACACACACATACACACACACACACACACACACACTCTCACTCCAAAGGTATTTCTTTTGCCTCTCACCCTGCTGAATTATTCATTAGATGGTAGTAGCTAAATCAGCCTTGGTGAGTGAAATGCATGCATGCTTTTGGGCCTATGCATCACATCTACCCTTGCCACTCTGGCTTCTCCATTCGTGCACTGATTGTGCCAGCTCTGAGTTAGCCAGTGTCAGAGTCTGATAGATGTAAACTGGCTGAGCGTTCTTGTCTTCTTGATTGTTTGTTGCCTCTTCTGTTATGGGCACTCAGTGGTGAGTGATAATGTAACACAAGGTCTTCACTTAGTATACATCATTACTTTCTATAAGCTTCTAAGAGTGATCGTACCAAGGAGTTATCCCTGTCTCTCAGGATTCATGCTAGGATGTTGTGGTAGGCAACAATGGTCTCCAAAGATACCCACATTCTAATCCCTGGAACCTGTGACTATGTTATTTTACGTGGCAAAAAAAATTTTTGTGGATGTGATTAACATTAAGGACCTTAAAATAGGGAGATTATCCTGGACTAATCATAACCCAATGTTACCATAACAATCCTTAAAAGTAGAAGAGGGAAGCAAAAATGAGAGAGAAGGAGATATGACAATGGAAGAATGGTCAGAAAGATGCAAGGCTGCTGGCTCAAAGGTGGAGGACAGGAGCTGCAAGCCAAGGGGGTAGCCTCTAGAAACTGGAAAAGGCGAGGAAATGGATTTTTAAAACCTTTAGAAAGGAGGGGCACCTGGGTAGCACAGTATGTTAAGTATCCAACTCTTGGTTTCAGCTCAGGTCATAGTTTCAGGGTTGTGAGCTCAAGCCCCTCATCCAGCTCCATGCTCAGCGTGGTGTCTGCTTGAGTTTCTCCTTCTCCCTCTGCACCACCTCCACTAAAATAAATAAATAAATCTTTTTTAAAAATTAAAAAAAAAAAAAAACCCTTGAGAAAAGACACCTTGATTGTAGCCCCTATGTCAGACTTCTGATATACAATACAGAAGGATAAGATAATAAATTTGTGTTTTTAAGCCACTAAGTTTGTGGTAATGTGTTAGTGCAGCAATAGAAAATTTAGACATGTGTTAAATCCTATATCCTGAGAAAGTATGTATCAATAAACTCTCCTTATCCAAGTGAATGCTCTGGAGGACAGAGCTTGATCTGGAGGAGGCTTGATCCAGCATCTTTATATCCACTTCCCTTGCTTCTGCCTGAAAGTATTGACTAAGCCCTGCAACTCCTTCATGGTATATTGTCCCTTTCCTCTCTCAGGAGGCCCAGCAGTTCCCTGGCTAGGGTATACTGTGGCTTTTTCCTAGTTATTGGGCTAGGGTCAGAAGCAGGAGTGAGAGTGGGGGGTCAAGGAAGCACATGTTGTCTGGCAAAGTCAAGCATGTACTTCAAGCATGTACATCTTCAAGCATGTACTTCAAGCATGTACTAGCTTTTAACTCCGAAGCATGGGATACTTCTGCAGGCCCTGTGAAAGTTCAGGGGAATCTAGGGATTTAAGAGATTCAGATGCCCCCACTCCATGTCTCAAGGTCCTACTCCTTGTGAATTAGGGCCCTAACCCCACATTGCACACCTAAGAGTCCAGCTTTCTCTGGAGCTGTACTTCCATTACAAAAGTACTGGGCCTATACCTCAGGTTCTTTTGCCTTCCTACTGCAGAGGGTGAGAGTCTCTTTATATGCTGCTAAGGATGTTCTCTGGCTTTCGCTGTTAGTCTTGTCCTCATTAATCCATCTCAGCCTTTCACTTTTTTCCCCCCAAAGCATCTATTGCTCTTGGAAATGGCCATCCAATCCTATAGTCCTTATTAATGATATACTTTTCAATGCCAATACATGTACCTGCTGTGTATTCCTTTCTACCAGTATATACTTCCAGTTCATTATTGATGAAAGTTTTGAATGGTTGCACTGCTGCTGCATGCCAGGGTTATCAATGTTCCACCTGCTACAGGCATTGAGGTCTTGTTGCGGCCAGCCGGTGGGCAGCTAATTCAGCTCCACAGTTTCTACCTTAGAGTCAACTTTTTTCAAACTGCTCACTGGAACCAACTCTCATAGATCAGATTCCCTTAGAAGCAGACTGATAGAGAGATGAGCACAATTATCTAATGAGCCAGTAGGAGATTTACTGGAGATTTTTCTCAGTATGAACACCTGTAGGGAATTGAAGGAATCATAGTTGGCCCTCGCAGGGATCAAAGATAGTTCTCCCAAATTGGGACAAGGGAGCCAGCACTAACTAGCCATTGGAAGAAGTTGCCCTCCAAGAAGGAGGCGTAATCTTAGGCATGTTGGTTCTCTTCCCCTGAAATCAGTGGCAGGAGTGAGTGGTTTGGCTGCAAGAGCTGTCAGCCATCAATGCTCAAAGCAGATGGGAGAATGAGTTCTTCGATTTTGTGGGATTAGGGTTTGGGGTACTGGGCAGTACATCACAGTAAAACTCCCACCAGTACTGTATGTATTCATAAGTAATGTGTTGTTCAACTTGAAATATTGAGCAATAAGCACAGGCATAGTTGTTTAAGGAAAGGAAAATATTGTTAATACTAGATGAAAGCCCTTAGTAGAAGATAAGCTGAACAGATACTTTGGATTGTGCACTGACCTAAGCATCCCTCAACATTCACCCTAGCCCTTTTACAGAAAGCCAAGAAACAATGTAGTCTTGAAAAGCTTGGCTTTCCATAGCTGGAGCATTTAGCAGAGAAAATTAGCAGAAAAATGGCTAGAAGGAGTGTGCTGCTCTTGTATTTTCTATTTTTCAGCTTCCCGTGGTCTACTGCTAGCTCCTAATTTAGTGAAAATACAATGCTTTTGTAAGCTGTATTTGGTGTCCTCAGCTGAAAGAGCAAAAGAGCATGAACAGGAGACAAGAATCTCATCAGTGTATGGTTGGGAGAAGCCAAATACAAATAGAAATCTAGGTCAGACTCATTAGGTCATTATATCTTATAATGATGATGTGGTGGTAGTGGGGGTCATGGTGATGACAGTCTTTAGCACATCTGTCTCTTAAGTCACACTACCACCACCTAGTCTGGTTGCCCACTGCATCTGATGTACAGCTATCATCCTGGAATCTTCCTTCAGCATTTTTTTGAAGATTCCTTTTGTCACTTTATTTCTTCTATTTCCTGTAGTTCATGTCTTCATTTTTTTTTTTTTTTAGTTTATTTCTTACTTTGAAAGAGCATATCTTCCAGTTGTTTCTTTAGAAGAGAGTAATGAGATACAATTTTTCATTTTTGTGTGTCTGAAAATGTTTTTATCTTATTCTTCTATTTGATGATATTTTGGCTGGCTATAGAATTATAAGTTGGATATTATTTTCCTTTAGGATTTTGAAGACTTCTTTTTTTATCATGTTCTTGATTCTTTTGTTATTGAAAATTCCAGAATTGTTCTGAATCCTAATCATTCATTTTTCTTTTTCGACACTTACAGAATCTTCTCTTTATTCCTGGATTCTAAATTTCACAGAGATATACCTTTATAAAAATCTCCATTCATCCAAAGTACTGAGTACTTTGTCAGCCTTTTCATTCTAGCAGCTAGTGTTTCAGGAAATGTTCTTAAATATTTTGTTGTTGATTTCTTCCCTTGTGTTTTGTCTTTTTCTTTTTAGAACTGTTTGGGGTGATTACTCTCTTAGACTTATCATTGGACTTACTGCTTTTTTCTTTTTTATATCTTTTGCTTCTAGGAGATTTCCTTAACTTAATCATCTAATTCCTCCATCAAATTTTTCCTTTTTGCTGTTTTTTGCTTTTAATTTGTAGGAACTCTTTATTCTTTGAATATTTCTTTTTAATAATATACTTGTTCTTGTTTTATGCATGTACTATCTTCTCTGATCTCTCTAAAGATAATGGTAGTGTTTTTGAAATTTTCTTCTTTCATCAAAGTTTCAGTTTCTTCCAATTGCTTTTTTCTATTTGGTCGGTATATTTTGTATTGCAGACTTTCTTCATATGTCTAATAATGTTTGGCAGGCTGTTCATGTTTATTAGTGGGCATTAAAAAGCTAATTGAAACCTGTAAGGATATGGATGGGGCTTATGATGTTTGAGCTTCACTGTAAGCAGTCTGAATAGTCTGGTTTCCGAGAATTTTTCTGCCACACCCACCCCCACCAATTTGTATCTTTCTCTCTCATTCTCTCTCTCTCACTCTTTCTCGGTGTGTTGGAATTTTTTCCAGCTTTATTGAGTTATAATTAAAATATAACAATTGTGTAAGTTTAAGGTATGCAACGTAGTGATTTTATGTACGTATACATTGCAAAATGATTACCACAATAAAGTTAGCACATTCAGCAGCTCACTTAGTTACACTTTTTTTTTTTTTTTTTTTGGATGGGGAGAACTTTTAAAACCTACCCTTTTAGCAATTTTCAAGCATACAAATATAGTATTGTTAACTGTCATGATCATACTATTTATTACATGCCCAGAACTTATTCGTCTTTTTTTAGATTTTTTTTTAAGATTTTATTTATTTATTTGTCAGAGAGAGAGAGAGAGCACAAGCAGGCAGAGTGGCAGGCAGAGGCAGAAGCAGGCTCCCTGCTGAGCAAGGAGCCTGATGTGGGACTCGATCCCAGGACCCTGGGATCATGACCTGAGCCGAAGGCAGCTGCCCCAACCAACTGAGCAACCCAGGCGTCCCACTTATTCATCTTATACCTGGAAGTCTGTACCCTCTGACCACCTTCACACATTTCTCCCACCCCAACCCCTGGCAACCATCAGTTTATTCTCTTTTTCTATGAGTTGGATTTCGGGAGGGTTTGTTGTTGTTTTAGATTTCACATATAAGCGAGATCACACAGTATTTGTCTTTCTCTCTTCATCTGTGTCTTTAGAACTTTTAGTATAGTCACCCTGGTTTGATTTCTCAAAGAAGAGTCTTCTGGTCTTCTGCCTAAACACCAAGGATCTGACTGCATACAGTCTGGAAGTTTAGAAGAGTTGAAGGTTGGGGAAGAGAAAGAAAGCACATCGTCACCACATTCTATATTCAATTTGCATAAGTTACTGATAAACCCATTTCAAAATCTCTCCTGTCAGGATGTATAAAGATATTTACTAAGTTGTGTGGAATGGAAGACGGGAAAGCAACTACTTTCAGGAAGCCTCATTTTAGCACGTATATCCTACTTTCCTTCAGTCCTGAGGTACCTAGAATCCTGTCCCTGTGCTTTGGAGAATTTTGCAGCATGAATTGATACTCAGCTTTCCCCATGGCCAGCTTGGGATTTGACTTTCTTAGATCTGCTGAATTGGTTACCACTCTTCTATCTGCTCTCCATCTTCCAAAATGTCATAGTGTTTTCTCCCCTGCCTTTTCCTCCTAGGACTTGTAGATTTATGTCTTTGTAAGAAGAAAAAATCTTACTGTAGTTTTTGTGGGTTTGGAGAAATAGTGCTGACAGTTATGGATGTTTAATTTTCTGTTCTAAGCTGGAACTGAGATCATAAGCATTTAGAGCAAGGGTCGACAAGCTTTCTTTAAAAGCTGGAGAGTAACTAATTTAAATTTTCAGGCTACATGGACTTTGTCACAACTCCTGAACTCCACTGTTGTAAGGAAAAAGTAGCCATAGATCATACATAAACAAGTGAACATGACTGTGTTATAATAAAACTTTATTTACAATAGGTTTCATGAACTCTGTTTAGGAAAAAAGATATACCATTTGGTTTTTTTTCTTTTTCTTTTTCTTTTTTTTTTTTTTTTTTGGCCAACTTTACTAGATAGAACTTATATACTGTAAATTGTACCAATTTTAAGTATACAGTTAGATGTGGTTGATAAATGTATACCATTGTGTAACTATCACTACCGTCATGGTCGAAAATCATTTCCATAATCCCAAAAACCTTTCTTTTGTGTCCTTTGGCAGTCAGTTTCCTCCCTCCTTCATCTTTTGACCCTACCAACTGCTAATCTACATTTTAACACTATAGTTTTGGCTTTTCTAGAATTTCCTATCAGTCAGATCAGGTAATATGTAGTCTTTTTTGTCTAGCTCCTTTCACTTAGCCTTTTTCTTTGTTGTAGATGAATAAATGGCAGAAAATTAATAATAGGTCTTAAGCTAGGTTCAGTTTCTCTCTCATAAGGTGGCAGAAGCTATTCAAGGAAAAGAAGAATATGTTTAACTTTCAGAAAATAAGATTTTTCATTTCTTTTTTCATATGAACCTGGCCCACCTCTACATGTCATCTATATAAGTAGCACTCTTGACCCTTTTTCTTAAAAGCCCTTGGCCATTTGGTTCATTACTGCAAAGTGCAGCAACTTTGGTTATGCCTACATAGAGGGAGGCATATTAAATGTATTCCAGCAATGCAGTATACAATGACTGAGATTACATATATGGGGGTCAGACTACCTAGGTTTGTACTCTGGCTCTGCCATATACTAGCAGTTTTCTAGAGTAAGTTTCTTAATTGTTCTTTGCCTGTTCATCTAATTATGGGGATAATAATAGTACCTATTTCATAGGATTGTTGTCTGAATTAAATGAGTCACCATTTAGAAAGTATTTAGATCTGCACCTGCCTTAATAGGGGCTGTAGAAGCATTACTATGATTGCACTATAGATTGCACTAAGAGAAGAAAGCCTAAATTTATTAGAATAGAATCATTAATAACATAGTTTTGGAATCTAAGTGTCCTACCAGCTCTAGCTGCCTCTCATTCCAGGTTACCCCCATTTTGTAGCAATTATGGCCCAATCACAAAGCATTTGGCACCATTTCCATAAATAATGGACCGTAATTATTTGCTTATATATTTTTTACTAACTTCTTGTTAATTAATTATTATTTAAGTTTATATTGAAACAGATTTAAAAAAAGACAGAACGAGGTTTATGTCAGCCCAGTATGATTTAAAAGGATAGGTAGTAAGGTAATATAGCATAGCAGTTCAGATGCTAGAACCAGACAGATTAGCTAGCAATCTGGCAAGTTGTATGACATTGGGCAAATTAATTACTCTCTGGAAACTTGGATATTTGGAGTAGCTATGTCATAATGTCATTATAAACATTAAATGAGGGAGAGCATATAGCCAGTTCAAGCGGTTTGTGTCCTGTGCTAAATATGGTGATAACCTAGGCAGAAACAGTAAGAACGGAAATTAAGAGAAGTTTACATATTCTAGAAACATTTTGGAGGATAAATTGATTTGGATGAATATGAGAGATAGGAGAAGAGAAAAACATCAAGGATGACTTCTACTAGAGTTTTGGCTTGAAAAACTGGGTGGGTAGGGTACCACTTAGCAAGATGAGAAAGACTGGAAGAAAACAGGTAATGAGGAGTCAGGAAACCAATACAGATTTTACTTTTGGACATGTTAAGCTTGAGATATGTGAAATTCAAATATGTTTTATACAGCTCTGAATACTGATCCTTTGTCGGTTATCTTCATTCTGTTCATAGCCATTTATAATTTATTAATGTAGCCATATTGACAAGTAACATAGCCTTGAATCTGTCTTTTAAGATTGATAGCTGTCAGTAATATCTTGACACCAAAAGTGTCAAGGCAGAAGTTGATAGCTGTAAGATATCTCTAGCTTACAGATTCTTTTGTCTGTTTTCATTACGTTTATGCTGGAATCTTATGAAATTGCCACTTTTTAAGGTCAAAAATGTCTCTAATAATAGTAACTTAATATGGGTCAATTTCATATTTAGAAACAAAATAATGGTGCCTTAATTTTGAAGATGTTTTCATTACACATATGCTATAGCATTAGTTTTTGTTTGTTTGTTTGTTTGTTTTTTATAGCATTAGTTTTTATGCATTCATGTATACCCCTAGTCCTTTAATCACTGTTAAACACAAATGCATACACTATTTTTTAAAGATCACACATTTAAAATATGCCAAAATGAAGATAAATTTTTAATCCTAATTATTTAAATGGATTGAAATTAAAATACATCTCATGTGACATAAAATATATTTTATACATAACTATTCTTATAAATGTGTTCTGTACTAATGTACAATTTATACTTTGTTTATGTACAGAGGAGTTAACAGAATCATCTAAAAGCTTAAAGCTAAAGCATATAATTTCCTTGTGTGTATCTTTCTAGGTTTTGTCTCAGATGGTGTTTGTGTTTCATTTCTTCCAGAAGAGTATCGAATTGGCCAGTTTCTAAAAAAAAAAAAAAATTTCTTTCATCTTGTACCTGTGGATGAGTTGGGTACAAGATGATAACGTACATTTTTGCATCCTCAGAAATCCGTTTGACCTGGGTTTTCTGCCTGCATTTAGATTTCGTCGAGAATACATTTTACCTAATTGAAAGTCTTAGCTTTGTAAAAGAATGCCCTTTGATTTGTAAATTTTGCTGTTAAAAAAGGTGTAGATTTTATACTAGTGGTCTTCCTCTGGTTGATGTTTCCAGTGTAAATAGCAAATCAGTGGAAGAGCTAAGGACTGTGGATGGTGGTGGGAACGTATGTATGTGTGATGTCCATGACTCAACTAAAAGTAGTGCCATAGGTTATGTACTAGTTTAACACCCAGAATGCTAGATTTTAGTATTCATAATTTTCTTAGTAGATATGCTTACCAAAATAATCACAGAAAGGTTTATATGAAATAAAAAATAATCTTGACATTTTGACTTTAAAATTGGACGTTTAAAAAACTTTCAAATTCATCAAGCTTTCATTTTGCTTTTCCTAAAATCCATTATAAGTTTAAAGTATATCTTTTAGAAGCATTCATTTTATAACTTTGTAGCAACAGGTTAGCTGAAGAAAAAAATCTGTCAAATTTGGCAATGGTTCAGAAAATATGTGAACCTGTCACTGTAAGCAGTCTCAAAGGGCGAAATGCTTTACAGGAGCTAATTAACCTTAGAAAATAATTACACAAATATGCAAATGTTGTTTAGATAATTCCATGTGTTATCAGCTCAGGTAGTCCATCATAAATGCAGACCTTGCAATGCCTAGGTAGTAGAATCTGGCATATGTGATAAGGCTTTGGTTAGTGCATCACTTCTGTTTGGCATTTAACAATTAATGATGGCAAGAGTACATCAGGAAATCCAACCTGTACTCCGAGTGCAGCCCAGTTCCATAGTGTAAATATCCTATGCATTCTGCCACCAGCAAACTCTAATTAACAGATTCACTAATTTTCTTTTCATGGGCTTTATTTATATATTCTAAATTCATCCAACTTGAAGTTACTGAATACAAAATGACCTTTGGTGTGAAATTCGTGGAGAAACCTATAGAGAAGATTTAGTATGTTTGCATTTCTGTAATTGAAGCATATTAGGAAGTCTTTCTTACTGAAATGTGTTTAGTTTCAAAATACAGTGCTGGTAATATACACTCTCTGGATTAAGGTTAGTAAATACGTAATGGTTGTGGACGTAGTGTGGGCTACAGATTGGAAATGACACAAATTTACCTAAGAACACCATCATCTCATTCATAAAATTCAGATTTTAGTAATATAGTATGTCAGAACTATATATTAAAAACCACTCTAAGTTTATTACTTCCTGTGCTACCGTTATTGTGCTTAACTGTTGTAGGGGGCAGCACATATTTGGCAGAATTTGTTTTATCTTAAAATAGTGGGGATCTGGCTCTCTTTAAAAGTGAATAGTAAAAATCTACAATTTTGTGAAAGCTTTGGGAAATAGTCACATATGAAAGGCAACTTTTTTATAGCTAAGATTTATCTCCTTTATCACCTGTTTTTTTAAATAATATTTTTCTTCAAGTTTTTATTTAAATTCCAGTTAGTTAATATACAGTGTAATATTATACTTTTTATCCAAAAGAGAAATTACCTTCGAATTGCTTTTATTCTAGAAGGAAGGAAGAAGTGACATGGCAGATTAAAGAAATAGCAAGATAGAGAAGAACCAGTGAAATAGTACAGGATTCAGTTTAAGCTACCTGGCTAATAGTAGAGATGACAGGTAAACTTGAACCAACAATATTTTGCAGTCGTTTTAATCATAAGCAGGTTAATAATGTATGTAAACAGATGTATATTTTCTATATATTTCTTGTAAGATATTGTAGATCAAAAATTAGCCAAATCTTCTCCCCTTATACATGAGAATTTGATCTGTAGTTAACTTTCTAGCTCTATATCCCTGGAAGCCTGATAAAGTTTTGTCTTAAATTGGTTTTTCCCAGGAAATAGATTCTGAAGGTGCATGCAGGAAATTTGTTGGGAGTTCTCTTGGAATCAGCACCTGTAGGGGAGTTTAAAAAATAGAATTTGGCAGAAGAGGTTGAATTGCCGTACAGTCACAACAAAGGCCTCATCTAACTCCATGTGGGTCTCTGGATCTGGGACGGCTTTTCAGAGATGTCTTGCCTTGAGGCAAGAGCTAGAACCTTTACAGATCCATGTCATTGTGACCCATCATGGGGTGTAAGTTGCCTCAGAGATGGAATTGTAACTTCAGGCTAGATAACTTTCTTTGGCTGCGAGCAGTTCCTAGAGAGTGCCTCAGCTAAAGCTATCAGCTGCTAGCACTTGCAACAACTCAGGAAATGAGTACTGTATAACTAAAGGGGATTCTTGGAAGCATACCATAGCATCTACAGTAAGTGTATAGTTGCTAGGGAACATTGCCTATAGTAGAAAATGACCCCTGATTGGTAAACTACTTCTGAATTAGAGGAAATTATAACGGACTATAAATACCAAAGCTTTGATCTTCCCTGAGGCTAATAACTCTTGTAATTGGGCATGTCCCTTGCAGGCAGGGATCCTGGAAGCTATGCCTATGGAGTTGTTGCAAGAGGTTATTAGCTTCTGTGCGATATAAGACTTTTAAGGCAGGATAACTCTTGCATCTGCCTAAGGTGAGTCTGATTCCCTCCCAAACTGATACTCCACGGTCCAAGGAGAGTAACTCTTGGAAGGCTGTCTGGTCTGCTACAGAAGCTGCTACAAGGCTCCCACTAAAAAGGAATGGCTGGTGCTTCCTTATATATTTGGGGTCGAAAGATGGCAAGTATGCTTCAGAATAGTCTTGTGTAATTATTTAGTTGTGACTATAGATGCCCCCCCCTTAACTGGGTATTGTAGGCATTTTTTCAGTTGCATCTCAGTTTTTAGAACATTTGGTTTTAAAATCTAAAGCTAGAGAGTAATTTGATAACCTTAAAATCAGGCTGAAAATGTTTAAGCACTTGGGGCACATGGATACTTGAGCTTTCTTTTTCTTACTGCTGACAGGCCACTCTTAACAGGTATTGACTCCATAGATTGTTGAGGGAAAGATTCAGCTATGATACTAATCTCTGAAAACAGTAGTCTTATTTGTGAATGGTGGAAAGAACTGTTGGTTCTTAGCTCTCTTTTAGTCATAGATGGGTCCTTTGGGCCTCATTGGCAATTTCCCTCATATCCTATGAGTCACAAAGTTTTGCTGATTCTTCCTTCGTAATGACTCATTCCATCCCTTCTTTTCCATTCACTCTGCTATCACCCTGACTAGTATTTATAGTCTTTATCACTTCATATATGAATTGCTGAACTGCTTGCTGCCTTGGATGTGTCCTCTGTTTTTAAGTTTTGCCTAATCTGAGCTGCACCATGAGATCCCAGACTGAATTTCATGGTAGAGCTTTGTCTAGGGTTTTCAGTCTACAGCTCTTCCTTGACATACAATGCAGTTACATCTCAGTAAACCCTATTGTAAGTTGAAAATATTGTAAATCAAAATGCATTTAATGCACCTAACCTACGGAACATCATAACTTAGCCTAGCCCACTTTAAACATGCTCAGAATACTCACATTAGCATAGAGTTGGGCAAAATTGTGTATCACTAAGCCTATTTTATAATTTATAAACATATGTATATGTTTTATATTTTATTAAAAAGTGTAGTTTATTGAATACTGTACTGAAAGTGAAAAACAGAAAGGTGGTATAGAAACAGAATGGTTGTTGAGTGTATTGATTATTTACCCTAGTGATCGTGTAGCTGACAGAGCTGTGGCTCACCGCCACCACCCAGCATCACGACATAGTATTGTGCCACAGATTGCTAGCTGAGGAAAAGATCAAAATTCAAAATTTGGAGTACAGTCTCTACTGAATGCATATTTTTTCATACCATCGTAAAGTCAAAAAATTATTAAGTCAAACCATTGTAAGTTGGTAACCATCTGTATTAATGTGTAACCCAGATCTTCCTGGAGCATGAATAAGGTCCCTGGAAATAGAAGGAAGTCTTAAAAGGTAGATTTACAGACAATGTTGGCTAAGAGTTCCAGTTATTTTGTAGGCATTGGGGACCATTTCAGTAAGTGACTTTTTAGGGCTGGAGAGTGGTTGATCAAGGCCAGGCTTCAGAAAGATTGATCTGGCAACACAGTAAAGGGAAAAGCTACTAGAAATGAGAGTAGCTAGACATCTTGTAAGAGGACCCAAAGTGATCTGGGAATGGAAAGGATGGGACATATTGGGTCTCAACAGTGTAAAGGAAGAATTGGTAGCTGTGCGAAGAAAGCAGGGAGGACCTCACTGAGGGCAGATAGTATGGATTTATTACAGGTCCATTGGACTGGATGTCGAGATGGTCTGCCTAGGAGTAGAGAAAGTAGTACTTCTCACACACCACTACCCCTTATATCTTTAATTGTTAACACTCTTATAAAATTGAAAACACATTAAAGGCCAAAATCATGGCTTATTTTTTATCATCCTTACATCTCTACTTCCAGCACAAAGCCTAATGGGGACAGAGTAATCTCCTCTATGTTTTTATTGTCTCCATATAAAGAAACATGTTTAGATGCGTCAAGTTATGTAAGATAGTTAGTTCTGCCTACTGTTAGCGGGTGGAACTTCTGTTATCTGTCTTCCTGTTTTGTTTCTACATTTCTTTCATTGTAAGATATAATTAGGGTGACCAGATGTGTGTGTTTTCTCTGGGTAGTCCCAATTTAGACTTGTTCTTCTCATACAATAACTAATAGTACTTTTCTTCACTCTCAAAAGTTTGTATAGTAAATCCTATGGTCTCTCTACATACATGTACAGAAAAGTGCGAAATTTGTATTAGTCACTTTGACTGTAACTATAAAGAATACATCTGTGTAACTACTACTCCAGTCAAGAAATGCAATACTGCCACCACTTGAAGTCTATTTCCTGCTCACAACTCTATCTCTCTTCCTTAGAGTTAACCACTATGATTTTTATGATAACCATTTCCTACTTTTTAAACTAAGGGAAGCAAAATTATTAAAGCCAAAAATATCCTACATGGATTTCTTTCCAATTATCATTCTTTTATTTTATATACTTTAACTGTGGGTAATTTCATATGTATGTCACCAATAGGTATCTTTAAAAGCATATTTGTATTTTAGTATATGACTACAAGGTTGTAAGCAATCATCCTGAAGATAAATGTCGTATTTTCATTATTTATCTATTACACTAATTTAATGATTTAATGAACAAGGCAGAGCTCTTGGCCTCAAGACTTTGCTAATCTAACAAGCAATTACAATACAAATTATTCAGTATAATAATGGTAACGTGCGCAAGATGTTGTAGGACATTACCCAACCTTGGGGGTGATAGGGAAGACTTTTGACAGAAGGTGGTGTCTCGTTTGACTTTGAAAAACAAGTAGGAATTATGCAGGGTGAAGTGAGGGCAGAGCACAGGACTCACTTTCTAAACAAAGGAAATAGCACAGAGAAAAGAAAGTTTGGCACAATTAGGTTACTGGAAATTGTTCCCTGCAATTAGAACACAGGAAGTGTTCTCTGTGGTCTCCTCCTGGGGGAAAAGGGTATCTTTTGGGTCACCTTATAGTGCAGAGCAGTGGTAAGAGATGCAGGTAAAGGTAGAAGGCAGATTATGAAAGGTCTTCAATGTCATACTGAGTTTGAACTTGATCTTGAGGGCAATGAATCTGCTATGAAGCATCTAATAAGCAGGAGGTAAGTAACATGGCAACATGTTCATATCTGCATTTTTAGAAGTTCGTTCTCACTACAGAATTAGAGCGTTTACATAAGCAATCCTAAAGGCAGTAAAAATGGGCTGGGAACCATTGTAGTCATCCACTTGTGAAATGATAATGGTTTGAGCTAAGCCAGAGGAAATGAGAAAAGAGAGAAGTGGATGGATTTAGGATACAGCTGGGGACAAAATCAGTGGGATTTTAATGATTGATTATATGCAGAATTTGAGCAAGAGAAAAATAAAAGATGCCCATATTTTGCCTGGAGGTGGGGAGCAAAGACAGTGACATAGGTTTGTAGAGGAAATTTCTAGCGCAATGTTGAAGTGGTTGAGTTTGAAGTATCTGTGGGACATCAAGGAGTAAATGACTGTCGAGCACTTGGATATATGGGTTTGGAGCATTGAAGAGAAATTAGGTGTAGAAATAGACATCAGGGAACAATAACTTCTAGGTGGCAAGGGAAGTCATGTTTTGGATCTTAATATGATATTATAAAATTTCTAAGATGGAAAATGTGAATAAATTGTCTTCATTGTCTAATACCATGATATTTTTAGGAAGTTAATCTTTGGTGTTAAAGCTTCGAAGACATACTCGTACAAAATGTTTTCATGATCTTTCATTTTTATCAGTTTGTTTTTCGATCAGTATTATTTAGCTCTTTGGGTTTTTTTCCCCACATTATCCAGGTTTAAGCTTTAACCACAATATATGTCAACTATCAAAATAAATATGACAAAACAAAATTATTATAGAAGCTTTAGAATTAAAGTAATAGGCCTACATTTATTAGGATTTGGCAAGTTAGGAGAAATATAGAAGCCCCCAGGTTTATATGTTTAGATTTCTCCCATTTCTAGAAATAAAATGTGTATGGAAAACACTTTTACAAAAATGTATATTTTTAAATAATTTAAATAGAGAATATTTGTTAGTAATTTTCTGCTTACTTTCAGCTTATATACTTAAAATTTTACAAATCACATAATTTAGATTTATATTTCTTAGAAATATTTTCAGATTCAAATGTAGAAATGTAACTGAATTTTTTAGTATTGTACTCTTCTATCATAAGACCACTGTAATTTTCTGCTGTGCAATTTTCAAGTATATACATGTGTATTTTAATATCTTGGATATACCAGCAAGCAATTTCCCCTCAAAATATGGTTATTTTGAATATTTTGTTTCAGAAGATTATGATAGCAGTTAAGCTTAGCAGTAATTTACTAATACTTGAATAATTTATTCTCTAATTTGTATTTTCAGTAGTAGTTCTTTTGTACTGATATTATTTTCAATGACCTATAACCATCTTATTTCTTAGGCTATGTAAGCAAGCATATAATTTAATTTCTGATTACTATGATAATAATTAGATACAGTACATAATATATGATACTTGTTTTCTTTCTAGGAAAATGGTTCTCCTGAAGAACATGCAATCTATGTGTGGGACCATTTCATAGCCCAGTCTGCAGCTGAGAACGTGTTTTTTGTTGCTCACAGCTATGGAGGACTTGCTTTCGTTGAACTGGTGAGTGCACATTTAACTCTGTTTTTATTTTTTTATTTATTTTTTATTTTTTATTTATTTATTTATTTATTTTTTAATTAACTCTGTTTTTAATTCCCAAACTCTTTACGGGCTTATCCTCCCCCACTCACTTTTAATTGATATCATTACTTAGATTACTTTAAGAAGGGTGAAAACAAAATATTGTGAGTAAATAGTTTTATAACGTTTGAAAGAGTGTATTTATTTATTTTATTGTGGCAGAGCTTTTCAATGCTAACCAGAAAGCTTTTTGCCTATTCCTTATTTACATATTACTTAATTTCTACGGTGTAGAGCATTTTCATACATTTGATGATGCTTATGTTTCCTGTGTTATATGTACAACTCTTGAAGCATGTGTTATCTATAAACTGTTTAAAATTTCAAAAGACCTATTGAATATTGGAGACTCTTTCGTTTATCTTTAACTAACTTTTATCTCCACACGTCAGTACTTGATACTTGATCAGAATTCATATAATTAGTATTTAAACCATCAGAAGGTTTCCATTAATCTACTAAGTGGAACTCATTGTTTGGCCGTAAAAATCTTTGCATTTCAAAGTAGTCTGATTCTTGGAGTTAAGATTGCGTACAGTATAGAAAAAATTACCAAGATTTGAAAATTTTGTCCGTATCATATGCAGTGTTATAAGTACCACACCTCGTGCCAGTATGAGTGGTCAGTGGGATATAATCAATACCAAAAATGCACTAATGAAGAATTTGTGCCTCCATGTCCATAAACCTTCTGTTATAGGGAGGTAACAGTGCTATAATAAAGTGCTTAATTTGATAAAAGTGCATTTGATAATTTTAAATCCAAATAGACTAACATGGACATTAAAAGCAGGCCCAGCATTGCTGTCTAACTTTTGTTTGAAAACTTTGGTGCGCATTTCTTTTTGTTGTGGGAATTAAATATATTTCCATGGCCTTTTCAACCTCCCCATACCTTCTTGCTCACCCACATGATTTAGATATAAAACTGGTGGTGACGCCTGGGAATATCTTAGCTGACCTAACTTCACAAATGCTTATGTTCTCTTAAGACCGATAAATAAGTTAAATCTTTTATTAAATGGATTTCACTTTTTAGAAATTATTTTCAAGTACTTTTAATTCTGCTGTATTTATTTATTTTAATATATAATAGATATTTTAGGAAAGCTCTTTAACATGCTAGTATGTGAATGTTGTCTTTCAGATAGTTCCTTTAGCCCCTACAGATATAGATTTATATATACACATACATACACACACATACACACATAACTTATATATGTACCTTACATTTGCTTCGTAAGCCATTAAATTACTTAAGACTTGAAATTTCATCGGCTTGTAGACTAACTTAAAATGTGTCTGAAAGCCTGCAAGACTCCCCAAATTCCAGATTACTATAAAACATAAATTCCCCTTTTTTTACTCTAAGTTTATAAACGCCCTTTGTACGTCAAATTTGGAATTTAAGTGAATATTGGATAGTTTTTAAAATGAACTTAAGATGACAGAGTAACAGATGACCAGTGTGTCAGTCCTATTTTGCCTGTCCTTCTTGTCACACACTGGTGGATATTTCTCCACTTTTGTTCCACTTTAATATAAAGCACACAGATGTTTCAGAACAAGACTTGACTTCTGACCTTGAGGCTATTAGGGTCAGGGTCCTCAGGGCCTGTGAAATTATCACAAGCTGAGCTAAAGTTTTTCTCCATCACAGGAAGTAACCAGTAAGTAAGAAGTTAAAAAGGAGCTTTGTCAGAGAGACAAGATGGTCTCAGTAAGGGTCAGCTTCTGTAGTCTGCTATCTCTGCAGGAGGTGCATGCATGGGAGGAGGAATATAATATAACCACTGGCACATCACATATCTGTCAGGCAACACCAGGACTGAGAAGTCTATTTAATGTAATGTACCTTGTTTAGGTTTTAAAATATTAATGGCGATTATCTCAACTTCATAATACTTGCTACTTTTTGTGAAGTAACCTTAATGGGGGTATGTTTTTAGGGGCGTACACATGGTGGCAACTGAAGAAAAAGTGGTTTCTGACGTAATAATACAGATTCCTCTAAGCAAATAACAATAACAATAACTGAAACCACTAAGAAGTTTTACTAAGTTTTTGACAAAGCTTGATTAATAATATATTTAAGGCCATGATGTTTCTACTTAATATCAAAAAGATTTTTAAAAGATAGCATAGTTAAAAAACAACAAAACCATTGAAATATTTTTAAACCTTTGCTTTTTCCCAAAAGTTAAATAATATTCTTTCCTATTCTCCCTGATATTCTTAGGGGAAAAGTCAGTGTTTAAAATGTTGACAAATATTTATTCTCTTGGGATTTTTTTAACATTAGTGTAATGCATGAAATTGTTTTTCATTGTTTATTCAAAATTCTAATGTTAACTTTACAAGAACGTGAATTGTAGACATCTTAAATTATGTTTTTAGAATTTTGTCTCAATAGTATATTGTACACATCAGGCATTAAATCCTTTCAGTCAAGTTTGACTGTTTTTGAATTATCATAAAATTTTACTCCTGCTTAAAGGTTCTCTACGTACTCCCTCCCTCTTGCAATCTCACTATCTCTCTTTGTCTCTATCTCTTTCCACCCCCCTCTTCTTTTTGGAGCAGTCTTTGTAGTATCATGTTTGTAGTATCATGTTTGAATGCATGGAATTTGTTTTTCTACCACTCTCATATTCTCTTTTTATAAAATGTATCTTGCCATTTAATTAAATCAAAATTGTGTATAATTGTTTAAAATTAAATGTGCTGCTAATAGATATCTGAAAATAAATTACTTTTACATTTAGAGCACAAAATATTTGTGGGACTTTCATATTTTGCTAATTGTTATTTTTGAAAACTGAGAACATTTATGATTATATCCTATTTTAAATTGTTGCGTTTCTCCTGAAAAATACATTATAATTAAAAGGTTTCTTTTCAAAACCAATGCTCATTTTATGGTAGTAAATCTTGGAATTTGATCAGACCTAACCTCATAAAAACAGTATACAGTTTACTAAAATAATGAGAAAAGTGATATTAAAAATATCCTTTTCACTGCATTTATAATCACCATATGGTAACAACCCAAATTTCTAATGCTCTAAACTTTCTGTGATCCTTGTAAAAATAGCTGTTAAGACAGCTCTGGTAGCAATTCCAGCATTCACTCATTAAATACAAAAGGGAAGATGGAAAGAACTATTTATTTTATGAATTGGTAATGAATTTTAAAAAGTAATGTATCTGTCCATGTTATCTTTTCTGTGTATTGAAATAGTACCAATATAAAAAGTTACAGTTATTAAACCTTCATTTAAGTCTTAAATTTCTGGTTTTAGAAATTCTCGTATACATGAAAGAATTAGTAGTCATAACTAAAACACATTTACCAAATTCATTCAGAAAGACGTCTACAAATAATGAAGTTTACTTTTGCCTTATATTAGTTGCTAAAAATTCAAGCTCATTTTTGAAAATTAACTGTCATTAAAAACGATACAGTTTTAAGTTTTTGATCATCTCTTTCACTAGCCACTTTGATGAAGTGATTCCATTGCTTACATTGTTGGTCGTTTCAAAGTGCCTTGCTCTTGTCTTTCTAGCTGATAGTTTAACAAAATCAAGCAACCTTAAAATTTTCTTGTATTTGAAAAGAAGTTAGCTTTACTTGCCAATGCCCAGTTTTCAATCTCAGCTCACCTTACCTTCCATATTTGCACTGTTCAATAAATCAATTTGCATTCAGATTTCTTTCTTTAGCCAAAGTGAGAGTGTTGATACTTTTTTTATAAAACACATTAAATAGTTTTAGCAAATGTATTTCATTAGTTTATTGAATCATCTTAGCTGACATAAAATTATTATTTTTCTTATGGCTTTTATTTCCTTTTCCATATTATTAGTGATATATTCACAACCACCACTAAAAACATCACTTAAAATGTGTGAAAACTGCTCCTTTTGAAAGTGTATCTCTACCCACTTTTGATTTTGGTTTTTCCATGCTTGTCAGCACTTGATTGGCACCTCACTTGCATGTGAATTAAGGAATGAAGGGAACGCTATTTCCCTGCCATTGTTCCATGCTGGGCTCCCTAGCCTTCAGGCAACCTAAGCTGACCTTCAGCAGCTGATAGAGGACTAGTTTTTGGACATAACTGTGTGAGGACACTTAAGAAGCTCAGTCTACTCTGGGTCAGTCTTTGTAAAAAAAAAAAAAAAAAAAAAAAAAAAACGGCTGAAGCATGATTTGGATTTACGCTGAAGAGAAAATGAAATGGGACTAAAAAGTATTCGCTTTTACCTTCAGTGACATCAGCTAACTATGATCTTAAAGAAGCATCAGTTACATTTTGTCTACAAAGAACAAAGTAAATTAGATATTGGTAGTAATGTGATCAGTGAGAAAAGCTAAAAGTTGGGCTACTGGGAATCAAGAATTGAGGAGAGATAGAATAAGTAAGGGATAAAGCAAAGAAAAATTGAGCCATAATAGCATCAGATTAATTCAAGCCAAAAAGACTTCTTACAAACCTACTTTAAAATGTTGGTAATACAGCAAAAATAAGTTGCCATTTATAATATAACTTCAATTTCTGATTTGGTTGCCTACATGATACAAACAGCATGTTAATGTATGGAATAGTTACAACCTGTTGGGTGGAATGCTTTCTTAATTTTTGAGTTATTTTATAGGAAGATGGTTTAGTTTCTATAACTATTTTGTATGCTTCTTAAAGAGAAGAATCGGAGATTATTTTTATCTCCTCTATTCACTTTTATTTCATGCCTTGCAAGTAGTGTAGATACTATCTATTGATTGATTGTTGGGAACACTAGTTTTAGGAGTTAGTTGCAAGAATCCGAGTGAGATCCAGTGAAGGGCTTTACCCACATAGAAGTAGTGAGAGTAAGCACGCATTCGAGATGTTAAGGAGGAGATTCTCCATGGCTTAGTGACATTGAATCCAGAAAGCTGAATGAGAAGAAAAAGGATATAGTGTATCTTTCCCCCATCCACACTATATCAAAGAGGATAGAAAAGGAATCCAAGCACAACAGATAAATAATAATAACAATGATTATGCTGATACGTAGGTATTTGGGGGAAGTGTTGGCACATGCTGTGTGGTTAATAATTGTGGTTAATAATAAATGAATAAATGAGATATCAAGTCAGGGTTTTAAAAAGAAAAGGAGAGGGCTCTCTGCTCAGCAGGGAGCCTGCTTCCCCCTTTCTCTCTGCCTGCCTCTCTGCCTACTTGTGATCTCTCTCTGTCAAATAAATAAATAAAATCTTTAAAAAAAATAAATAAATAAAATAAAAAGAAAAGGAGAGAGTTATATATACAGATGTGATTTGTTAATAAACTTCACAGGAATTACCTGTGTATTGGTGTTTGATTTTTTTAACTTTTACTCAAATAATTTTTAATAAGCATTAGGAGGACCACTGTTTGAAGGAATCACTCCGTTTGTTCATTTTTATGTTAACTCCGTTCCTTTTGTCCCATATCTCACCAGCCAACACATTTTGTCATTTTCCTCTGAAATATTGATCATGCCCTTTCTTCTCTCTGCCCACTGTTAATTTCATCATTTTACAACTATATCATTGTACTCTTCTACTCATTTCCTCCCGGCTGTCTTTACTCTTTATTTCACACTATATAGCACACCATAGATAATATTATTTAAACACCCCTTTTATCATGTTATTCCTGAATCACATTGGCTCCAGTTGTCTACTGCATTATGTCTCCTCTCTGTAACTGTAAGAACCTTTGTATAATCTGATTATTTCTTTCCAACTCTATTTTTCCAGTGGAAACTTTGAATTCTAGTCTGATTTCCTTACTGCCATTGCCCCATCTCAACTACATGTCCACCCCTGGCCTCCAAGCCCAGTGTAGTAGGAAAACACAAAACTCAAGATGACCTGGGTTTGAATCCTAGTTCTGATACCTAAAAATTATGAAACTTTGGTCAGATCCCTTTTCTGTGTCCTCCTCTAAAAGTATCCACCTCACAGCAAAGTTTGAGGATTAAATTAGAAAAAATTCTTGGTTTTGAGGAATTAAATCAGTGGTAGTTAAATATGAGTCCAAATGCTCACAGGAAGTGTTCATTTTCATTTATGCCAATGCCCTTTCCCCCTTCCAAGTGAAAGAATTTCCCTCCTTACTAGATTTTTCACAAAGTAATCTCACTTAACTCCCCATTTTTCTGTAGTATTTGTATGTTTCACAAAGGAAAACTTAAGTTTTGTTTTACTAATTCGTTTTGTTTTTATCTTTTTATCTCTGAATCTTATCTTGCCCAAGTTATCTGGAACAACTGTTCTTGTTCCACCACCCCTCCCCAAGTTTGGAAACAATATATATTGCAGTAACATGAGGAGGCTTAAATATCTGCAAAGTTAATTGATCTACATAGAGAGTTTGAGCACTTGCAATAACTCTTTTACTAATTAAACTTAATCATTCTTTGTACTCTCCATTGGAATATTGACTAACCTGACTAATCAATTCTTTCATATCGCACAGTAATACCTACCCTTTCCGTTCCTGGTGTTAGTCTCTTATAGTCTTCTTTCTACTGGTGTCCTCATCCCTTCAGCTGACTGAAGATTGCTTCTCTCTGACTTACTCTTCAAAGTATAGTCTTCTCAATCAAAGAAGAAAATTATTAAAGTAAGTTATAACTATATCCTCATAATGTTATATACCAGTGTATGCAAATAGTCTAGGAGACTTTCCATTTTATCCCCAATTATGAGTTTAATATACTCTTTCTTTAGTAATTAACTTACCTTTGCTTATTTCCTTTTTTTCACTTTAAAAAAATTTTTTGAGGTTAATTAACATACTAATTGAGATATAAATAAGATTTATTAAGCTCTCTTGAGATATAATTCTCATGCCATAAAATTCATCTTTTAAAGTGTCCAATTCAGTGGTTTTTAGTATGTCCACAGAGTTGTACAACCATCACCACCATCTAATTTTAGAATATTTTCATCATCACAAAAGAAACTCAATACCCATTAGCCATCGCTCCACATATTTACAATCCTACCAGCAATGTATGAGAGTTCTGGTTTCTCTACAACCTCATCAACACTTGTTATTGTTTGTCTTTTTTATTTCTGCTATTCTAGTGGGGGTGAACTGATATCTCATTATGGTTTTTATTTGCATTTCTCTAATGACTAATGATTTTGAACACCTTGTCATGTGCTTATTGGCCATTTATGTATTTTCTTTGGAGAAATGTCTTTTCAAATTTCTGTCCATTTTTTGCATTGTCATTGCATTGTTAAGTTCTAAGAGTTCTCTATATATTCTGATGCAAGTCCCTTATCAGATACATGATCTGCAAATATTTTCTCCCATTCTGTGGGATAGCTTTTCACTTTCTTGATGATATCCTTTGAAGTACGAAAGTTTTTTATTTTGATGAAGTTACATTCATCTAGTTTTTATTTTTGTCACTTGAGTTAATTTTTGTACAGTGTGTGAAGTGTGGTTCAACATAATTCTTTTAAGTGCAGATATTCAGTTGTCTCAGCACCATTTACTGAAAAGACTGTTCTTTCCCCTTTGATTTGTCTTCGCATCTTTGACTATAAATACATAACGGTTTGCTTCTGGATTCTCAATTCTTTTTCATTGATATATGTGTTTCTCTTTATACTAGTACCACACTGTCTTGATTATTGTAGCTTTGTGTAGTAAGTTTTGAAGTTGGGAAGTGTGGATTCTCCAACTTTATTCTTCTTTTTGAAGATTGTTTTCGCTATTCTAGGTTTATTGCATTTCCATATGAATTTAAGATCAGTTTGGGGAGTATGGCCATATTAATAATGTCTTCCATTCCATGAACATAGGCTTTCTTTCCATTTATTTAGATCTTTTTTCAGAAATATTTTATTGTTTTCAGTGTACAAGTCTTACACTTCTTTTGTTAGATTTATTCCTCAGTATTTTACTCTCTTTATGCTATTGTAAGTGAAATTACTTCTTAATTTCATTTTCAGATGGTTCACTGTTAGTGTAAAAATATAATTTTTATGTGTTGGTCTTATAGTCTATAACCTTGCTGCACTCGTTTATGTGTTCTGGTGTGTGTGCATGTGTGAATTTCTTAGAATTTTCTATGTTCAAGATCATGTAACATTAAATAAAACTAATTTCACTTCTTTTCTGATCAAGATGCTTTCCTTTTCTTCTCTCTCCTTTCACCTCTCCCCCAACTGATCCGTCCAGTACAATGATGACTAGAAGTAGCTACAGTAAACATCCTTTTTTTCCTGGTCTTAAGGGGAAAGCACTCATTGTTTCACCATTAAGTATGATGTTACTTGTGATTGTTTCCATTCTTGGTAGATCATTTCCACTAAGAACCTTGTGTGCTTTGTAATGCTTATATCCTTCATTCACACCAAGACCAGATTGCTTAAAAGTCTGACATGGAGAAAAATTTCACTAATCTTTAATAAGAATCTTCTTGTAGAAAAAGGATCCATATTACTCCATTAGAATTACCTTTGGAAGAGGCTTTTTCAGTATCCACATAAATGGGTTGCACCCAGGTCTTATTGCCCTATGACTGTGCAGCTGCAAAATTGGGCACTCTGTTAATTCAACAAACTTCGTGGAAACCACTGGTAAATTAGCACAATGACATGTTAAGGAGAACCCAGAGAAATTGATTAATTTGTTAGATACAAATCTTTCTACAAGAAATACTTCCTTTTCATTGGTTTTATGAAATATCTTAATGAGAGATTTTGCATTTTACTGCAAGTATGAGAGCACGATTGACTATTTTAGACCTTTAAAGGGGGATTGTAGAAAAACACATTTCAGTTAATAAAGAGGCTGTTTTTACTATACTTACAGCATTATGATAATCACTCAATATAAGCACTTCCCCAAATAAGATTCCCAACCACAGTGACACCTCTGATTTGACACCACAAATTGAAAAGAGCTCTTAGAGGACACAAATTTTACAAGCAAAACCATTTAACTTCTGTCTTAGAAGTTAGACTTCAGTCCTTATTAAATAATTTACTCAAATTAACTCCGGCAAAGCCAGATAGACTCAGACTCAAAGCATACTAAGTCCGTGTTGGGATACAGCTTGAGAGAACAAAGGTAGAAGCCAGATCTGGGCAAAGGTCTCATTACTAGAGTTTAGCATGGGTTCAGGAAGAGCTAATTTAGCTGGAGAGATTGACTTTGGAGGGAGTAGCAGGTGAACCATTACTAGGTAAGCCTTGATAGAGCATGGTGAGCTCAGGCTTAAATTAAGAGGTATAATCTGGTTGCAGGGAACAGAAAATCAAGGCATTAGGTGATAAATGAGTAAATAAAATGTAGTCACTGGTTCTAAGAGTACATCTTCTCTCCAACCATACCCTACATCACTGCATTACAGGGAAGGAAAAGGGGGAAAAAAGAACAGGATCCAACACTGGGAAAGGGATAAACAAACGAGGTTTAAGGCTTCAAGCACTGGCTAGGAGTTTAGAAATGGAATCCTTTCCTGAGAAAGAAAGAGATTATAGCAGTAGGCAAAAACATCAAAAGAATTATGAAATGATGAATCAAGGCAGAAGTCCAATTTATGAGGCTTAGGTCAGAATGGGATACAGTAGAATACTGCATTCTAAGGTTCTTTAGTTACTCAAGGCTTATCCTTGGTGTACTGGTTACCAGGTTTCTATGGCAATAAAGGGGATGAGGTCGGAAGAGCTATCATTTTTCCTGTTCTCATGGCTCTGAAATGATCACACTATGAGTGTAAAACCTTTTGTGCCCAGAGAAACAAAGTGATATTCTTCTAAGCTGCTGTGTTCTTAACTTTTAGAGTTGGAGACTTTGAACCCCTATACGTATGTCAGTTCTCTCTCTTCTCATATTTTTTGTTATTGGTTTTCAGCACCTTTTCAGTGAATAAATTTAGATCACAGTAAAGCCACCTGAATCTCCTAAGTTTGACTTTATAGAAATTATTTCTTGGGTTTGAATATTTTGCCCTCCAAACAATAAATGGTTTAGAAACTATTAAAGATACTAATTCATTGTTTTCATTTGAACATCCCACTCTGGGGGAAATACTGGGAAAACAGATTAAAGCACATGATACCTGGCTGCAAGAAGGTGATGATAGTCTAAAAAGGAAGCACATTTAAACAAACAAGAGTAATATGTAGTAAGATACTTGTGAAGTGGGGTTGTAGCCAGACATTAACTTCCCCAAAATGAAGATACATAACATAAATTTGTCTTGGTTAAGTATTGGGGAAGATTGTTTCTGTTAATAAATTGATATGATCTTTTTATCAGAAAATAAAAATTCTGTAATGCATTTTTACCCTCGTCTCCTATAAACCCAGAGCTATGGTTAGTTTTTTACTTCATTAATTATTCTCATCCTTGATCGTGTATTGAGTGTCTTAATTCATAAGTATATTTTGCTTTAAGTCATCTCAGAGTCCTTTTCTTAATTGGCAAAGAATAAATAATTCATTATATTCGGTGGTTACTATTATGCTGCTAGCCTGGCTGGGCCTATAATAAGTATATACTCGATAAATAGTTTTTGATCCTATATTTATATAGAGATAAGTTATCAAGGGTAGATCTCAGATGGTGCTTCGTTGAGTCAGATGAAGAAAGTAAGGTCCGGGCATTCATATTGAACCACAAGATAGCGCAAAGCAGGATGGAGGAGAGAACAAAGTTGATTATTTAAGATGTAAAACAGGGACATTTAGAATCAGTATGCTTGAGTGTGTAGGAGGTATTGTCTGAGACTCCTAAATTTTGGACACTTAGAAGGGCCATTAATGGAAATTGGTCAGTGAATGAAGAAAAACAGCTAAGGAGATATTGAAATCTCTACTCAAGGGAAGTAGCCAGACCTAACCCTAACCCCAAAACTAGTTATGTTTTCTCTGATTAAATTGAAAAATTAAATCGTATGTCCTCTAGGGAAAAAATATTGCCTTTTTAAATATGTATTAGTGTATTCAGATTTCTTCTTAGTTTTCCATACGTTATTTGAATTTTTCCCATAAAGAAGTTTATTAAGGAGCATAAGAATACAATAAAAATTTCTATTTAATATTTCAGTGACAATTTTATAATTGAGTCAAATGATTAAAAAGTGTTCTAATTTCTAATATACCTAGTTTATTCCTAATATCCATAAATCTTGACATCTAACTTCTAGATGTCATCTAACATCTAACTTTCTTATCTCCAAATTTCTTTACTACAATAATCAGACATCTGGATTAAAAGAAAAACTTAGCATTTATCTTTCTAAAGGAGAGCCACTGGTCAGAAAGGTAAAGCACCTCCACTTTCTCCTACAGTAAAAATTCCCTATCTTGACTTCTTTCCAGTTATAAGACGTCAAGGGATGCTGTATAATTATAAATGTTGATTTTCTAAAAAATTCTAGTAGCCTCTCTGCTAACAACAAAGAAACCTTGACTTTCTCCATAAAGTGGTGCCCTGTGAACAATTGTCATAAAATGATACGAGATCACTAGCCCCTATGCATTGCCTTTGTTGTGTTACTGCTCAGTTTACCTTAGGAAAAATTCCTATTTCCATGTTATTAATACTGTAATAATAGTTTCTATCATTGTTACATGCTAAGCCTTAAATTTTCAGTTTTGCATTTTTAGGATATCTATCTAAATACTAGACATATTTTTGTTTATAGTGTCCGTATATTAAATGTGTAGTAATATATTAACTACCTTTAGCATATTATAAACCTTCACATCTGGTAACACTTGCATTTACTCCAAGATCTTACAATAGATTTTCAATTAAAACAGATACCTTCAAATCTGATGGCTGTATTAGAGCCCTCTCTCACTCTCCTAGAGCCCTGTCATTGCTATGATAATAGAATCCATATAATCTGTCAGCCAGCCGTGGGGACCCAAGACATGGTTGGGTCAAGAACAGTTCTAAGCAATTCATAGCAGTGTCTTTTAAAATGGACATTTTAAATAGAACTAGCATTTGTGAATGTCTTACACATCAGAAGGTAGCAACAGCATCTTCATGTTCATCATGAGCTTCACTAATACTTTAATGATACTTAGCGTACACCAGACACTGTCCTTACCATATGCTTTATATAAATAAATTTTATCTTATTTAATCCTTATAAATCTTTGTGAGCTTCGTACCGTTATCCCCATTTTACAGATGAGAACCATTTAAGTGTATCTTTTCTTCCTTTGAAGGCAGACTTCTCCTTTTGTTACCCTGGGTTTTGGTGTGTTTCTTCTCTCATCAAGTACCTATGCCAAATAAATGGTGTAATATACTGACTATGTTGACTCTTATCCCTAAAACAACCTCCTGGTTTTTACATATATTTCAGGATTCAAGTCTACGTTTCTCTGTTGAAGTACATGATGATTTAGTTTTTATTCTCTATCCTATTTACTTCTTATTCTTTCTGTGCCTTCCATGCAGACTTTCAATTTTAATCAATTCTTAATTACCCAAACTAATGAAGTGGAAAGAAGGTATGAAAAATTTAAAATAACAGGCAATCCCCAAATCATTTATATTTAAATTTTGAGTATGTTTTGATGTAGTGCTCTGGAAATTCAGTTTAAGCTGAAAAATTGAAAACAGTTTAGGAAGATCTGGAAAGCAGATGAATTTGCTTGGCCAAGCCCCTGGTTGGCTCTTCTTTACAGCTCATTCCATGCTGGAAATAGACAGCTGTCTTCTAATACCAACTAAATAGACTTGACCTTTCAAGTCTTACTGGAAGAATTTCTGCTATCAGTGTTTGCTCCTTCACCTAATCTATATCTGTAAGTTACACCTGGAAGTAATAGCTTTATAACATAGCAGCTACCAAGTACCAGACAGTGTTTTAAGTGCTTTGTATATATTAACGCATGCAGTCCTTAAAACAACCCTATGATATAGGTATTAATATTATTCTTGGTTACATACGAGGACACTGAGGCACCAAAATGTTAAGTACTAAGATCACACAACCAGTAAGTGATGGAGCCAGAATTTAAACTTAAG
Source organism: Potos flavus (assembly GCA_028534135.1). Lineage (NCBI taxonomy): Eukaryota > Metazoa > Chordata > Mammalia > Carnivora > Procyonidae > Potos > Potos flavus. The sequence goes on along the minus strand of CM052895.1, from coordinate 60,284,333 downwards.
TTTTCTGGCTCCAAAGTCCATTCTTATAACCATTATGCATACTGCCCCTCAGAAGAGAGTGCTAGTTTAGGATGCTACTGGATGTGGTCATTAAACATTGTTTTAGCAAGGCATTTTATAACTTAAATTTAACTCTTTTAGGTAGGTATATTAACCCTGTTGTACAGACGAAAGACTGGGAAAGGTTGAGAAACTTGTCCAAGGTTGCACAACAAGGGTCAGAGCCAGAGTTGAAATCCAATTTGAAATCAAAATCCAATGTGAGAATTAATGAATTTACCCAAAAAACAGTCTTCCCTCTGATGGGTTTTTGAAAAAAACTGCATGAGATAAATTTATGTTAAAATTGGGTATTTTTTAGGGGTGCCTGGGTGGCAAATTCGGTTAAACGTCGGGCTCTGAGGTTGTGATCTCAGGGTCATAAGATCGAGCCCTGTGTCTGGCTCTATATTCAGCATGGAATCTGCTTAAGTTTCTCTCTCCCTCTCTCTGTTCTCCTCCCCCTCCAGCACTCGCTTATGCACGTGCTCTGTCTCTAAAGTAAAATAAATAAATCTTTAAAATAGGATATTTTTAATTAATGAGGGAACTTTCCATTCAAAAAAATTCTACACTTATATTTGTAAAGTACTAAATTCTTTAGTAAGCTGAATATCATACCTAACATACTTTTTAAACTGAGAATATGCTTTTAAAAGCAAAAAATCATGTATTGTGCAGATTTAGATCAGGAAGGATAGAATTTCATTATTCATTGCCTATCATAATGTCAGCACTATCAAATATTAGTTGATAGTATTCCAAAATTGTTTTTCTTTTTTTCCTACATATTGGAGAAAATATAGCAATTTAAATATTGTAACAAAAAGTGAAATCATAGTTGCTTCATCCTTTGAATTTTACTTACTGTAAATTGGAGTTTACATTTCACTATGAATACCAGACTACTCAAAATTCTTATACTCAAAATTAAAATTGGAAAAAGGAAACATTTGAGTCCCTATAATTAACCTGCTACTTCATGCCTTTCTGATTTATTATAAGCACTTCATCTGATATCTAATACTTGAAAAGCCATAAAAGGGTATTATGGTGCTTTGATTTTATATCTCCATGCTTGCTCCATGTAAATACTAAAGTTTTTATAAAGCTTTAAGTCTAAGTAAAGAGGATAAAACAAATGAATGACATATTTACATATGCCTTAGGAAAAAAATCTTATAAGACTAAATGGAAACTTAAAATCTTACCAGTGTAGAAAGCACTAGAACTGTGAAAACCAAAAAGTAAGCTATGTTTATCCTGCAGAGTCTCATATTTCTCTTCATTGGCTAAATAAATGAGTGTTTTAAGATATCTGTGTCCTTTCAACAGTTAAATAAACACCTTTACATAGTGAACTTTATCTTAGATGTCAGATTTTCATATTATATAGGGTTTTGCTAAGGAAAGTTCATACATCAGCAACTGACGGAAAATCATGTATTGTATTTTTAATATTGGAAGTATTTGCTACACACCTTTTAGAAAATGCATCTGCAGCTATTTTCAAATTTAAAATTCCAAAGTAAGTGTAGTAACAGATATTTACAGGTTTTTATTCATTTGGTAGTATCTTTATTATTGTTGCTGACTCTATAATTCTTATTAAAATATGATTTTGACTTCTTTTAGGTTATGAAGGGCTTTTTTAAAATGTGAAATTCCTAAGGGGAAGCAGTAGGTTTAAAAACAAATGAAAAATGAAAAGATTTAGAAAATAATTTTGCACTCAAGAACTTCCTTGAACACCTGATAATTGAGCATTTTTGATGTAGCCTTATACAGCATCTGACTTGCCTTCAACACCCTTTAACAGGGATAGAGCTTTGTGTACTAACTTTGTGTACTAAGTAGCTCTTGAGCTCATTATGCATTCTAATCAGATTTTAGAGTGGTTTTTGGAGATACAGATTTTAACTTTAAAAGAAAAACTGCTCCTATATCAATAGGTTAACCCCTATAGAGAATAATCTTTGATGACTGAGAATGATGACTATAATTTTATATCTTGAATTATTTTTCCTACAACATTTTCATTTATTCCTTGTTCAAGAACTACCTGAGACAGTGTCTCCTTTTTTTAAGGTTTTCATTTCCAGTTCATGAATACAAACATAGTGAAAATTTAACCTTCTGAAACATCAGCAAAATTCAGCTATGCCAAGAAATTTTAAGAAATCAGAATTTTATTTGCACACTCTCTAAAGTAATGCTGAGTGTTTCTCCCATGATGTTTTCTTCCTCTTTGCTGCACTCTAGATCCCAGAAAGAGTTTTTAACCAGCTATTAAAAATAACCCATTTTAAGAATCCGCGGGAAGTGTGAGGTATTCATCAGTATATATTTACTGTCTGAAGCTGATATAGCTGTAAGGTTTTTTAGATCCAATTGATCTATTGCGCATGTTCCCTCCCTAGGTTGCAGGACGTGCTTCTATTTGCATAAGGCCCTGGGCAAGGTTCTTTCTTGCATTGATTGGCCTGTCCAAGGCAGCCTGATGTGTTCTTGCATTGATCACTTTGTCTTTTCTTGGAAGACAGTGTTACACTGAGTTCATCTCAAACATTCTAGGGAGAAGGTAAAACTTTACTGCAGATGTCTCAATTTTATTCAGATGTTCCTTTGAGTATAGGCCCTTTTTGCAAGGATAAGTATCTTTTTTTCTTAGCTAATTTGGATGTTTCTGCAGTTTGAGTGCAGTGTAGACTAGATTATATTTGAAAAAGCTACGTTAAAGAAAATTGCCAGAGTACATGCCATTTATCTTGTGCTATTTTTGTTTTTAAAACAGTGTATCTCGCTTCCAGCTTAAAACCATTTTCTTTAAAGATGATCTCTTAAACCTAGGCATAAACTAAAATTTACTGGTGTTGTGATAGGTTACCAGTTATCTTTACTAGCTATATAGATTCCTTAGTTTCAGTGAGACATGCATTGCTTTGTGTGTTTAAGAAAATAAGGAGTTTTATTAGTTTCACAGTGCAACAGTTGTCCAGAATGACTTGCCTGTTACTATCCATCGTTATTAGTAAGTAATGTTAATGTGAATGGTATGTCAAATATGGAAATTAAGCAGCTACATATCAATGTTAACTATGTAAACTTTATTTCATTATATCATAACTTTTGTGGTAGTGTGTTATTTGGTGATAATGGAAACCTGAGTTTAAGAATTAAGTCTTCAACCAAATCTATGAGAAGTTGAGCAATGAATGTTTTGCAGTTTAGCCCTTCTTATTGGCCGGTCCTTAAATCAACATTTATATTGTCTGCCAAAGAACATATTTGCCTACACAGCTAATTATCAAGAAAATGCCCATTACCCCCAACCTATTTACTACATCTTTCGTGAGGAACTGGTGAGACGAACGTAGGCTTCTGTCAAGATGCAGGGCAATATCCTCCTCCCGGCCAGCATGCTGTTTCATCAAAGCCTATGTGAATTTATGAGGTTTACTTTTGGCAAAGATTTAGAAATGTGTCATGGCTGAATTTGATTATTGTGCTGTTGGTAATTAAACTCTGCTACGACAATTTCTTAATGGTTTCAGAAACCATATTTAGTAACACTTTCTACAAATCAGAACATTTTCATGTACGCTCTTTTATCTTCATTGAACAGGTCACTATTTCTGAATATTGTTAAAGTATAGAAAATAAATGTCACAGAAAACCATTACGCCAGTTATTTCACTCCGTGGTGTCACTGTGGCCTCACTCGGTATATCACAGGACACAGAAACCTTCTTCTACTTTAATAATTCTGTTTTGTAAAATTCGATAGGAAAATATTAGAGATCACGTTTCTTTTATTTGCGTCAAAATGCTAGAATTCATGCTTTAAAATTAAATCTGGAACGAATTCGATGTTTATTATACAAGAGCAATAACCATGTCAGGTTGTTAGATAATGTCATTTGCTGTTTTAAAGGTGTCTCTAAAAGCTACAGCATTAATGAGATATATACATGAGTTAGATGAAATTTTCCATCAAGTAGAAATGTCAGTAAACAATTATGATTAATTTAAATAACATGTATTAGAAAACAGGGCCTTATATTGGAAAAATTAGTTTTGGGGGTGATTGAAGCTTAAATTAAATTAAAATGTGTTAAGTTGTTAATCATTTGTATATATAATCATATAAATAAGAAAAAAGTATTCATAGAGTAGTGATGTAATTTTTTCTAAAGTTTAAATATAAGTATGGTAGTCTGGGAGAATAACTTGTGAAAATACCAATGAAAAAGGCATATGAAAGTATTGAAATGAAAAACCTCTTTAGATACTTAAAAACAGCTCTTCAAAACTGAATCCAATCTGTGGTAACATGGATATTACCTTGCAACTTTTGTTCAATGCATCTCAACTTTGTGCACGTATAGCTCTGTGAAATGGAATTGTATAGTGTTTGTACATTTTTTTCCAGCTAAAATGAAACGTACATCGTCTTGCATAATTTACTTGTCTCTGGTGGTTAAATTTGCATATCTGAATGAGTAAGTATATATCTTAAGCTCCTGCTAGATGTAAAATAATCTCATGAGTGGAGGAGAGCTCTTTTACCTCAGAAGTCAGAGGAGTCTATATTTCACAGCAACCCATGATCAAACAAGCTAATTCAGATGCTGGAAAGTGCTTTTGCTTAGCTGTGTGGAAGAACCATTGACTACACACAACAAGTGTATGGTGCGACAGGAGATGCATTGAAAACCCCTTATAGGACTGAATGACAACCCCAAATACAAGTGACCATGTGCAACTATGAATAGGTATAAATACACACTTCAGCTGGCCAGATTTTTTGCTCTATAATTCAGTCACAATTGCTCTATTTTTCCTCCAAATTTACACCATATAATCAGCTGCTTGAATGGACCCACACTAGAGAAATATAATTCAGTATTTGGTGGGGAAAAAAAGAACTTGGCCTCTGTGCAACTCTGTCAAGATGTTGTATCATGCCCACTCTTTTTATTACTGCTCAGGTACTACTCAGGACCTCAGACTCAGAAGAGCCCTCCAGACTTTCCCGTGCAGGGATATCAAGGTCTGAATATGATATATGTTCTCTGTGCTCAGTCTCTTTGTAAGACGTATCTGAGGAAACTTGGCAGGGAAGTGGGGTGGGGTGGGCTTTGTTGTCAGGTGCTGGGAAACATAAAGATGGTGAAATAGCTGGTATAAAGTTGTCCACTAAAATCCATTACTTTTCCCCTCATCTAATGAAGAAGCAAGAAATTGCTAAAAAGCTTTCAAGCTTAATGGGTTTTCAAATACAGGAATAATTATTTTTAAATCATAGAAGGAAGGATACACTGATTTCAGCCCTCTTCTCATTATTTCCCTGTGACAAAGCATCATATATTTATTGATGATTTCTAGAAGTTACCATCTTTCCAGTGTAGCATATTGTAAGTCTGAGAATTTCTAATAACACCATGGTAACTTAGTAGTAAAAATTATTAATCATTAACTATGCATTAAAAATGTATCTCTTCATAAAATCTCAAAAAGGAGTTTTTTGTTTCTTTAATGAAATAAAATTTGATCTCTCATCTTTAAGGATATGCTTGCAAATTTCCTGTCACTGTCTATGGTAGTATTATATATAGCATCTGGTTGCTTAAAAACTTAAGTTTTAATTGTAACTATGATTTTTAATTCACATTAGTATATGTAAAAGTTCTAAATTTTTCAAGATACTATTAAATATAAAAATCATTAAGATGTACTTTGTTATCTGCAAAAGTGTTACTTTTCTGAAAATAAAGCAAGTAAATAAGAGGTTATATAATTTCTGAGTAAAATAATAGTCTACTACCTTTCTCTTACTTTTCCTCACTCCTGCCCCAAGATAGTATTTTAAAAAATGATATGTATTGGTTAATAAGCAAGTAACTGACCACTGTTGGTAAATATAACCAGCTGTAAATACTTAAAATATCTCTGTGGCTAAAGAAATAATGTCAAAGACTAACATTTGCCTTATGCTGTATTTGTTCTTTCCAACTTTTAATAATATTGAATCATTCCTGATAGTACAGTTTCTCTTTATCATCCTGAAGAAAATGTTTTCAGTGTAATGAGAGTTGTTGATTAAAAATGTATTATGGTCAGTTATTTGATACCTATTTATGATTGTTTAAGTATGTGGAAGCACTTAATAATCTTTGTGATATCATATGCATGAAGAGATTACATGTTAGTTATTTGAATACACATATGTTAAGGAAATACCTTCCTTTGAAATTATTTATCTCTTATACTCTTTTTCTGCCTCTAAGCACTTTACAAGAATCTTCTTGTTTGTAGTTGTTTAGAACACATGTGCAAAAGAAAATCTGTATTTGAACATTCTTAATGTAGGCTTTAGGAAGTTAAAGCTAAAAGCTCACATTGTGAAAATTTATCTTTTTGTTGGTGTCTGTGTACATATACTTTCAAGCTCTTTTATCTGAGATGTTCTAGAAAGGAATCAAATGTAATCATGGTCATGTTAATGCTGGTAATAGAATACATGGATTACAAACCTTTCCATTTCTTTTAACCTTATAGGAATAATAACAGCTCCTACTCACTATTTCTATCCAGCTGTGTGTGCACCTAGCTTCAGTCTTCATATTTCTAACCCAGCATCTTTTTCATTCAACAGGCGTGGACCTGTTTATCTCACCCTTTTTCTACAACACAGAAAAGCTGGCCCGGACATTTATTCATACATCCCCCAAATCTACACTTACAGAAATGTTTTGGGTTAAGTCTAAAAAATTCTCAATTTTTACCTCTGAGAATGGAAGCTTTTCTTAATGGTGTTCCATTATCTCTTAGCTTTTAGAACTCATCCCTCTCTTTTTCTTGGGTCTTTTGGGAAGTGATGTAGGTCAGTAGCAGGGTGGGGTTGGAAATCTTATATCACTCTGTGCCTACATTAATAACAAATAGTCGCCAAATATCTTACAGTGAAATTAAAGATGAAACTGCAAATATCCATGAAAACAAAAATTTGTAAAAGAGATAACAGAACACAACCACTTCCTGTAAGTAATGTTTTTGCCTATTGAAGACTTACAGGAAAGTACTTGATGTTTAGTGCTAATTGCAATAGCATTTTGTTCAACCGTTCAGCAAAGTAAAAAATCAGACCTCTATCCTCACAGTTATACAACTTTGGTTTTTCATTATCACCTATCTAACCAGGTACCTATTTTTACTGATTTAGGAAAAAAATTCCATTTCCCGCGGAAGTTTTAATGATGTAACAAAATAGGTATTAATACAATTAAATTGAACATAAATATGTCCATCTGCTTTAATATCCTTAACATTACTTAAATACTGTGACAAGCAAAACAGGTGGTAGTTGTTCTTTAATTTTAACCCGAGATTTTATCAGTCCTGCCAAAGTTAAACTTCTAAAAAACTCAACTGTAGGCATTTTACAACTTTTTTCTAAATTTAAATAGTTGGAAGTGTCAAGCTTCTGCTTTAACCAGAAGTTGTAGTAAAAGTCCTAAATACCTATCAACTTTTAACTGTCATTTGGACCTTGTGTTTATGCATACTAAACTATTGCGTTTGCACCATCCTCATTTTAAAGATGTAGCAATTTAAATGCACATTGGAATCTTTTCATGAAAGCCTAATTATGTTCCTTGCTTTTAAAACTGCGAACTGGTAGTATATGCATTACTGGTTTATGTGGGAAAGTATTTAACAAATGATTTCCTATATGAATGCATGTTTTAAATAGCCTTGATTTTTTTTCTTTTGCCTTGTACTTTTATGTAAATTAAATCAAGCAATTGTTTTTTATTAATTTGTTTTTCATTAGTAATTTCTTCATTATATATACCTAGTCCCCTGGCTTTTTTCTGTCCTTTTTATTTATCATTTTTATTTGTATGGGTTTTTCTTTTACATTGTTTTTGTTTGTTTGCTTTCATTTATGGGTTCTATATCAAAAATTGCTATTAATAAACTAGTGACCTAGACAGTATTTTATAGAAGGAGAAGCTAAGTTTACCTTTTGTCATCTATATCACTCCGTAGATGTCTCATTGATCTTTAAAAATAACTTTTAAGCTGTCTCATAGATTATATTGAGAAAGATTATTACTCCGCTTCGGTTCCATACAATATGTGTAATATTTTTTTATATTTTAATTTTGTGTGTTGCATTTTCTTCTAAGGACAAATGTAGATTTTATCTATTTGTATTTCAAATTTTAGGATCCAGTATTCAGAACATGCACGGTAAAAGACCGTTTTTAAAATCAGTCTTTAAATATAGGCTAAATATGTTAACCTTCGATTACCAGCAAAAAAGAGAAAAATGTATAAGTACTCGTTACAGGTTTAATTACAATTTCGGATGGGTTTTCGGACTCCATTCTGGCCATTCCACTTTAGCCATTCAGGCCATGCTGCCTGTATTGTGTATTCAGCAGTTCCTATTAGACGTCTTCACAGTGACTGATTCTGCTGGGCTTGCTGACACCCGCTTCATGCATGGCCTGCTGTTCTGGGTGGAATATTTTTTCTGAGCTGCCTGGAACATTAAAGACATCTTGGCCATGTCAGTCTGTGTACAATGTGTGTGTATGTGTGTGTATGCGTATGTGTGTTCATGTGAGTATGCATTCCTGAGCAAATCAGTATTAAATAAATGATTATGTGGTGTAATTTTATGTACATGTAAAATTTAAAATTTGAATGACAATGGATTTATAACTTATTACTGCATATATTTTTAATAATTTTAGTTCGGTCAACATTAGCAAGTTTCCTTTAGCTTTTAGTGTCTGTGATTATTGACACTAGGGGGCACTGCTTATCCTCAGTTGCATCTTTCTTCAGGAAATGAGTAAAAATACTCAGCTGATTTCTGTGCTCCTACTTTAATTAACAATTGAATTTAGAGAACTCCAGGCTATTTAATTCTTTGTTATTTTGGTTTTATTTCTAATGCCTATATGTAGTGCTAACAAAGAGGGTGGAGCTATTGATTCTCACAAACAAATACAGTATCCAGTGCCCCATACAGTAACTTTTTTCCTCATTGGAAATGTCATTCTTGGCAAAACCAGAAGGGCAAGTTTGCCCAGTGATGAGGTTTAGATCCCTTGCCAGCTGTGCTTCTAGCCAGCAAGTGTGATGAACAGCTTTAGAAATCAAGTGAGAGAAAGCATTCAAGAGTTAGTGTGATTCATTTGGATAAAGGTCAAGAGAAAGATAAGCAAAGCATAAGAATGAAGAGCACAAATAGCAATAATTCGTACCTTTTTGCTTATAGAATTTCACTGATCCTATTTGTAATTTTTAAGCACGTACTTAGTTCAAAAGTGACCTACAGTTCTTCTCAAGTATTTTAAAGACTGTATTTAATCTTGTAATTTAGCTGATCACTTAAAAATGAGTAGAGAAAAGTGGATTCATGACTATTCATAACTATATTTATAGATTAGCACCATGGCTACTAGTTGATAATCAAATGACAGCACAACACAAATGACAATACAAAACTAAACTTTTTCAATTAGCAATGATATTTGATCTTAAAAATCTAAAGATTTATTCTGTTCATTTTTTAGAATCCTAGTATCTATTCTAAACCTAAATACTCATGTTCACACTAAGGAACTACCTGTAGCTTCTAAGGACGTTAATGAATTTGTTCTATTTTTAAAATTAAACTCTGTCTCCCCCCACCTTCCTCCTGCTGTCCCCCTAACCAGAGGTGAAAAGCAATCAGTGGCCTATAAAATAAAGACAACTATTTTTCTCTGTTCTCCTAGTTAATCAGATCCACGGGAGAACTGGTAAAATTTTTATATTCTTCTCCTTTATAGTTGTAGCCAGCCATACATTATATACAAGAAAACATTCAGTTAGATCATGCCCTGGTTTTATTAGCTAAAGATACTGATTTTTAACATGAGTAATTAGAAATTAAGTATTTTTACAGATTTTAAAGTTTTCATGGCATACATTTTACATCCAGACCAAAAAGGAACAAAAATATTGCTAGTATAGAGAAGCTTGGTCTGAACACCAGTAAAATACCTGAGCATAAACAGATAGGCAGTTTTAAATAAAATTTGTAAAATACCTTTGCTTTGTGACACTCCGTATTGGGTTCTACTACATGGGTATTATAACAAGAAATTATTTAAAATTTTTCAAAGAGAAATGGATATGTGCATTATCATGGTTGATTTTTTTTTCCTTTTCTAATTTTCCAAGGTGATTTCTTGATGTTTATTGAACAATGTATGCTTTTAAATATATTGAGTGACTAGTTTGATGAGATTTCTTGGGGGAAGAAAACTTTCAAGGTTAATACACAGTTCGTAGAGAAATATTATCTGTTATTTTTCTTACAAGTATTTTTCTTATTATTCCTGTGTAACGTCATAAAAGCATTAGCTAATTTAGCCTCATCTCTCATCTTCAGTAATAGATTTGTCACTTACTAAAAATAGGCACCCCCTATTTAGACCTTACCAGTTCATAAACAAAACACTGATTAGTTAGTATGAGGCAGCTTTTGTTATATTCACCATTTCATAATTTGAAATGTTATTTTTCCTAGTACTCACCATCTACAAGCAATCAGATGCCAGCTCACTTATAATAGGTTTTTCTCCTCCTAGCAGGACGTTGCTTTTGGCTATAAAAAGTTAATTTCAGATCCTGATATACTTGCATTAATTTTTGAGACAGTGGCTGGGTGTAGTACAGCAAAGAATAACATGAACATCACACCACTGTGCTGTAGCTAATCGTTTATTACCTCAAGCCAGAGAAGCAGTGTTAATGTGAAGGCCGCAGTATGTCTATGGAAAAGATGGAAACTGACAGAAAGGTCTTAGAGGTGGCTTCCTAAGGTCTTGAAAGACGGGAACAAGAAGAAAGAGAAAAAATAGCAACACAATCAGAAGGGGTACATTTTGATACTTACAGTGCTGGACATATTTGGAATTTTTTATGATTAAAACAAATTATTATCTTGAATAACAGACCCCATCTTCTCTCCAAACATCTTTGCTTCAGAATGGGAACGCTCATGGTAATGTTATCTTTTCAGAACCATAAGTGTTCTCTAAAAAACATATGACTGAGATGTTCATCAGCTGGGATGTTTGCTGTGATTCACCAATAAATTTGAATAATTTGACATAATTTCTGACAAAGATGAATGTTTCCACATTCATTTCCATAGTAAGGCAGTATCTACATGAAGAAACCAGTTTGACTGACTTTACCTACCATATTGACCAGAAAAAGAACAAAACAACAGCCATTTAGTCCACAGAATTAGAGCAGTTTATGTGTACAAACTACCGTGATGGCCTGTCACCCCCAAAACTTGCATAAGAGTATGTCACTGTGGAGCCTATAGTATTACAAGGAAGCGTAGCACTAGAACACATCACCAAGGACCTCATTGCACACATGCCTTTAGGCAGTGCAGAGCGGCACAGAATAAAGGAGAGGCATTATCATTTGTGGAATTTTGAGTTATAGCTGGGACAATCCCATGTCTGTTGGGACTAGGAGCTACATCTAAGTCTTTTCGTCTTTTTCTCATCTGTACAGAAAGGAACTGGACTAGGTAATTTCTGATGTCCCTAACAACTTTCCATTATTTTCTTCAATATTATAGGTAGAGCTATATCAGCATTAATTAATATTTACTGGTTTCTGTAAACTGTGATGTTCCTTGTAGTCATTCTTTTCTATAAAACACCATAAGAGCTATAACTACAATGCATTCGTGACTGTTCAAATATATGTCTTAAGGCGTTAGGGTCTAACTCATCCACTCCCATGGGCCATTAAAAAGTGGTGTCAATATCAAATTAACAACTAGAAACATTTAATTCAAGTACTGGAAAATTCAGCAGTGAGTTAACTTTTTTTTCTGTGTGAGGAGGAAAATGACTAATAGATCATAGTACGTTCTGGTGGTTATGTAGGAAGAGACAGACTTAGGGAAGCTGACAACTTAGTGACAGAAAGTAGTATGGTAGATTTCATCATGACACCCACAGTGAGGAATGGCAGGTTGGGTTCTTGTGAAAGGGGGTTAGGATCAGAACTATGGAAATTCAACATTTGTTCCTCATGCCTATGCATTGTCTTCTTTTGTGCTCTGTCTGTGGCAGTATCTTTTTTCCCCCCGTCTTGTTACACTCCCGATTGTGATAACCTTCCCTACAAGGAGTCACTGTTTCTTTTTCACTGAAGATTTCTTCTTTTAACTTCTCTCGAATGTCATTCGCAGGCCTCCCTTCAGACACATTGTTGTTTTGTTGATATTTGACCTCCATTCTCTCATACATATATGTCTAGAAGGACAGCGTAGAAGCTATCTACTGATTGACCACTCCCTTTCACCTTATCTCTTCAATAAAGTTTTTCTGAAAGCACCTCTCTTGTTCGCCCATTTCCGCACCATGTCTATTTCACTTATAATCTCATTACGTGAAACCTATGTGTAATTCTGTTTTGTATATTGTCTTTTATATTATTCACACTCAGGAAAGTAGTGTAAGAATTTCAGTCTGCAGTGCTGTCAGTCTGTCACCTTTCATGCACTACTCTAAAAATTCAAAAATTTAAATGAAGTAATTAACCTGATATGAAACAGTGACATATAATTGAATTTCTAAATTAGTGAACTCCTGACTCTTTTGTATATCTTTGCCATTTTATAGGATTTCATACTGGCTAAACTGGCTACTTAACAAAAGGTGTGATGTAACAAAAATTCTGCTTTCTACTATAATAAATACTGATGCTTATTAAACATCATGTACTTTGCTGAGTATATTTATTCTGGATTTCTTGCTGTTTGAGTTATTTCATACTCATGAAACGGAGGCAATACTTAATGATAGTGAAATATAGACACTAAGTCACTGACTCAACTAGTGAAATCTCCCAAAGAAGTGCGGATGAACAGACACATGAAGGAAAATGGAATTTTAAAAAATAGCCCAGAGAATAATTCTCCTTCCTTCACACATCAGCCCTTCCTCAGTATAAATTTTTCACTGCCATCTTGCATCAGAGCTGTCATCAGATGTCTAAATGATAGGTTTCAGGGTTCTCCTCTTCCTGTTAGTGATCTGAAGTGCTACTCCAGCGTTTTCCATTACAGTGGATATTGATAGAGGACACTTGGTATATAGCAACTGTTGTTTACAGTTCACTAGTATATGAACTCAGAAGTGCTCTTTTACTACATATGGTATATGTGTATGTGCTCTATCTGTGAAAGAAGATCTAGCCATATACATAGAGATAAATAGCTACTTTCGTTCCAAACCCATCTTTTCTTCCACTTAATGTTTATATGGTTTCGTGCAGTAAATACAATCCTAGAAAGTCCTATCTCAGATTAATCTATTTCAAACTATTTATTCAAACAGACTTACTTTATCACTTCAGAAATGTGAGATGTGCTTTCATAAGAAAAATGACTCCCAACATATAATCAGAATCATATTTTAAAATCCCAGCTTAAAGGATTGTTCTCTATTTGTTGGTCAGTAGAGTGCATTTAAACAGCTCTCATAAGTAGTTAGTTGAATAGAAATTTCTTCCAGCAACAGTATTCACTTGAATGTTTAAGCAGGCACACAAGCTCCAAGTACTTAGCATAAGCTCCCAGGTAGAAGAGCCATCTGGAGATTCTTGTTCAAATATTTTCAAACAATGTAGGAAGTCTGTGACTTATACTTATTATAATGATGCCACTTTCCCCTTAAAAATGGGTATCAGCCTCTTCTCAGTGTTTGGTAACTCTAATAACCCATTATTGATTAAGACATCCTGTTTTAAGAACATTTAGGTGGTCTTGCTTTCCTGTATCACTGGGTCAATGCCTACCCTGGAATCTAAAAGTAAGAGCCCCCTTCCAATTTATGCCACACATTTTTTGCATAAACCTGAGCCCTGCATTTGGAGAAATATGATCAAATGAAGATTACCCTCGATTTCTAGAAGCAAAAAACTCAGAAACATCTCAAGACACAGAGTAACTAAGATCTGGAAAAGAATCAAAATCTTAAATGTCTTTATTCAGTCCCCAAATTTATATAGCACAGTCTTGATTTTCTTTATATCATAAAGGCTGAGATTTGAAAAGCTAATCCAACTGCTTTTACAGTGAAACCTGTCGATGCTCACCCCTCCTTTTCCCCTACCAACACCACCAGGTTTGAGTTTATCGTGGTAGACACTAAATGACTGTTGCATACTTTATTTAAAGCTTGGGATTATTTTGCATTCATATTTGAAATCACAAAGATACCTTGCTTTATCTGACATATATATTTCATTTGAAATCCAGGAAATCAAATCATTCTCAATGGATTTGTAGGATAATTTTTGAATTTTGTGATTTTTATGTCTTTATGCTTTTTAATAGTCAATGTGTCTTCATATTTTGACTTTGTGTTTTTCCCTTATAATCTTTAGTTGGGGGATAATGCAAAATTTGACAGGACAGATAATATGGTATTATGGTAGAGATATAAAATCCAAGAGAAATTTATTTCATCTCAGAGATATTAGTGAGTTAAATCATAATGCAATCTTGAGTACACAAATACTACAGTAGAGTGCCAGGCAGATTGGAAGGACGATTTAGATTTTTTTTTTTTAAAGATTTTATGTATTATTTGAGAGAGAGCGCGCGCACAGAGGGAGAGTGAGAGGGAGAAGCAGACTCCGCACTAAGCAGGGAACCAGACTTAGGGCTCAATCCCAGGACTGTGAGATCATGACCTGAGCCAAAGGCAGATGTTTAACTGACTGAGCCACCCAGGTTGCCCCTAGGACGATTTAGATTTTAATGAACAATTTCAGTTATGGCCTGTGGTAGATATTGTGATACACTGCCCAGTTGCTCCTTCAGTAAAGGATTTGTTGCCCCAACTCTTGGGAGTGCTTTCAGCAGACAGCTTTCAGCTGTCAGCCCCTTCAAGGATTGCCTTGGCTTTTGTGGGGCCCATATTCAAAGACAGAACAGTATGGGAGATGAAAGGCCAAGCCATCTGGGCCCAGCTTGGAAAGACTCTGAAGGGTCATTCTAGGTCCAGAGCTTCCCCGGAGTTGTTCAAGATTGTCATTGGACCTCCATCTCACCTTGACTTCTCTCTCTGCCCATTCCTGCTTTGTTTCCCACCCACCCCCGCCCCATGCCCCCGCCACCTTCCTCAGATGTTGATCATAAGAGCACTCCTTTGTGAACATCCTGTATGCTAAATTCCATTTCAGAGTCTGTTTCCTCGGGAACCCAACCTACAATATGGTCTATTTCTAAATACACCAAACCAGACATCACTCTAACTTATTAGCCATCACTTTACCCTATCTAGTCCATTTCTGTAAATAGCACCTCTGTTCATTCCACAAATAGTTTCTGAGCACCTATGATGCGTCAGTCATCGTGCAGAGAATGGTGATGTGTTGCTGACCTGGCAAATATGATCTTGCCCTCATGGAGTCTACATCTCAGTGGGAAAGAAAGACTGTGAACAAATCATTACCAGCGTAACAAGTATTTCCAAAGTGAATATGTAAGGTGTTATATACAGATAGCCATGATATAAGGACATGGGGTTTGGAGTTAAAAGATCTAGCAGTGCTACTTAATAACTCTGTGAATATGGGCAAGTCACTTACTTTCTCTAAACAGCATTTTCCTCATCTAAAAAACAGGTACATAATCCCTCAACTACTTAAAAAGAAATTGTTCTATCTAATGAAATCATCTATCTGTAAGTACTCAGAATATTAAAGGGCTCTAAGAACTGATCTGCACGTGCCTCCCATCCTAAATTGTGAGTTCTTCCCAAAGGTCAGAAATTCTGTTTTCCTCAACCTTGTAGTAATAGTCTTTTACCTAAAACAGTTGGTAAATTAGAATATCACTTTCCCTGCTAATGCTAGGTAACAGAGTATACAGTCCTCAAAATATATTGACAACAATACAGAAAATTGGAACCTGAATTTTTTGCAAAAATATTATTAAAGCTATAAAATAACTGAAAACTTTAGTAAAATTTCAAATACAGCAGACATCTAAGTGGAAATTCAAAGCAAGGGTTTCTTTTTTTCCAGGTCTCGTGAGGTATAATTGATGACCGAAAATTGTATATATTTAAGGTATACAACCTGATAACCTCGATATCTGTATACATTGTGTAATAGTCACCACAGCCAGGTCAGTCAACATATCCATCACCTCACACCTAACTAATGTAAAGGCTTTTAAGAAAAATTTGTTGAATGACGCAATCTCCGATACTCTGGTTATCTACTATATATCTTGGTGGCGGGAAATCTTATCTCTTTACCTTTCTTTTTCCCAGACCAAAGTAAAACGGTATACTTTAAAACTTAAGGGTATTAACACTTTCCCAACTGGACGCATATTCCTTTCCTCTGCCTGACCTGATGAAATCTTTTGCGGCAAGTTTTTAAACCGTTCAACAATTGACAAATTCTCTAGATACAAAAGTATCTCTAGCACTTACCAATTGATCAGGGCTCATAAGTGATTTCTAAACTGAGTATTGTGAACATGCTTACGACTTATTTGCATCAGAAACATCTCTGGGTAAAATAGTATATGTGGGTTTTACTAAGTTTTCTCATTTTTCCATCTAAGACTATGTATAGTCCCCAGTTAGACATCTCCTTTGCAAGCCTGCCTTAGTTTTTTGGACTGGCAGTGTGCAGTTCTTATTTACATTTTTACAGTATATCCACTTCATATGTGTTCGTTGTAATTTTTATAGCTATATTTTAGAATATCTCGCCTACTTATGATCAGCCTTATAATATTACATAATAAAACATTTTAATCAAATAAGTCACTTTGATGAATCCTTACACCATTTTCTTAATATATGACCTCTTTTATTTTTTTCCTTATAATTAACTTGCTATTTTCTTGATTGATGAAGTTTTTCAGACTGTTGCCTTTCTTCTCTCATTGTACATTTTTGTAAAGCACTGGTCTTCTCTTCCAGTTCCCGGATTGTCAGTTGCTTAATATTTGTTTGCTTCTTTCTTTTCTTTTTCTTTTAAACCTTCCTTGCCTATGCTTTTTTGTCACTGAAGGAGCCTGCACGTGGCAGCATAGTCCAGGCAGGAAAGGAAAAGGAAGTTATTACTGCTCTCTCCTGGCCGCCTGCAATACTAAATCATAACTTGCCATTCCCTAACTGGTGGCTGGAGACTTATCTTCATAAATACATGTGACCCAAGAAGTTTCAGTTTACATACCCTATCCCTTGGGGTTCTTGCCTGTGGAGAGCCTTTTCCTTCCTGAAATTAGACAAAGGTTGTAAGAATTGAAGCTAAGGCTTCAAAGCACAGGAAAAGAGAATGTTGTCTTATCCTGTTGCTACAGTGGGGCTCCAGCTGGCCATGTTTATCTACCCGGGGTGCGAAGCTGCGTGTCCATCTGGGAGGGGCTCAGCACAGTGCTCAGGCTTGCCCTTAAATTTTGAACTTAGGAACTTCTGGAAGTATTTCTTTTATGTTTTCCTACATGGTTATTTTTATAGTGACAACTGTATAGCTTTTGGATATATGTTTAAATTGTTAAGCATTGAAACTTTGTACGATTTACCTGTTTGCTAGAGTAACATTTAACTTCTGTTGTACTTACATAAACGGTGACCATATAATTTACCATCCAAACCAGAACACTTTTAATAGAGAAAAGAGACACTCTTAATAATTATGCCAGGTCCGTAGTTATAAACCAGGAGTGTCCTGGGCCAACTAGAATGTATAGTCATCCTATTTGTACCTAATTATTTTCTTTACAAACATTTAAGTGAGCCCAAATCACTTTCCATAATTGAGGAGGTGGAGGAGGGGATGTAGTAATTGTCTGACACGTAACTGCTATGTGAACTGTGCAAATGTGGATGTCACTGCAGAGTACATAGATACCTTATTTAAAAGGAAGAACGGATTTCAGAAATTAAAAATGAATGTCAAGGTAATAATGATAGTAGCTGACAATATTGATTGCTCACATGCTTTATCTCTGTTATCCTCCAGCGATCTTACGAGGCAAGTCCTACTATTATTCCCATTTCTGTATTCTTATAATGATTAACCAAAAATTAAAACTTAAGGATATGGAACTCCAAAGCTTATGCATGCTTTAAACTACAACACTGTAGTTCCTTCCTCTGGACGTATTTTATATCTCTGTGATTATCTTTTTTAAAATGTAGTCAGCTATACTCCTTCTACATAGGAAACAAAGTGGTAAGGGGATTCTGTGCCAGCTTGGCACTGCTAAGCCATGGCTCCATGCTTTGTTGCTGGCGCGTGTAACTCTGAAAGGGTTCACTGATGGCAGGAAACTGGACCTGCCACAGTATGGCCTCAACAATTCTGTTTTAATATTTAAGTACAGAGTGCTATTACAGGTCTAGTATTCTGATTACAAGATTTTAAACAAACACAGTAATCACCTCTTTCTATTTCTCCTTTATGGACCTGTGTCTTTTTAAAAAAACAGTATTTGTCATTAAATGTATTCTAAGGTAAGCTTCTGTTACCTTCTACACTGAGAAAAGAGAATGCACAAGTTTACAAATATGGAGTAGTTTGCATTGTGTGTTTTTATGGTATCTATTATAATTGTGTACTATGTGCCAAGTCCCCCACTAGTTACTTTATATTCAGTTCATCGCACAATAAGTCCATGATTTAAGTGTATTTATCATCTCCCTCTTACCTGTGATGAAATTGAGACCCAGAAAAGATGAAGTAATTCACTCTAAGTATCATTACCGGAAGTGGCAGAACAGAGATTTGAACCCAGAGAATCTGATTCCAAAGTCCTCGAACTTAACCACTGCATTCCTTAGCAAGACTGCATACTTGAAAGTTTCTACTTCCAAAATAATAATAATAATAATAATAATAATAATAAAGGAGAGAGAGAAGTGAATTCAGATTAGAAATGTGAACTGCGAGTAGCATGTGAGAGCTGAATGTCATACTTGTCTGGATTTCCTGCTGGGCAGTTTAGTCTCATATTTCATCTACTGAAGTGCGTGTATTTCATAGTAATCACCAGAGGTGCTTCAAGAGCCTTGGGTGACAGGACCAAGGTTTTAATATTGCGACAAAAGTGGTATTTGTTCTGTGAATACCACACTATTGGGATTGACATGTACAAAAGAAGCTTCAAGAAGACATTAACAGGAAAGGCTCTGCCAAACCCAGTGTCGGCTGATTAGTCATCTTGGCCCAGTGTACACTTTCAACCCAGTGGGCCCGATAGCACACAGGGCAGTCTGCCATGAGCCAGGAGATGTACAGGCGCAGAGGTAAAGTGATGGGAGAGGTTTGTGGAAAAGGATCAGCGTCTGTCAGACTACATAAACACTACACCCAAGTAGAAGCATTGAGTGTAATTATAATCTGCGTGACAAAAATGTGAAAAAGTACTACCTTTTCATACTTTTCAAACCTTTGAAACAACTTAATCTGAAATCTTAACTCTAGGAACTCTAGAGGGAGCTAATCTATTTATAGAAACACACACACACACATTTTTAAAGACATCTCAAACCTCAACCGTGCTATTAACCAGACTGATGATTCATTCATGCTCATGCAGTAGTAATGATACTCAGATTTATATATGTACAGTAGTGTCAGATCCTAATCTGATGGAAACATGCATTATTTGATTTTCTTTCAGAATATTCTTTCCTGTACGAGTGATTCACATGCTATAACCCTCAGAGTGCATATGTGTAACACATGGCAGAATTTTAAAGGAAGGTAATGACTTTTGCTGATGAAAGACATTAAAACATTTCCCTCAAAAACATGTTTAAAACATACACGCTAATATAGATAGGTGCCTATATGCACTTATATACATACCTACCCCCAACCCACACTGGCCTCTTTCAGGAGGGCCCCTTGGACTTTAAAATCTAAGACAGTTTATTCTGAGAGCTATAGCTGCTGAGCCACAAATGTGGGAAAATGAAATTACTTGCTTCTTTTAGGTTAGCGTGAAGACAAATCTAGTCCAGGGTTCACTTCTTTAGGTTGAGACCATTGAACCTAGTATTGGGTTGGATTCATAATTTCCAAAACCCAAGACCCTCCACTAGAGATATGAAACTACCTCCAAAGGCTCATGGAAGAGCATCCTCATAACATCGCTATGTCCCTGCCTTCAGAAGCTTATCTTCTAAGCCAAGACAAGTGGACAGCAAATTTTTAACTTAATTTAGTGGAAGTAAAAGAGTCTTTGTGTTTTCCTTTTCTAAAAGTAGCTCACGATAGACTTGTAGAAGAAATGAAATAGGGGCACCTGGGTGGTTCAGTCGGTTAAGCATCCTACTCTTGATTTCGGCTCAGGTCATGATTTCAGGGTCCTGGATCAAGCCCGTCATTGAGCTCTGCTGGACTCAGCGTGGATTCTGCTTCTCCCTCTCTTCCTCCTCCTCCTCCTCCTCCTCTCTCTCTCCTTTTCTCTGTCTCTTATTCTCTTAAATAAATAAAAATCTTTAAAAAAAAAAAAAGAAAGAAAAAACTGAAATAGGTACAAAAAGGGAATTAAGAAACTTCTAGGGGAACATGAGGTATTTGGATTTGGCCGGTTACTTTTGTGAAGATAGTAGGCAGGTGCTCCATTTGAGGGCCTTGCAGAAAGCATGGTGAGGCAAGTTAGGTGGACAGAGATGATCTGTGGAATTTGAGGGGAGAGATGGTAGCAGGAAGGGCTGGCCAGTAGTGCACATGGAGGGAAGCACAGGTGGATGCTGCTGGCTCTGGCCCTCCCGCACCATCTCTGGTGCCCTGCTCTTCATCTCATCCAATAAATCCTCAGGCTCTGAGCAGCTCTCTTATCTTGTTATAGTTACTTAATGTTTAAAAATCTTACTCTGGAAGAAAACAAATAATACAAAGAGATTTTTTTCCTCTCAACTTCAACTCCCATCAAAAAATTTAATAGTAAGATGAGCCTGCATACAGGTGGTATATGTTTTTAATCTGTTCAAAGTACTTCATATGTATTGGGTTAATGAAACTTTTGTAAGACTGGGAACATGCAATGCACAGAAGGAATGAGCAGATTAATTGTGTAGAAGCTAAGGTGAGAGGACTGTGAAGAGATCGAATTAAGAAGGGGAAACAAAAATATCAGGTGACAGCAGCATATATTTTGTATTAATTCTCAAATCATCAATATGATTTATGGTAATACGTAGTTTTCCCTCTTATCCTAGACATCACTTTATTTTAGAACTGTAATAATAATTTTTAAATGCTGTTGATAGTCTGGTTTTGCACATGAGTGATTTCTATCTTGGCATGATTTTTAGAATTTCAACACCCCTTACCGATATGGATTTGGATTTTTAAAATACTTTTTTAAATGTCCAAGTCAGGGGCACCTGGGTGGCTCAGCCAGTTAAGCGTCTGCCTTCCAGTTAGGTCATGATCCCGGAGTCCCAGGATCGAGCCCTATATCGGGCTCCCTGCTGGCAAGGAGTCTGCTTCTCCCTCTGCTTCTCCGTCTGCCTCTCCCCCCACTCATGTTCTCTCTCACACTCTCTCTCAAATAAATAAACAAAATCTAAAAAGATAAAATAAATGTCCAAGTCAATGAAATACTGTATTACTGAAATACTATAAAGAAAAGGGGATTAATCAAATGAGTGCATTTAGGTAAGAATAGTATGATATATTACTGAGAAATGGACCCCATGTGACACACATGAAAGAACACAGGATTTACAGGCATGGACAACTCAGAGTTGTGTCATTTTCTATCTGTGTGGCCCTTAACCAGTTTCTCAGCCTTAACCAGTTTCCTCCTCCACAGATGGGAAAAATAATACAAGTTTTGCATACATTTTAATATTATCTCAGAATAAAATGAGAATGATTATGTATTCGTTTTGAAATTTGCGAAGTGCTACTCAGATATAAATATTATACACACAAATGAAAAAAACAAAAAATATTTTAATTATAATTTTATCAGCTATAATTTACCAATCCATAAAACTTCCAGAAGCTGATGTCTGGGATATCAATTTTTTGTCACTTTTATATTCAACTGCTAATACCATACTGAGACATTATAACAAAAAATGGAAGGTCATCCTTTATTTTTGAAAGATTGGTATAGGTGTAAAATTGATCTTAATTGTTGGAAGAGTTTACTTGGCAGTACTCCATAGTTCACTCAAGAATACATGGAGACATTGAAATCACAGGGTCTTATTATTTTTAGTCACTAAGCAGAGGCTTAGGGCAGAAATGGAAACTGCAAGTAGGTTGCAGCAAGGCTGGAATAGACGTAAATAGTCTGAAAAACCAAACTGTTAAGATTTTCACCGATTTACAATTCTACCAATCCTAAATGTCAAATATTTGAAATTCTTTTTTTTTTAAGATTTATTTATTTAATTTAGAGAGAGAGAGCACGAGAGCAGGAAGGGCAGAAGGACTAGGAGAGAGAATCTCAAGCAGACTCCGTGCTGAGCGTGGAGCTGGACACAGGGCTCGATCCCAGGACCCTGAGATCATGACCTGAGCTGAAACCAAAAGTCAGATGCTTAACGGACTGCACTACCCAGGCACCCCAAATATTTGAAATTCTTTGTACAGAGTTCATTTGTAGACAGCTCTTTATTGAAATTCTCTAGAATTTGACCATTCTCCACCTCTAATACTATAATATGAAAGTGATTTTTAAACCGTAAAGGATTAGAACAGTGTAAGGAATATCATGCTGGATTATGAAATGATTTGATGTGATGTGAAGAAAAGTTGCACAGCATCACATCCACTGCATGAAATGTCAGCCAGATGGAAAAACAGACCAAAGGTTTTTTTCTCTTGTAGTCCATCTAACAACTGTATGTTTTTCCAAGTTTGTAGAATTTTAATTTCCAGATTTTTTGCTTTTGCACTATATCCTCAGCCTATTCAAGTCTTAATTTGATGTCATTTCACAAATGGCTCTCGATATTGTGTGTTCAGATACAACCAGCTTACATAAGTCAGCATATGTTAACAACAACCACAACAAAATCCGGGGCAAATATTTAAAAATGCAGACATATTCATAGAATACCAGAAGAGCATGCTCTTATTTTGTAACTTTAGCAACAATCGCTCTAAATCTCTAAAAGCGTTACTGTTAGAAAATGAGAGTAAGGACGTGTACATTCTTCATGACCCAGGTGTAATCAATATTGTGGAATTTTGAGTTTTATTATCAAATGTTGGTTTAAATTTTTATATTCTAGTGCCAGCATGATCCATGACAATCTATTCTTTAAGGTAGCTTTAGTTTTTTATTATTTTATTTGAGTACTGTTGATACAATGTTACATTAGTTTTAGGTGTACAACTTAGTGATTTGACAAGTTTATACATTATGCTATGCTCACCACAGTATAGCTACCATCTGTCCCATTACATCACTATTACAATATCATTGACTGTGTTCCTTATGTTGTGCTGTTTATTCCCATGACTTACTCATTCCATAACTGGAGGCCTGTAGCTCTCTCTCCCCTTCGCCCATTTTGCCCAACCCCCATCCCCTCCCCTCAGTTTTTTCTCTGTATTTATTGTTCTGATTCTGCTTTTTGTTTGTTTGTTCATTTTTTTTAGATTCCATTTATGAATGGAATCATTTGGTATTTGGCTTTCTCAGTCTGACTTATTTACTTATTGCACTTATCATAATACCTTCTAGGTCCATCCGTGTCATCCCAAATGGCACAATCTCATCCTTTTTTATGGATGACAGTCTATTTTTAAAATAAAATCTAGGAGAAGGCAGCAAACTATTTAATAATGAATGTGAAGTATTGAATTAGAGTATTATTTTATACTTTTAAAAATATTATTGATATTGCAAGGTGAATTTTTGCAGTAATATTATGATGCTGATAAGCAACATTGATTTTAAGATTTCCACATTTTATAAGCGGAAAACAAAAGGCCCAAATATTTAAGGTGTGGAAATTCTGCTGAAGCAGCATTAACAGTGAATTAGATTCCCATTAGGTGGTGTTCAGTGAGAGGGGATGTGCATATGCAGGGTTCGAAGAAATTTACAAGAAAGAGAAACATTTTTCATTGAGAATGCCAACAGGCTTCATTTGGTATCAGAAGCCTGGCTTTCAGTGTTCACTGTGTGAGCTATCATCACCACTCAGGATTCTCACTTTCTTAAAATGCAGTAATATACTTTTGATAGACAATTCAGAGAAATTAATAGCAAATGATAGAGAAATTGCTCTTTTCTAGAGGGAGAAAAGACATTTGATGCAGAGAAACAATGAGGACATGGCTGTGAAATTTAAGGCTACTACGCACTGTATTTTCAGTGTATTTTTTATTAAGCTTTCATCTACTCGTATCAAATTAGAGTCCCTTGTCTTAGCAGATTAAAACCTTTTATGATTCTTTTGATGTGGAACTATTATTTTTCACTTTCTTTATCTTGCAGACCCACTGATAAATTCTTCAGTTTCTTCAAGCCACGTGTGTCTCTTTTAAATTTTAGAACCATTGAATTTTAGAGAAACAGCATTCTAAAGAAAGAAGTTAGAGTGTAATACTGTAGTTTGTCGACATAAAGAAATATATTAGAAAGCAAAATGATCTTGATAGGCTTTGAAGAGAAAGATCTTTGTGAGCATTTAAAACACCAAGGAATTACAAGCCTGTGTTGAAGAGCAGGTTAGTTAAATCGGAGAAGTCAAAGCAAGATATCTTTCATTACTGACATGCCGTCTACTGAAAAGAAGTAGAAGTTAGTCCTAAGTAGCTAACAGTGAGCCCTGGGTACTAACTTCCCTGAAGCACTGAAATAGGGAGGGGTGGAAGAAAGTTGTGAAAGAAACCCTCAGGGATTCCTCCTTTTTTCCCCTGTGATCCCTTTAATCCTCGGATTGTCAAACCACATGGAAAATAATAGAGCTGTGCAGTTCTGAGACTTAAGTGATATTATCTTTTTTAAAAGAAAATATTAGGTCGTTTCACATCTCTGGACAGAAACAGGGCATGCGTTTGGTGTAGAAAAGAGTAATTTGGAACAAGAGATGCATGTTGTTTTTTTCGGTTTTAATATATTATTATCTATGACTAAGCAGGCTGCACCCAGTAGGGAAAAAAATTACAGCCAATATTTTATTTTCCTTTTTTAAAACAGATGATTCAACGAGAAGCAGATGTAAAAAGTAAGGTAACCGCTGTGGCGTTGACAGACTCTGTTCACAATGTGTGGCATCAAGAAGCAGGCAAAACGATTCGAGAATGGATGAGAGAGGTGAGACTAGATTTTTTCAGCGCTGAGATGAATGAGTGTGAGCCTTTATATCTTGAGCCCCCACCAACTTACATCACCTCTCACCCCCAAACTCCCTTTCTAGAGGCAGAACATTTAGAGAGAAGAGAAAAAAGTAGACATGGTTGAAATAATAATAGAAAACCCTTCTGAAGGACAAATACGTTTTTGAAAGCCCTTCTCCCTTTTTTGGGCATTCTGTAGAATGTTACGTATGCATACAGTATACACTAGCAGCTTTGGCTGAAGAAGGTCATGATCTGTTAGGAGATTATTATTCCCTGATTTTTAATTTTTCTGCCAGCCATTTAGCATTGGTGCTGCTCACTGACAAGAAATGTAAGGTACCATTGGGTCTCATCCTTTTCTTGGAAGGTGATCAGTATGTGCCACTCTTAAATGGATTGGCTCACTACTGCCAGTAGGGGGAGAAGTAAAAAGCTGAAACAGTGTTTTGTCAGACTGAACCTGGGGCTCTGAGAAACCCAAGGGCTGGTCATGGTCCAGCCTCGGGCTAAGAAAGCTTCTTTTCACCATCCCAAGGGCTGGTGAGCCTGAAAACTATCATGACTCATTGAACATCCTCCCATTTTTTTTAACTTTCAACCCATTATTTCTTTTACTTTGGTTATAGATGTACAGCTGAAATTTCTTTTTTATTTATATTTACCTTTCTGATGTTATGAGTAATTGATATCATCCACACCATGCTATATCAGTTGTTTGGTCAAATCATATATTTCTATAAATGAAAACTAGTTGACCTTCCTGATTTTCTCCCACTCTGTCTTAATAGAATACCCAGATATTTATCCAGCTGACCTCTCACCATAGGTATGATGGGTAACTTTTAACCACCCCTTACAGTGCACTGTAAGGACCAAAGAGTTAATGTTTGGAAAGAGTTTTGAATAAATAGAAGGACTAAGCTGTATAATCCCATAATGGAATAATCATAATATTACCAGTCTGTTTTCACTGTTATTATCCTTTAGAAAAGGTACATTCATCATGTAAAAGTCTGAAATATATTTACTCCATTCCTCATAACATTATAAAGATATAATAGAGGTAGGCTTTTAATCTGTTCTAACACCCTGGTGTTTTCTGACCACATTGCTTTTTATATTTCTCCTTTCATAGTTTATCTACATCCTTAATTGTCTTTTCCGAGGGCCTATTTTTTTTAAGAGAAATTTTGCATATTTCATACCTATCTTTTGTGGTATTTATCTGTCCAAGTAGATACGTAAACAGCTCCCAGCATTATGTAAAGTAGTCAGGTTGAATAAATGTACCTTTTTTCCCACATATAACCAATATGGAATTTAGTATTTGTCCCAAACTAGAAATATCCTTGTTCATCATCTTTGAATTGGGAATTCTTCATGTCTCATTCCAGGTGGCAAATATAACAAAATTTATTTAGGTTTATTTCTTTTTTTGAAATTTTTATTCCAATTCCAGTTAGTTAATGTACAGTGTTATATTAGTTTCAGGTGTACAATAGAGTGATTCAACACTTCCATACATCACCCAGTGCTCATCACCACAAGTGCACTCCTTAGTCCCCATCACCTAATTACCCCATTCCCCCACCTGCGTCCCTCTGGTAACTAGCAGTTTGTTCTCTGTAGTAGATTTGCTTCTTTAACCCTTTGTAACTAAGACTGGATTAGATGCCACCTTCCAAAATCAGAATATATTAATTTGCGCATTTTTTCCTCTAACTGAAGTAGGCAATAGTTGAATCAATCAAAGCTCTCATTAGGGCACCTGCGTGGCTCAGTGGGTTAAAGCCTCTGCCTTCGGCTCAGGTCATGATCTCAGGGTCCTGGGATCGAGCCCCGCATCAGGCTCTCTGCTCAGCGGGGAGCCTGCTTCCCCCTCTCTCTCTACCCGCCTCTCTGCCTACTTGTGATCTTTCTCTGTCTGTCAAATAAATAAATAAAAAATCTTTAAAAAAAAAAACTTGCATTAATTTCTTTGCAAGTATAGCTTTTATAAATCTTTTAAATATTATATAATTCTATAAACAACCTACTTATTGAATAATTCTTTTATTCTCTCAGTTATGCCTGAGGGATGAAACAGCATAAAGAGTTTTTTATTATGACATACCAAAATTCAGACGCCCAACTCAATCACTTACCTAACTGCATAATCTTGGGTACATTGTTTAATCTCTTTGAGATTCAGTTTTTTCATCTATGAAATCTAATACTTACCTTGCAGATATGGTTGGGAAATAACATATGTAAAGAAACAGCATGGGGGCACCTGGGTGGCTCAGTCCTTAAGCGTCTGCCTTTGGCTCAGGTCATGATCCCAGGGTCCTGGGATCGAGCCCCACATCAGGCTCCCTGCTCAGCGGGAAGCCTACTTCTCCCTCTTCCTCTCCCCCTGCTTGTGTTCCCTTTCTCAGTCTTTCTTTCTCTGTCAAATAAATAAATAAAATCTTAAAAAAAAAAAAAGGAAACAATATGGACATGGCATTTTAAAGAAGTTCAATAAATCATAGCTCTGGGGCAACCTTGTTGCCCCCCCCCGTAACATAAAATATATTGATTGTATTCTTTTGTCTTAAGGATGATCTCCATATTTCCATTTTCAAAATATCTTACCAAAGGGTAGTAATTCAAACCAAGGAGTAGGAAGAACTGGGTTTTGATAACGATTCTAGCTTAGTCGTTCACTAGGGAAAGAAATAACTGACATCTAACATATACCAGGTACTCTACACCAAGGCTTATTGTCTTAGGAAAGCCACTCCATCATTCTGAGCCTGTTTCATAATTGTGAATTAGAGATAATTCCTATTCCATCTACTTTGTGAACTATTATGAGAATCAGAGGTGACAACCAAGAAGAAAATCCCTTGAAAAGCAAATGGCACTGCATAAAGAAATAAAATGCATTGTTATAAAAAACACTATAATATCCCAGAGATAAAAATTAGTAGATCGTCATTGATAGAGCTTTGAAATTATCCCCGCTCAGAGAGTCTCTCTAAAACAAGAACAGAAAGGGAGACTATGGGAGCCTATGTCAGATATCCTTCTAGGAACTCCCTTAAATGTGTGACCCCCTCGTAGAGAATTTAGTATGGTTTGGCAAGATTAGAATCTATTGTTTGTTTCCAGCACTTAGGATAAAACTCTGTCCCCTTTTCTTTCCCCACTTTTAGTCTCTGTCCACTCTGCAAGACTGCTTGAAATAAGGAAGAACAAACAGTCCTAGGTTCAGTAAATAGAAAGAGCTGTTGTCTTGAGCACGAGTGTTGGGAGGAGGGTGTGGAAGGGTAACTTTTGTGTCCCTCAGCATCCCACTTCCTACCACCGCCTACTCCGGCTTTCGTTGGAATCAACTCAAAATCTGAGATATTTTGCAAATATGTCAAGAAAAACAACTTAGCTAAACTGTAATGTTGTCCATAAAAAAGAGTAGTCTGGCTGCAGAGGAAGCCTCAATGCTTTGGGCTTCTTAATGGTTAGCTCCATTATTTGACCAAACACTACTTTAAACTTGGAAGTAGGACAGGGTTCAAATTGCCCAGTCATTCTTATTATACTGCAAATTTGTAAAACTCTTTTTTGTTTTCTAAGCATATTTAAGTTAATGTTATCAAGGTATTGATGTTAACTATGCATCTACTATAAAAAGCTGATATACTTTTTAAAAATTTCAGCAATTAGCAAACAGAAAGAAGTTTAAGTACTATATGCTTACATTACTTATATAGTTTTAAAATAACAATCTCTTTTAAAAAAAAAAAAAGAAGGTCAGTGAGGGCTACTTATGGCGATTACTCTGAGTGAAAACTACTCCCAAGCAAAAGACCAAACATACATACTTCACCGTGACTCATGAGGAGAGGTACAAAGTAGCCTAAGGCAGATCCTAAAAGACCCTTCTTCCCTCCAGCTCAAGGACTGTAAAGTGGGTACGAGTGGACATGCAGGATATTATGCTAGGTGAAATAAAAAACCAGACACAGAATGAAAAATACTACATGATCACACTTACATATGGAATCTAAAAAGGTTGAATACGTAGAAAGAGAACAGAACAGTGGTTATCGGGGGCAGGGGGTAAATAGGGAGATGTTGGTCAAAGGGTACAAAGTTGCATTTATGAAGGATGCATAAGTGTAGATGTACAGCATGATGACTATATTCAGTACTGTATTGAATACTACAAATTAGTCAAGAGAATAGATTGCAGGTTCTATCACAACACACGCATACACACACACACACACAAACAGTAACTATGTGAGAAAATAATGAGCTTGACAGCAGTAATCATTTCACAATGTATATGTGTATCAAATCATGTACACCTTAAATACATAGTTTAAAAAAAGGGGGGGGGGCTGAGTGGGTAAATGTCATTTCCTGGCATATCCCTGGCCTCTGAAAGTCTCCAGCCAAGCCAGATGTATTGTTTTACGTAACTGTCATGAACCCTTACCCGGCATCATCAGTTCGGAGTGGCAGTCCCAGAAACACAACCAGTGAATCGTAGTTGTTCTTGTCTGAGGACACTATGCCTTCCATTTTGAAGCCCTATCTCTAAGGCATTGGTGGATCTCAGACAAATGAAATAAAAATGAGTAAGAACCTAAATTCAACCAGGACAGCAAATATATCTCAAAGTACCTTGTATAGGATACCTACTACATATTTTTTCTCTCTAAACATAGTACATTAAGTTCTTTTTTTTTTTAAAGATTTTATTTATTTATTTGACAAAGAGAGATCACAAGTAGGCAGAGAGGCAGGCAGAGAGAGAGGAGGAAGCAGGCTCCCTGCTGAGCAGAGAGCCCGATGTGGGGCTCCATCCCAGGACCCTGAGATCATGACCTGAGCCGAAGGCAGAGGCTTTAACCCACTGAGCCACCCAGGTGCCCCAAAGCTCTAATCTTCTTATTAAAAATTGTAACCCATTTCATATCTACACTGAAATATTGTCAGCCCTTGGTTCAAGGGTCAAAGAGGGCCACTCCGCGCTATGGCCTACAGGCACTTCTAGTCTATGTTAATAGTTCCCAACATTTTGGATTTCACAAAGAAGACAATTTATAACCCCAAAAAAACTTTAAGTTCGTAATTTTAGACTTAAAAGACCTTTTTTTTTTTTTTAAGATTTTATTTATTTATTTGACAGACAGAGGGAGAGATCACAAGTAGGCAGAGAGGCAGGCAGAGAGAGAGGGGGAAGCAGTCTCCCTGCTGAGCAGAGAGCCCAATGCGGGGCTCGATCCCAGGACCCTGAGATCATGACCTGAGCCAAAGGCAGAGGCTTTAACCCACTGAGCCACCCAGGCGCCCAAGTTAAAAGACCTTTAAATTGAGAACACATAACTCTAAGAAACACTATATTGCACATTTTTTCCCCTCAGACCCAGAGAAACTTTGATTACATGATCCATCCCAAATTCTTGGCTCTGGCCAAGGGCTTCTTTCTCTCTGCTTGTGGTTGGGATGAGACAGGGCTACATCTGAGGCTCAGACATGCTCTCTTGATATCTGTAGGACTGCAAGCCTTGCTGTCTGCTCAGGGCACCTGAGAAGAAGATCTCCAGGGACTTGGGACACACTCCAGCATGGTTTGAGTTTCCGTAGGGCTTTCCTCGTCAGCTGCCTCTGTTGCCATCCTGGACACTATGCTAGTGTTCACCTCAACCAAAGAACTGGGGTGGGGGCAGATGGAGCCACTGAGAGACAGATAGAATAAACATTAGAAAAACAGAAAGAGATATGGTTTTTAAACTAGAGAAATGCATCTCAGAATAGGAAGTTGGATTTGATACGGCAGAATTTCAGATTAAATTCATGTGTGAGGGCTGTACGTCTTTCTCATATTTCTTTACATGTATTTCTCAGCACATTTATGTTATTTTATTTTGTTACACTCTGTCACATGGCAAACATTTTTAGCTTGTTCTGCCCTTTTCTCTATATATTTTTCTCAGGGGGATGAAAATGTTTCATACACATGTACACACATGTACATGACACTCATCAAACTTATGATATCAAGCCTTTACAATCCTGCACAGGTACTTCGTCATTCCAGAGAACTTTTGGACATATTCACCTTAGGGGGTATTTATTTCTATCCTATTTTTATGGGAAATTCAAGGCCTAAACATCTGCCTAGATAAAAAGTGAAGTTTCAGAATCATAAATGTTAACCTATCTTTTGCTTTAAATGTTTGAGTTAAAGGTAACCTGGATAAAATCCATTTTATTCGGCTTTTTAAGTCGGTGATAACGAGTTAGAAAATGATTAATCACCAACATATTGTAATGTACCATCATTTTCATTAATACTAGAAAATATTCTATAAGATGTAGTTTTACATATGTGAAGTGTAGGTGAGCAGTATTAAGACTGACATATCACCTGGGTAATAGCCGACTTTCATCAGATTTGGAGGTACTACTAGGATGAATAATAATTAAAATATATACCTAATCGCTGCCTGTCTGTTGGTAGTGCTAATTGCTGTCACTGAAAAGACTGAATTGTTTAAGAGAAAGAGAGAAAAAGAGAAAGTCATTCTTCATTGAAGCTATCTCCCTGTATCATTGGGAGCCTATTTTTAGTACCTATAGAAGTCATGATTTTTGAATTTATTAGGGGCTGTGACAAATGATAAAACAAATCATCCATTTACATATCTTGACACTGCTTTGGAGAATACTTACTTCTTACAAGCAAGTGTCACATTGTATATAAAAGCTGGCTAATTGTGTGCTAATCTTCTGCATTATCTAGAACTCTGTGATGTGGTATTCTATCAATAGTAATATTAATTTTACTTACTTCAAATGTATGAAATATCTCTCTAAAACCCTATTTCTTTTATAATTTCTGCTCTCTCACATTGTATAATTTTTGCATTCAGCTGCTAATTAAGATTAGGAGTGCAAGTTACAGAATACATATTCACTTTAAACCATCAAGCTTTTGTAATACATAAAAATACTAATATTTTATCCATTTTAAATGTAAAAAGAAAGAAAGCATTTAAGAACATTACTAGATGTTGTGTTTGTTTTTTCATGGGTTTTTTTTTTTCCACACAGTTCAATAGTTTCATTGATCTACTGTTTCTTACAAAAATCTGCCATGCTTTGTGAACTTCACTTTCTAATCTCATACAGCAACCCTTCCTTTATGTTATTCCTGCTCTCCCTGGTCCCAGAACAGTAGGGTTGCCTTGACAAATCTATTCAAAAGCCATTCCTCGGCCTTTATTGGTGGGGACTGGGGCCTTTGAAATTCTCTCCTCACTGCAACACAGCTGACATCTTCTTCCAGACAGAATGAATTAAGGAAATACAATAAGACACTTGATCTACCAGTCAAGGATCTTTCCACAGTGAGGACGGATTCCATGGTGCACAACCAGGGCAGCAAGCATCTAAAAATACACAATACATGCTTGTTTACCAGAATAGCAATCAGCGATTTTTCCAACATGATTGATAGGATGATTTCTTTTAAAATAAAATCTGTCTAGAAATTCAGTGTGTGTGTGTGTGTGTGTGTGTGTGTGTGTGTGTGTGTGTGTGTTAGAAATTTTGAAAAAGCCCTATGATGTTAATCACATTTTTTAAGCCAGCCTTTAAATACAGACTTAAAATGTATGGAAAGAATATACATTATTTTTATTTCATTTGTCTGAGTGCTAAGTCATCATTATCCTAAAGATTGATTTTAATATTGAAGGCTTTATGTCCTCAAACGCACAGCTACAATTCACTAGGTTGTGTTTCTTTTGAACTACTCGATATCGCCTTCATTGAACAAGGTTGAAATAAAAACTAAAAGAAAGTGTATTTAAGGAGTAACTGCAAAATTTATTTCTTCTGGTATTACAAAGACTGCAGTTTAAAAATAAAACTATTCTTTCATATGATCAAATTAATATTTATTTCTGTCTTAAAGTTAAAAATGGACGTCCTTTTCTGTTTCCCTTAATTATAATCTTAGCCTTTTCTTCTAAACATATTACATCATGGTTCACAGAAGGTTACATGTCTTCTTAATATCAGCACAGATAATTTGCTGAATTGTCGAAGATAAACTTTTTTCCACAGCCACAGTGGTCATGAATACTCCTGTTTATATAAGAAAATTTCTTACAATGCGTGGAAAATAAATTGGATATACTTCTAGTGGTTGATTATATAGGATAAATTAATCTGTGCAGGCTAAAAAGTTTGTCTTGGTTTAAAAATGTTTCAACAGAAAATCGTCTCTTTTGCATTGCAGAATTGTTGTAATTGGGTCTCTAGCTCAGAACCATTAGACACATCAGTGGAGTCCATGCTGCCCGATTGTCCCCGAGTCTCAGCAGGTATGTGTTTGATGAGAGATGTATGGGGTTTTTTTAGGGTGAAAAAATATGGTAATGAAATGTGGAATTCTATTTTGTGAATTAAGCATGTTGTTCTGCCTTGACTCTTTGAATGAATTATTGGTAACATACGGCATGGGTCTGATCTGCTACCAGAAATTTGTTGAGTGACTGAAAATAGTAACTAACACATTCAGTGAAGATGAATAGGTGAAGCAATTTGAGAGTAATGTAGACAGTTGCTGCTAAAGCTTCAGGAGACAAGATGTACATAAATAAAAAGTTGATTAAGACAAGGACTGGGTAGCTAAGCAGGATCTCCGAAAATTTGTCTCGCATTGAATACCAACTCCAGGATACAACAGGCCATCAAGTCTATGAGTTCAGAGAGGAGAGATTGCTGTGGCCTAGAGTCTTTAGAAAAATTTTTCATGCAGAAGATTTTGGATGGACCTTGTGCGTTCGGTAGGATGTGGATTATAGAAAGATGTGCAGGACTGACATTTTAGGCAAAAGAAACAGAGCAATGTAAGGAATAAGGGCTGGAATGGATCTGAAAGTGTTTATGGGAAACAAAGGCAAGGTGGGCCCGCCTCTTGAAGGGTTAGAGGGGGACGTACCTTAGGAAGCAGGTGGGCTTAGGAAGACAGTTGAAGGATGGAATGGCTTTCCAGCCTACAGAGTCTGTACTTCAGTCTCTGATCTCTAGAGAAGAGGAGTGACATTTTTGGTTGCTTTCTGGTTTTGGCTTTCACAATTCCCAACCAGTTCGGATGGTAAACACAGAATGAGTAGCGGTATGTGGTTATGGCTGCAGAACAGAAATGAGCTTGCTTTGCCCAGAGATGTCAGAGAATGAGCAGAAGTTTTGAGCGTGAACTACTCCGTAGAAAAATCATAGGAAGTAGTTGATCACTAAGCATTTAGAGTTGCAGACATGTCTACATATTTAAAGGAAATGATTTAGAAAACAGTTCAAATATTAGGTAAAGAACAATTAACTGTAACTATGTTTCATTATCACTAATACCTAAACTTGAACTCAGCTTCACTATCATTATAGCTAAACTTTTCAGGTCTGTTGGTTAGGAAACATATATGCTACTATATAAATATATTTAAATATATGTATACACACACACACACATATGTACATGTGTATGTATGTGTATGTATTATATATGTTGTATATTATAGTATATATAATACATTATATATATATAATGTTATATGTATATTAAATAATTGATTATTTTTATTAGCAGTAGTTATGCTCTATAAAGTCACTGAGAATGCTGAATTAGTGAGTATTGAATCATTACTCCTGGGGAATTACAGGGTTAGGTTCCTACAAGCTTCTGGTCACAACGTTTTCATCAACCAACCAATATATAACTTTGCTTTATGGATTGAATATCTCTATTTAAAGACACCTTATTTAATAGACATTGTCGGTTCACTAGCATTGAACTCACAGCCAACAGCGCCATAACTCATGCCTGAATGAAGCTTGTCTAACACATTTATTTTCTCCGTAAGACACATCACAGCCTTCTTAGGAACACTAGTGCTTGGTGCTTAGGTTCACTAGACAAAACTTCAGCACTATACTTGGGGGCCATTTCAAATAGTGATATCGCCAAAAAAAAAAAAAAAAAAAAGGCACAAAAATGTGAAAAACATGGCACTAAATAGTCTACAAAAAGGACACTTGTTTACAATGTGAGAACTGAAACAGGAAGGTAAAGCATGGACTTATTTGACCTTAGTTAGGAATGCATGCTAGGCAACTCCGACTTTTCACCACTCTGCACATGTGCATGTCTATAAATGACCACAAAAAGCACCCTGAGTATTGATTTTGGGGTTTACAAGTAAATTTTAGTCAGTAGGTGAATTCACAAATACGGAATCTCTAAGTAAGAGGATTGACTATATATAGTAAAGGATTTATTAAAAGGATTTGACCTGGGATTTGACCGGAGCTGGTAAAGCAGGCTCTTTAAGAAAGTCAACTTTGCCTTCCGTGCTGGAGCTTGGAACTACTGAGCCGATGTTTGTTAGAGGGAGACGGATAAATGAATTAAACCCCATGACCATGAACTGGAGCCCATGAGGATGGACTTAAACTCATGTCAGTTCTTTTTGCCTCTGTCCTTGGTGCTATGGATGTCCTATAGAAGCCAGTGTCCTTCGTCACGGAACTAACCACACACACACCTGGCCCAGGAGTCAGAGATGCTGAAGGGGAATTCAGGGGAAGGTGGAACAGGTGCAGTCCTGGCCACTGCCTCTTGCCCCCAGGTGAGCTAGCAGATAAACAACAACGTGCATGAGCTAGAAATAGCTACTGCTTTACTTTAGCCCTCCAAGTAAGTGTCCCACAGAAATTCCCTTTATGTAGCATTCTAATCAGAAACACGTGGTTTGAAAAAGAATTCTGGGAAATATAGTTCACCCTAGCCAAACTGACACATTACAGAGCCTCTATAGTTCCCCGCTTATCAACCTGGCAGTTACATATATCTCTTTAACCCAAACTTAGTCTACAAATAAAGACATTTACGAAGTCAGGCAGTGAAGTCAGTGATACAGCTATCCCATATACGAGTGAAAACATGCTAACCCTTTCCTCTGAAAAGGATACAAAGTGGGCACCTGGGTGGCTCAATCGGTTAAGCATCTGCCTTCAGCTCAGATCATGATCCCGGGAGTCTCCTTCTCCCTCTGCCTCCTCTCTCTCTGTCTCTCATAAATAAATAATAAAAATCTGTAAAAAATTTTTTAAAAAAAGATACAAAAACCCTTTATTGTTCTTGGCTGATGTCCATTCTTCTCACCTTTTGTATCCTGTAATTTAAATACTGAGAGATAAGGCTAATTACTGTTGATACACCTTACATGAGATGATAAGGAAGAGAGGAGAGGAAAACTAGAATAACTGAATACATATAGTCAAATCAAAATAAGAAAGAAATACCCATAGCTGTTACATTGCTCATTTTTGTAAATGGCCATGTAGTTGTAGCTGGTATTTATAACTACCCTCCTTGTATATTCCCTTTGTTCTTAACAAGCACCTCAACTGGTCATAGTTCCTGCTTGGTGGGCTGACTCATACCTTCATTCTTGAAGCAGCTGGGCCATTAGCTATCCTGCCTGAGTTAGGCAGTTGTAGTTTTCTATTGACATTAATCACAGGAAGTACTAACAGGTGTCCTCGATGATTTCCTGCATTGCAGACACACTCCTCTTTATCCCCATTGTCTAGTAGCAACTCGATTATCCCTTAGTTATCAAGATCAATCACCCCAGCCAATATAGTAACACTCTTCCATTCCTTGTTAATTCAGTGGTATAAGGAACCCAAAGTGGCAAGATGACAGTCTCAGCTTTGAGTTCAATAGAATCATTGTCGTGTCAGTTAATAGAAGCATTCCTCGCTATGGAGCGAAGACCCTTAGATCAACAGAGCCTAAAATCATAGGAATGGGAGGCAACAGTTTTGCTAGTAGGTTACTGAGGGTAGTAAGAAGAGAAGCCAGTCCCATTTCTATCTCTTCATTCCGAGACCTGGGAGAAATATCACATGTATTAAATGGTGATTTAGGATACATACCATACCCTGGAATACATTGTCTCAGCCCCACATGGTGTTGTCACCTAAGACAGCACCATAACTGAGTCTTCAGAAAGTTACTCCACCACTTTATGAAGCCTGCTACTTAAGTAAGGATAATGGGGAACATACGTGTAAGACCAATGAATGTTCGCGAACCTCAGGCTCTTTCTTATCCTCTCACTTGCTGTCTCTGATGGAAGCCATCTCTATATGAGGTACTCTGTGCAGAGGCCCAGGGGCAAGGAACTAGTGTCTCTGGCCAAGAGTCCATGAGTACCTGAGGTCTGTCCACAGCCCCGTGCATGACCTTGGAAGGGGATCCTCTCCCAGATCAACCTTGAGATAACTGCAACCCCAGCCAACACCTTGATGATGGTGAGACCCTAAGCCAGTCACTCAGTTAAACCACACTCAGATTCCTAACCCAGAGGACCTGCGAGTGCTAAATGTGTATTGTTTTAAGCTGCCCAGCTTGGTGGTTATGTATTCCACAGCAGTAAATCATTAATACAGCAAGTTTAAATGTGAACTCTGGTGGTCGCTGAAGCCTAAGTAGAAACAACCTTAGCTTTTTTGAGGCTAAAGTCTTATAAGGCTCATCTTTGCCCTGATACCTGAGGATTTAAGAGCAAACTTTCTAAAAAGGCACTAAAAAGTTCATCGAAGGCAATTCATTCCTAGCCTACTTCCCTGCCTCATTAGACTTTGCTGTACATTGTATCAGAGACTAGATATGAAGTTTCTTCTTTATCACATTTGCTCACTGTATCATTTGATCACTAATTTTTCTCACTCTGCAGCTCTTTACTGACCAATTTTTCTTAGGACAGAATTTGCTACTCCCTGCAACCTCCTATTCCCTATGGGTTTTTATTCCAACAAATTTGGCTTAAATCAGATGGAGATTTCACATACACTCTCCAGCATATATCCATTTATTTCTCATATATGTATTGATCACTTATATTATGTCCCAGGTACTATTCTGGAAGCTGGGGACATAGCAATGAAGAGTAGCTTATCATGACTATCTTTTTTTTTCAAAAAAAGGAACTGTTACCTGGACCTCTGCCTACCACTAGTATGTTCCTCTCTTTGAACCTGTCATCATTAGGTTGCATCAAATGAGAAAAGAGTTGAGGGCAGGATCCCCAGCATTTTCCATACCTATTTAATAAAAACTCAACAGTTTTTCAATCAAAATCAGTGATCTTTCAAAAAGAGTCCTTAAAAAAT
The DNA here is from genome assembly GCA_028534135.1 of Potos flavus. Taxonomy (NCBI): domain Eukaryota; kingdom Metazoa; phylum Chordata; class Mammalia; order Carnivora; family Procyonidae; genus Potos; species Potos flavus. The sequence continues at coordinate 60,245,666 of CM052895.1, read as the reverse complement.
GTTGAATAAGGGGTATGGCATGATCAAAATGGGATTTTGAAAATTAATTTAATAAATGGATAGGATAAAAGAGAGGAACAAGAAACTGGAGACAGCAGACTCAGCAGGCTGTGATGATGAAGCAAGTATATGGGGTGGATGACGTGAACTGGATTCCTGGCAGTGGGAATGGAGAGGAAAGGGGAGTGAAGAGAAATAGGGCTCGGGAAGAATCTGCACTCCCTGACGGCCAGTAGATTGGACACGGAGGCCAAGACAAAGGGAAAAAACAATAAGCTGGAGTGAAAAGTAACTGGGATTATGAAAACATTACCAGAAAAATTTGGGGAGCTGGAGAGGGAAATCAGTTAAGGGCAAGAGAGGAGGAAACTGTTCTATGACCTCTCTAATTGAGGTGATGGCAGTGGATGTGATGGCAGGAAGTTCAAATGGAAATAACCAAAGCGTGGTGAAGTGCCTTTGAAACACCTATGATTCTCTGAGCAGAAGTTAGTAATAGATATCCAGACTCTATGTTCAATTTAGTGAAGGCGTTTTTTACCCAGCTTTCTAATTTATTAAGTTTTTCTCAAGTTATAATATGTTTTTATTGTTTGACTAAAGTCTCATGGTCGTGGCAGTGAAATTGCCTATAAAAATACATACTCATTTAATACTGTATTTTCCTTCATTACAAATATGTTTCCCTTTATTAAAAAAAGATCTGCTGCTCATCACAGCTTTGTTTTATCAATGTTATTTTTCTATAAATATATATTTTAAAAGCAGGTACAATAAAATTTTTAAATTATATTTAAAATATCACTGATAATTATTATCAGGGCAGTCATGTTGTTTTTATTTTTCTTTTAAAAACCGATGTAATACTTGACAACTCCACAGTTAGGAGTTGGCAGTGTTGTACCCTATACTTAAAATATATTTTAAGTCTGACTTTTTAGTTATCTTAACGTAGAGTGAATGGTAGGTATTTGAGGGACCTTGAATCCGTGTCGAGTGACTATTTGCCCTGCGTCATTTTGTTGATGTTGTTTCCTACCAGTAAAATCAGCCCATTAAAAACATTGTATTCAAAGAATTATCTAATAGGGTAGTAGGACCTATGTTTATTGTATAGCCCACATTCTGTGTTGTGTGTTGGTTATAAAATGGCAACAGCAAATGTCTGCCTCAGTTATCTCGTAGAAATGTTATAAGAACCATTTTTATAGTATCTGCAGGGCTATTTTGAGTTCATCAGAAAGAAGGCACTGTAAAAACCTGACGTGGTACTGTATATTCTCACTGATCATTTCAGAATTTAAGGCTATCACTTATTTTGACACTATTAATCATATGGGAATGAAAAAGCATTTGCCAACACACTGCCCCTTCTGTTTCCCTGTCTCTATTTTTAAGCAGCAAATAACTTAGTTTTCCATGTTTTCCTGTGTTCTCTGTGACTCTGATAAGGGTCACAAAATATTACACAGAAACCAGAGACACAGAAAGAGAGAAAATACAGTGAAGAAAGCAAAAGGAAAACTGATAGTAAGAAGAAAAATGTGAAGTAGGACATAGAAGTATAGATGCAATAAGGCTAAAAGAGATGGAGGGTAGCAGTAAGGATGAAATTAAAAATGATCTTGTGTGGCATGCTCCTCCTCAGAAATAGCTAATACACATTTTGGCTGTGTATGAGGAAGCATTCCCTTAGGGTGAAAGGAAAGCAAAACATAAGTGTTTGACAACAGAGAAGGTTATAGAGCACTGCTGTCTTCTGACTTCTTAAAAGTCTGGACACAGCTTGCTTTGGCCAGCTTGTGACTGACAGGCTGCTCCTTGCCAGATTTTTCTAACTGGGGCTAGGTTTGGGTAAGTGCTACTGCTAAGGCTCATATCCTTTCAACCCCCTCGGAATGTGCTCCTTACATGCCTCTCTGGGTGTGTGCGTCCAGTCTGCGTGCATTCATTCAACAGATGTTTACCGTGGACTAGACATTGTGCCCGGTGCTGGGGACATAGCAATGAATTACAACAGATAAAGGTCCTTTGTGGGGCTTACGTTCTAGGAGGGGAGACAAATGATAAATAAGGTAAATAAGGAAAGTTTATGACTGTGGGAACTAGTAGGTGAAATAGAAAGCAGGAAGAGAAGACCTGAAATATGTGGAGAGCCATATAACTTTAGAAGGGTGGCCATGGAGAGCCTCACTGAGAAGATGACATTTCTGGGACATTCTTTCTAGTCCTGATCTCCTCCCACCTCTCACTCATAAAGACAGTACTTGCCCATCTGACTTTAGAGATCTTTCCTCAACTCCAGGCTACCTACTGAGCTCTGAAAGCTGCGCCCTTATTCCCTCCCAGCAGTCTTTTGTTCTGGGTCCTTGAAAACCTCAAGGTTTTGGTCAGATCCATTTTATAAGTCCTCCGAGATTTATGATAACCATAAAGCACAGGTACAAGCAAGTTATTAAGATATTCCACTCTTCCTTGAGCTACACAGAAAAATAAAACCTATATATGGTGCCCTGGGGCTCACAGGCAAGGTTGCTTATGTCCAGAGGTGAAGGGACAGAGCCACTCCTGGCTGACCTGAGGGCAAAGGGATCAGTATTTTGATATGGCTGTGACCACTTTGCACCAGGTACACAGGATGCAAGGCTCTGCCTCCTCATAGCTTCATTTTGCCACCTACCGTGAAGGAACTATCTGAACCTAGATTCACTAAATCTATGTATGTAGTCTAGAGGTGTGGTGCCTGTCAACTTATTTCCTGCTAGAATTTGTATCCATCTCACTATTCCTTGTCCTTGTCACAGCTTGAGACAGGCTTTTCTCTAATATTTCACTTGACCTAGAACACTTGATGTAAATCTGAGCACCTCAAAATTGGAAAGATAACAGCCTAAATGTTAAAAGGAAGGGGGGGAAAAAAGGAAAACGGGGAACCATAGTACCTGTCTTAGGGGTGAAGAATTAAACTTGAAAACTTACAATATTTACATGACCTCATCTTGGTTTGGATATAGAAGGGGGCTGTTGATAACATGTATCTCTCGAGCCCCACTTCCCCACCAGAACAGAAAGTGGAAAATTAGTAGCTTCTAGGTGAATTTGAGTTGTGGACAAGCCGCTAACATAACCCCAACTCTACTTTGCTAAACCAGTGTAGATTAACTGTTTACACTGACTGAACTTAGTGAATATTTGCTAAATATTTACTTCGATTTATTGCTGAAAATATATCTTGAGGAAATGACACTAAGGAGTTATAGCTCTTCTTTGTTAGTGAATAATCACTTGGTTCTAAACATAGCAATGAGAAATCAACAGTAATTGCTTCTAGATGTGGTGTCATTCAGAATGTGTAGACAAGCTGAGTTGTCTAATATGTTTTTAGACACAGCTCAAATTAATTAGGTAATTGAAAATCTATACTTTGCCTTTGTAAACAGATCTTCAAGGCATATTAGCGTATATGATACTGTACCACTTTTTCACTGCACGGACTGCTCAAGAACTACAGCATTCTTTTTCCCTTCGAAGGTTATATATTCTAATCCTTTAAGTGATGCTTTCATTAACTAAATAGCACTTTTTAGGCAGTTTTTGTTCATTAATGTAGAATTGGCCTTGTAGCTGTTATTCCTCAGTTAGTTTCCCTATCACTGTTCTATGCTACCTTATAATTATTAGTTAATGTAAGGGATGGGCATTCTAAAAGTTGACCACCAGAAATTCTTGTGTTTTCAGTGAATCATTCATTATAATTAGCTAGAATCAGGAACTCTAGGGAAATAACTGATTAAAGAATCATTTAAAATAATCTATTTAACTATATATGTAGATCACCAATATTAGCCCTGATTATATATACTTAATCAGATCCAATATTTTCCTCTGATTTCGATTCTTTCAGTTTTCCAGTAATCACAGTGAATATAACTCATTTCACTTCAGAAATCTCACTTTAAAAAAAAATTAAAAATAGCCACCATGTTTTTTACAGCTTTCTGAACCAATTTGTGAAAAATCCTTCGAAGAATTTGGCAGTATAGGTGGCAACTCTCCTTTTACTGAGCTAACTCTTCCCTTTAAAGATAAAAAATATAATTATTTTTGGAATGCTTCGGGGTAAATAACCAAATAATACGAATTTGTATTTTTACTAGAAAATTATACGTTGTGAGTTAATTTGCAAGAGTTATTACTTTTACTATCCCTATAGCAGTGTCTCATGGCTTTTAATGTTATGTCCTTAATTGTTGGAAAAGTAATTCGGGGACCAGCAGTCCCTAAGACAGAAATGTTCATCCTTTTTACTATATATTAAGTATTGATCTCCCTTCCCATGGCTGTCTGTGCTTCACTTGTCCTTTATTTCTCCTTCCCTCTGTCAGTTCGGTCTGGGTCACTGCTCTTGATGGTTCTTTCAGTGTCTGTATATTGACCTCTGCCTCTCTGCCTCTCATCTGGTTTCATCTCTATGTATGATTCTTTTCTTACAATTTTTGTCTCCTGTGTCTCCCTGGCTTCAGTCTCCCCCACCTGGAGACTCGTCTGGCAGCCCGTGATATCACATCTGCCCCAGCCCACATTCTCTGCCTGCCCCTGCCTGACCTGAGTGGTTTGCCTGGGTCCGCTGTCCTTCACTGCTCTTTCACTGTGTGATAGGTGCCTCCCTCAAGCCACACGGTCTCTGCTCTTACCCATGCTTTCCCTGTCTGCTTCCATCTGCACCCTCCCTGCCTGCTCTGTCTTGTCAGAGACGGACATCAAGTCACCGACAACAAGTCTGTCTGCTGGCAAAATTACCCCAAAAACATTACCCTTTAGAAAAACTCTTTTGCTTTCTAAAAGTGATTCGGAACATCCAAAATAAATATTCTTTGGTACCAAGATGAAAACTCAAAGTGAACATTAAGTACCATAAACAGGCCAAATATTTTCTGTTTATAAAATCCCAAGTTGTAAATGAATCAATTAGTTAATTAATTTCATTAAAAATGAAATCCCAGGTTGCTCCAGTTGGTTATCAGTGCTAGAAAAGCAGGGATAATATTTTTTAAAGTTTTTGTTTCATCATATTTTTAAGAATATAGTCCTTTTTAGTTCTACTTAATGATAAATATAGTTTTATTTAATGATAGATTTTGAGGGATAATTTGTTTGATCAATGAGTTCAATTTTTAGGTCTTAGAATTGATTTAGCTGATATATGATGTCTAAATATTCCTTGAGAATTAGTATGGTATTTCTGTCCATATTGTTTGTTAGTATCTCCTTCAGTCATATGTATCTCACCCAAGTATTCAATAGGTTATACCACTGAATAAAGAAATCTTTCACCAACTAGTTTACAGATGTTTTGAATAATCTCATGGCACAATCCTTGACAGAATTCAGTTGTATTATACAATTTCTTAATTTCTAAGATACTATAGAAGTTACTTTTTGAAACTTTGGGCACAGTAACAGAAACATGATTTTAAGCTTTGTGTAGCAATGATCTCTATAAATGATACTTTTGTAAGCTACCCTAAATTAAAAATTTCTAATAACCACCTAAAATTAGTATTGGCTTAGAGATTTTTTTTTTTTTTAGCGAGTGTTTCAGGTATTTTTAAAAAGCAATATGAGTGATTTCAGATTTTCATTTTTATTTCCTTTTACTAAATTGCCTTCAAAGAAATTTAGGGTCTTCTTTCCACTTCAGTTTTGTGGCAGAGTAGCCATACCTTTCCTGCTTAGTTTCCAGAAGGAAAGTGATTAAGCTTTTAAAAAGAAATTATTGATTTAAGGCCACACATACAAGTGATTAAATATAACCAATATTTGGGAAATATTAGTTGGAAATAGTAGGAAAGCTACCTGTGGAACTAGATGATATGTGGTTTGAATATTATAGTGAAAAGTATAGTCTTCCATAACCTTTGTAGTGTAGACTTTTGCAGTGCTGTTGTTATGAAAGAACAGTCTCTCTCAGAGTTACTTGATTTTGCTTTTCTTCAGAAACAATATCGAGCATGTAAAATCAGCCTAGGTGGTAAGCTTCCTTTTCAGAAAACCCAAATTTAGATATTTTTACCAATTAATTGATTAATAATTTTAATTAATTTCTTTCCCCTAAAATTAAAGTCTAACTTCATGTCTTTCCACAAACTTGAGTTATTCTTGGTTCTTTTGAGGCGAGAAACTACCTGTAAATATTTGTTCCTTAATTCTACAAAGATTTATTGAGCACTTAATAGGTACTAGGCACTAGTCTACACTCCTTAACAGTATAAAGATTGCTAGATGTGACTCTTGCCCCTTGAGGAGCTCGTGGTCTCCTAGCAAAAAGTCTTCTGTTTGTTGCAAAGATTCTCTTTGTTCATAAAAAAAAGATGACGGTTGAAAAAAAAAAAAAGGATGATCATTGAAATAGGTAGTGTGGGGAGGAGAGTTAAGGACATATGGTGAACTCCTTCAGGACCCAAGAGTAACTCTTAGTTCACTGACATCCTCCTTTATTGACTGGTACCCCACTGCTATCAAGAGTTAGCGCATCAGGGGCGCCTGGGTGGCTCAGTGAGTTAAAGCCTCTGCCTTCGGCTCAGGTCATGGTCTCAGGGTCCTGGGATCGAGCCCCGCATCGGGCTCTCTGCTCAGCAGAGAGCCTGCTTCCCCCTGCCTCTCTGCCTACCTGTGAACTCTGTCTGTCAAATAAATAAATAAAATCTTTAAAAAAAAAAAAGAATTAGCGCATCTTCTGGGACTATCCACCTTCCTTCCATGCTGGTATGAGACCCTGACTTTTCACTTCAGGTACATGTTTCAAATGAAAATGTTGTCATTTCAAACTCTTAATGGTAGTAAGTCACGATTTACAAGGAAAAGGTATGGATTTATCATGACTATGGGTAGTTTATATTCTCCCAAATATGTAGGAGAATTAATTCTATAATATGATCAGATGAAGATCTACAATCACCCTGCCTATAAAATGGGGATAATACTAGTACCATCTCATTGGGGTATGGTCAGAATTAAGTCAAATAATCCATATAAGACTATTAAAATTGTACTTGGCATATAGTTAGGACTCAATAAATATAGTTAGGACTCAATAAATATAGGCAGTCTTCACTTTGTATGGTCTCAAATGCCCAAATTTCGGTTACCATACTTTAGTTAAGTAACAGCAAATCCCCTGACAAACAAGGTTCAGATTTCAGTTACCACAATGTACTGTGAATAATTGCATTAAGTACAAATCTACTCAAATAACGGATGCACATCATGATCAGTGGCCAATCACATCACTTCTTTCAAAATCTTTCACTGACTGATCACTGCATATCAGTTCTCCAGTTCGTGCAAGACAGCACTATCTTCCATTTTATAAAAATGGATGATGAAAAGAGAGACTTGGCCCACAACGATGAAAGTGCAGCAAAGAAATGGAATGTTGGAAGTAAAATTGTAAAGTGTTTGTGACGAAAAAGATGAAGATGTCCCAGAGGAAGTGACGCTAGCAAAAAACACTTCACATGAAATGAACTCTAAGAGATATTTCACAATATTGCAAGTGCGAAGGATAAAATGTTGGAATCTCATCCAAACTTAGGAGCATGAAAATTAGCCAAGGCAGAAAAAGATTTGCTTGAACTGTATCATAAGTTATATGAGGGGAAGGCAAACACTATTCAAATTATTTTAGTAGGTTTTTTACAAAAAAATAAAGCATTTTAACTCATAATGTTTCTAATGCTTTAAATTACAGTGTACTAAAAATAATTGGTGTTATCATTTCTTCATTCCCCTACTCATTTTTTGTAGGCAGTAGGAGGATTTTTGATGTTTTGGCAAAAAAAAATTCTAAAGGTCATCAAACAACCACAGTTTTTCCCATTGATTATCATGACCACTTTGCATGGTCTCAACTTGTACAGTCATTTTTATAATCATTTTATATTATGCAAAGCAAGGACTTCCTATAGTTATTATTATTAGAAATTATTTTATCCAGCAAATCAAGTGCTATGGTTTTAGAGAAATTGCTCATTGCTTTTCAATATTTGAGAATTAAAAACTTTAATTTCTCTCCTGCTTCTCTCTTCGTATTTTTGTAGACTAAGTCCTGATTCTAATCATGTCTCATGACTCTTATAGCCCCCCGGTGCATCTTGTACAGAAATACAGTATTTATCCTCAGTTTGTTTGTTCTTCAGTATTCAGCCTCATTTCTTCATTCTTCTAAATCTTATAAAATTCCACGCTGACCCTTTCCCTTTAATTCTTCCTGCTAACGTCCTATTCTTCCACACTCTCCCTGAAAGACTATCGGTTCTTTAATACATTGTCTTCCTTTCAAAATGACACCTGCCCTTGAACATATCCTTATGAGAAACGTCTTTAAATTCATTGGTTTCTTCCTTATGTTTCATCTACATTTCTGTCAATCATAAAAAAAACAAATGTCTTTCTTGAATTTAAATTATTACAAGGAATTCGATATAAGCAAAATGTAAAATTCTAGCTGGAAGTTAACCAAGTTAACACTTGGAAATGATGCCATGATTGGCAACAAAATAAAAATTAAAAATAAATGCTGTGCATTTTCACTCTATACCTTTTTATACTTCTTATTCAAAAAGATAGTTAAAATTTCATTAAACACATAATGATAATTGAAATCTTGCTTTCAGTTCTCCATTCATACCTGCTTTGACATAATTGCTTCCTAGAGTTCTGAGACTCTCAGAAGGTGAAACCATCATCTGCCCGATATTATCTGCACACACATAGGATGGAGAACAGCCTACTGAGAGCTGCAGTGAACTCTAGACAAATAAATGTGGATTTGGGTGTGAGTCATTCGCTCAGAAGAGAAGCTGATAGCCTGGTTGGTTGTCTTTAAGACCTTTGAAATCATAGTGAGGTGACTTTGAAGAGGATTCACATTAATAACCTGATTTATTACCTCACTGCGTAAAGCCAAGGACTTTGTCAGGTTTAAAATGCTAAAAGGAGTCATTGTTCATGCACCACACCCAGTGCTCCATGCAATACGTGCCCTCCTTAATACTCACCACCAGGCTCACCCATCCTCCTCCCCACCTCCCCTCCAAAACCCTCTGTTTCTCAGAGTCCACAGTCTCTTATGCTTCGTCTCCCCCTCCGATTTCCCCCAATTCACTTTTCCTTTCCTTCTAATGTCCTCCATGTTATTTCTTATGCTCCACAAGTAAGTGAAACCATATGATAGTTGACTTTCTCTGCTTGACTTATTTCACTCAGCATAATTTCCAGAACACTGAAAAAATAAAATAAAATTAAGATGTTAAAGTAAATAAATAAATAAATGCTAAAAGGAGGGGCACCTGGCTGGCTCAATCCATTAAGCGTCCGACTCTTGATTTCGGCTCAGGTCATGATCTTGGGGTCCTGGGATTGAGCCAGCATCCGACTCCTTGCTCAGCAGGGAGTCTGCTTAAGAGTCTCTCCCTCTCCTTCTGCCCCTCCCCTCGTGCTCTCTCTCTCAAATAAATAAGTCTTTAAAAAATAAAACAATAAAATGCTAAAGGATTTTTTAATTTTTATATTGAGATAAAGTTACTGTATTGGAACTTAAAATGTTAAGTCTGGTACTACCGTTACAATTTTCCGTGGTCATTATTGCATTTCATGTTACTGAATATAAGTGTTCATTTTTCCAAAAAATGGATGAGTGTCTCTATTTGGCTTACTTTAGGTCATAGTTTCTTAAGGAAATTCCAGAGAAATTCACAGAGGCCCCAAATTTGTGATGGTATTGGCAACAAGACCAATTAATAATTTGGAATCTCTTTAACAAAGTAATAATTCTCACAGCACCTAAAAGACTTATCTCCTATAAACAGAAATTCTATTCTATTTCTCATTTACTTCTCTGTGGCCATGTCACCTCCTGAATTACTGGTTTCATTGGTCATAAGCTGTCATTTCTGTTAGGTGTATTTTACTGTGCAGTATAATGGAAAATTTTTCGTTAAACAAGTTGTGTATCTCCTGCTCTCAAGTGTAAGCAGAGTACAAATTTGAATGTAGAAGACGGCGACCAGAATAATCAATGCAAGAACATCCTTAAAGCTTTTCTTGTGCAACAACAGCAAACTCAGCTAAAAAGTTTGTTTAAATCCTGCTTGACGTACCAAGAACCTTTACACTTTATCTGTCCGGGACTCTCTGCGAATATACGTGACTCATCACCAGAGTACCTTTCAGCTCAGCCCTGTTCAGCTCAATTGCTCTTCCTGCCTTATACGGACATTTCAAATTCGTCGAGGCTTCCGGTGAAGGCTGTAGAGTTTTTATGTTTAATATTATTTTATAGCACAGGAAGTTCATAGTTCATGAATACCACAGCTCCACAAAAAATAATGGAAGGATTTTTCCCTGAATACACAAAATCTCTTTGTAGTCTGGCTATGTGGTTGTGTTATATTCGTGTCATGAGCTTTTATTTCCAAGCAGCAGTTCTATCATAGCAGCATCATTTTTTTTTTTAAATACCAGAAAGAACAACAAAAAGAAGTAACAAATAAAAAGTCCTTCATGATCTTAATCTGAAAAGAAATTCTGTATTAGCAGCATTACTGCATTCTAGTTTTTCTCTACGTATTTTAGAAGAGTAAAAGCATCTCGCATTACTGTTGTTCACCAATAGCTGTCCTTCGCCCTGTTCTTGGCCTCTGTTCTCTCCTATGCAGAATAGTGCTACTAGCTATTCTGTGAATTTATTTCATAGAGCAATAAGCGATTTTTTTTTGCAGTGACTACGTTGATCTGGTTAACTTTTTCCATGTTATTACAACTTCAGTGTTCTTCATGCATGTCCTTTACCTTCAGGTACCCTTTTTCTTAATTGCTTGACTAATCTTTGGTGTCTCACTTTGTCTTACACAGTTTTCTACTTGAAGCAAGTATTAACAGTTGAATCATTTTAGTGCATTTTGAGGTAGTTTTCTGTGCACTAAATTGTTGTAAAGTGTGGTGCTGATTCTCTCCCTGGAAGGTGGGAGGCGTCTTTCCTTACTATACTCAGCTACCATAGTTTTCCTGGATGCTTGACTTGACTTCCTAGACCCAGAGAGAAACCTCCCAGTGCCTGGTGTGTGGATCTGGTCTCCTACCTTTGCCTTTTGTCTTGCTCCTTGACTGTTGTGGTTCTTGGGGACCTACACCTGCCCCCCGGGTGACAGTGCCTTTACACCCTGATGCCTGGTCAATGCTAAGTTATTAGGATACCTTCGGAGTGGGGAAAAACATGAAATTAGCACCATCTAGTCTGCCTCGCCCTCTCTGCCTGACTTGTCCACCATTCTTAGATCTTCTGATCTACTCTGTTGATTTAATTACATACAAAAAGTTTGTTTTGTTTTGTTTTTGGAACCTCTGTGGGAGAAATGAACTTTCTCACGTATTTTTGAACAAAGCCCTCTCCTCTATCTGAGCATGAGCAGCTTTGGGAGAGATGCATTTGGAGAGATGAGGAGACAAGGATCACCTTCCTAGCCAGTAAGATAACTGGTCAACAGGAGTCAAAGCCAGATCTCCTTCACATCCAGGTGGCTTTATGCGCATACCATACTGAGAATACTGTGGATAGCTCGGGCGTTAGCACAACGTTTGGCCCATGAGTACGAAATAAATGGTGCCTGTAATGTTCATAGGTTTCATCTTTCCTAGGTGGGGGAGCTAAGACATGAAGCTCCAGCTAACTGTAAAGCCAACCGATTTATCCGAATGGAAACGCAGCAAGTTCTAGGGCCGAGGGAGAGCACTATGGTCCCTAGTATATGGGCAAAAGTTTCCAAAGAGATGAAACTTGAAGCAAACCCTACAAGAATGTTTATTATTAACTTCGCCTCCACTATTTCCTGCTTCTTACCATTAGTGGATCTTGGCAGCTGGTTTTGCCGTCTTAGAATAGAAAATACTTATGGAGAGCCTGATGATATAAATCCTGATGCTTTGTGCGTTTCTGCTTAAAAGTTAACTTCTCTGAATTCCAAAGATCCTAATAATAGAAAACTGTTAACTTCTCTTTGAGCAAGTGTAGCTGTCCTATTCTCCTGACCGTTTTTCTTCTTCCCCATTTAGATTTTAAATACATGGGAGCCTGGGACCATGTGTTTCTTATCCTTACTTTGTAATTCCCTATGGATAAGACTGGCCCGCTTCGTACATTATAATCTAATCACTTACTAAGAGGTCTCTGTATTTGCTGAAGGTGATGGATTAGCCTTTCAAGCTCCCCAGCCCCAGCCGTGCTGGTTGTCTGGGGCATTCCCATCACCTGCCTTCTTGTGATCTCTATTTCTCTTCCAACCAACTATGCTCCTGCTTTTTTTCTCTGATCACCCCATTTCCATAGCATATTAAATATACTTTTAAGGAGATGTCAAGACTTCCCTTAAGAATATGGGCTTTTATTTGTGGCAGCACATGTGCATTAACAGGAGATAGGCATGTTGTCAGATGAAAGCTGACCAAATACCAAGAATGCCTTAATTGAGAGCACCCAAGTTAATTTTAAAACCCACCAAGTTAATATAGCTTTACTTTTTAATTTAGTAAATGTGTTTAGCCACTGTTTTAACTCGGTTAATATAGTTTTTCCTCAAATTCAGTTGAATTCACTTTTTTCCAGTTCACTAAAAATATTTTTATTCAGCTATTGTTTTTAGACAACTAATGAAACTCTTCTCTGCGGTTCTCTTTTGCAAATGGACTGGTTTCAATACATGGGCCTTAATTTATGTAATTGCTCTCTTTTATTCTTCTTTGTGATCCACCTTTCATTCTTCTTGGCAGACACTGGTTGCTTTATAGTTTTGAAAAAAAGAAATAGCATAAGTATACCTGCAAAGAATAGCTATCAGCAAAATTATTCTTAAGTGAAATTTTGTATATCGTAAACTGTTTTGCATAGACTATCATCTTGAAACCTACTTCAAAGCAAATATGGAAGTCTTCTCAGCATTAATGCTGCACCAATTCATTTATTTAACATCAAACAAATATTGATTAACTTCCTACTCTGTGCCAGATACTAGTTCCAGGTGGTGAGGATGTGGCATTGAACCAGACAGACAAGAACCTTGCTCTTTGCCAGCACACATTCTAGCCAGGGCCACAGTAGAGATGCAGACAACGGTCCCATACACAGTCCAGATGGAAGCTGCCTTCCCAGTTCTTTTTTCCTTTACCATTGCTGCAAATGCACATCTACAACCTGTTACCAAGTTTCATGTTAAGCTGAAACTAAACGTGCTGTACTTTCAGAATTGTACAGGTGAGAATTCATTCACTCATTCAGCAAACATTTATTGAACACTATATCAATCAGGGTTCTGTTATCTTCCAGGCTTTACAGCACCTATATGCCCTTAAGTACCTCACACTCTAGATGGAGGAAGGGAGACGTAAAATAAACAATTACTGATAAATATTACAATGAAAACACATACCAAGTACAAGGGGAGCACCACAGAAGCAGGTACTAACTCTGCCTGGGAATAGGTTTCATCATAAGGTCACTTCTAAACTGCATCTTACAGGTGGCTGGAAATAGAACATGCTTCATTTATTCAGGGAATGTTTACTGAACATCTTCTCTGAGCCAAGCACAATTGTAGGCACCATAGATACAGCAGAGACCTGGACAAAGTCCCTGCTTTCTTAGCAGCAGAGGAACATACAATAAGCATATAGACAAATAATTATATATTAGTGGTGATACCTATAAATAACCACAAAACAAAGCTTAATAAAGGGGACAGAGAATGACAAGGGATACTGTTTTAGATCAAATAGTCAGAGAAGACCTCTCTAATGAGATGACATTTGATCAGAATCCTGAATGAATGAGAGAATGAGACCAAAAAGCAAAGGGAAGCCATTTCAGACAGAGGGACCAGCATTACTAAAGGTATAATAACCATGAAAAGCATGGCCTCTAGTGCAAAGTGAGATATTCTCACTGAGCATGGAGTAAGATGGGGTACGGGGTTTTGGGCAGAGTGTTGTAGAGGGAGCTGGGAAAGATGGAATGAAGGGAAGAAGGGAAGGAGGGAGGAAGAAATGGGAAAGGTCAAGAACAGTTTCTAGACTAAACTTGGGTGACTGAATGGGTGATAATGCCATTAACCAGCCGAGGGAGCCCTGGAGGAGCGGCAGGTTTCGGAACACAAATAATGGATTTGATTTGGGGCAATGGGAAATACAGAATATTATTAGATGGATCTTAGAAGTCAGGGCTAAAATACAGATTTGGCTGTTACCAGCATTTCCTGGAAATTTAAGAAGAAGGAGCAGGAATAGTAGTCAACATTGTCAGATACCACAGAGAAGTGTAATAGGATGAGAATTTTTAAAAGGCCATCAGATTTGACATTTGGAAGGTTGACAGTGACTTCAAGAAGACCAATTTCAGTAGTTGTGGGTAGGGCAAAGCCACATCATGGTTCAGTTGGAAAATGAAGGGGTAAGAGTCTGAGATTGTCCAGCCAAGAACACTGTCTTCCCCCACTTCCCAAAGCCCTCCCTGGAAGCTTTGAACCTAAGGTCAGATCTTCTCCCACTCCATCCTTAACTTTCTCCACTTAAGCATCCACTTAGGACTGGATGCTTGAGCTGGGGATATGATGGAGGGACAAATATTCTCAGATCCTTGGGTCTCTGATGGGAGAGGGGCCAGGGATAGGGGAGCCTAATACTGGTGAATCAGGTATTGAAGGAAGCATCTTCAATGGGGAATAGCAGATCAGGCCCTTTCTGAGACCTTTCTCCAGAGGGGGAGAAGGGTGAAACACAGGTCTCTGTTGTATGTGGAGACTAGACCAGGAAGCTGAGGTGGGATGCAGAGCAAACAACTGGAAGGGTTGGGAGTGGGGGAGGGAACGGGACATGAATTAGTCCAGAAAGCCCCAATGAGAGAGTACAATCTGGCAAAGCAAGGGGGTTGGGGGTTGAAGCTGATACTAAACTGATCGGCACTAGAAGAAATTTAGGCAGGGATGCTTAGGTTTCTTAAGGCACAGGAACTGAAGATGTGCAAAGGAGAGGCTATTGGCCTCTATTGTGACCACAGTGGTAGCAGTGAGGAGACAGTTAATGACCTAAGGGGTAGTCCCAGAAATATCTAGCATAATAGATGTTCAAGAAATATTTGTGAAGCCAGAAGGGGCTGTTCCTCCACAGATACTGTGGAGGAAAGGGATGAGATAGTAGAGTTCCGAAGAGCTGTTAGTAATGCTTAGGTTCCCTTCTGGGAGAGGATGAGTGTGGTGCCTAAGAGATCCCAGAACCCTTAGAAGTACAAAGCCCAAGAGAAGCTTTTACCACGGAGGGCAGGGACGTAGAATCATAGACCAGGGTAGGAAACCCACTCCTTTAATCCTGGAGACCCAAGGGATTACCCGGAAGTCTACCAGATTTCCCCATCACTGCACACTCCTGGCCTGTTTCTCTCGCCTGCACCTCCATCTCTGCCCACTGGGGGGCGGGGCTCGAGGGCAGGGCTGGTGGCTGCTCTGAAGCCTCGAGAGCCATCAGTTCCTACCAGACTCCCTGCTCTTAGGTGTGGTCTTAGTCCATGGCCGGACACAGGTCCTCAAACTTCTCCCCACTGCCAGACTGTGGTAGGGGCAGGCCCAGAGGGCCAATGCCAGTGCGGGTTGACGCTCCGGTCTGGTTGAGTGCCCAGGCGGTTCCTAGCATGATGATGGTCCGGCCAGGGATCGGGCCAGGGATCAGCCCAGGCCCTGAGGGGTGGGAGGTGCCCCTTGATCCACCGCCCTACAGATTCTACAGCCGGATGGCACCCCACAGGCCCAGGGTCAGAGCTGGCGAGGCTGGGCCCCGGTTCCGGAGCCCCTCGGAGGGCGCCTTCCAGAGGCCCTACATCGTCCTGCGGTGCACCCCAAGTTTGGCGCTGCCAGAGGACGTCTCAGCGGCAGAGAAAGAGATGGAGCAGCTGGCCAAGGAGCTGAGACAAAAGAGGATGGCCCTGGGGTACTCGCAGGCCGACGTGGGGTTCGCCATGGGGGCTCTTTTTGGAAAGGTGCTTAGCCAGACAACCATCTGCCGCTTCGAGTCCCAGCAGCTCAGCCTCGCCAACATGTGGAAGTTGCGACCGCTGCTGAAAATGTGGCTGGAGGAAGTAGACACCAAGAACTTGCTGGGCATATGCAAAATGGAGACGATCCTGCGGCAGGCTCGGAAGCAGAGAAGGGCAAGCAGGGAAAGTCGCATCCGAAACAATCTGGAGCAACTCTTCTTGCAGTGCCCGAAGCCCACACCCCAGCAAATCAGCTGCATCGCTGGGCAGCTCCGGCTGCAGAAGGAACTGGTCCGGGTTTGGTTCCATAACCGGAGCAAGATAGGTGGTCAGCCAACCATTGATTTCTCCACAACGGCCGATGTGGGGGCAGCCAGACCTCCTTTCCCAGGGGGACCAATGTGCTTTCCCCTGGCATCGGGGCTCCATTTTGGTTCCCCCCACCACGGAGAGCCCTACTTTATACCCATGTACTCCCCAACCCTCTTCCCTGTGGCAGGGACCCTCCTCTCTGCCCCACTCACCGCTCAGGGCCACCCTAGGCTTTCAAACTGAGGGGCCTGGCCCTTCTGGGAGGGTTGAACTGGGGAAATGGGTCCCTGAGGTTCATTTCAGGGCTGTTAACAGTAAGAGCTCCATTCACTGTCTAAGTAAGTTAAGAATACCCAAGGGATGAGTTAAGAGTTGTTTAGGAAATTTGGGGGAGGGAAGTTGAAGTTTACTGATTCCGTTGTTTTTACCTACCATTGATTTTAAGGTACATTACAATACATATATGGTTTCCGATATTTTGTATCTCTCTCTTCGTTTAATTAGTTGGAAATTAATTGTGTCTGTTGTTCCTTGTGGTTATCAGTAAACATAGGGATTTTTTTTCTTATAAATACAATATTGAGTGAAAAACTCAAGTCACAGAAGATTATTTCAGTATACGATTTTTTATCAAAAACCAGCAGGACTTTATGTAAATATAAACATGGGTTCCAAGATAATAGTAACCTCTGGGGGAAGGTTTGAGGTTGGGATAGGGCAGAAGTACACAAAACCTACCCAGAGCCCTTGCTAAAACACAGGAGTTTTCTTGTTCTCCTCCCTTTCTTGAAAGATGCTTTTTTTTTTTTTTTTTTCTAATTCACCTTCTCATTTAAGAGTGCTCAGTTTCGGGTAGAGGTCTCAGTCCAGCTCTCCACCTTATGGAGTCCCACTGGTTTATCTCCAGACCTGCCACAGTCATTGTATTTGGAATCCCTTTGTTACTGAAGTTGGCACGCTGGACAGCACTAGCTCAGCCACCGGCTCCAACTTGCTTCTCTGGTTTTCAGCTCTGTTTGGTTTATTACCTGGGGATTTTCCTTACTTTCTTTTGAACTCAGATGTGCTTCTTAGAGAATATCTGCAATGGTTGAGTCAACATTCCCTGGTGGCTTGTCTGTTCATCCCCTGTCACTTTTCCAATCTCTTCTATGAAATCAGTCTTTTCTAGTTTTCTACTTCTACAGTGGTAAACTTTAGTCATCATATACTAAACAGAAGTCATTAATTTTTCTGTGTTTGTACTTCTGCTGCCATAAACCTGCATGTAATATTCATTGCTTTATAATTCCATCACTAAATATTATGTCTGAGTTTATGTCTTCTGTATAATTACTATTCATGTCAGTTTTTCTTTCTCTATTTCTCCTTAATTAGTTTTTACAAGGAATTTATCTATAGGTATTTACAAAGAACAAGTCTTTTTTAAAATTTTTATCTTATTTACTGCTGTTTTTATTTTCTAATTGATGAACTTTTAGCTTTTATTTTTATTAATTGCTTTTTTCTAGTTTCCTCTGGTTTCTTCCAATGCATATTTTTCCTTCTTGTCAGTGTTCAAAGATAAGACACTGACAGTGTACATAGGTTCATGAAAATGGAGACAAACTTCACTTACTTAGCTTGAGATTCAGTAGGTGACTAATTACTCACTCTTGCACTATCCCAAATCACATAGCACCAGTCCCATTTCTTCCTTTTCCCAGACAGCCCATCTGGACAGCCCTGAAAGGGAGAAGTTTCCGCAGAGAGCCAGGTAGTATTTAATGGCAGGATGGATCGTTGTGGTTGTGTCAACATTCACTAAAAGCTGTGAGGAGGCTCTGACCCAGGCTGCTCCTCGAATTCTGCAGCCCCTGCATATTTGGAGCAATGGTAATAGGCTGTCCATCTCAGGGAACAACTCCGAGGGTCTGCCTCAGCACCTGCACAGCTGCATCGTTCACTGAGCTGTCGCCCCTCTGCTTAGGCAAGCACCACGACGTGTCACTGATCAGCCCTCACGTAATCTAAAATGAGATTTTTCCATCACCGCTCCTCTTGACTTGACTATGAAGAGAGAAAAGGCTGGACCTTGGGGCAACTTTGACATTTAAAGAATTTCGTATTTTTCAAAGATTTAAGATTATGAGTAGAAACCTTAATAATAAAATCCTTCAAAACCGAGAAGGAGCTGCCCGTCGAGTTGGGAGAAAACCAGCAGTGTGATATCAGTGCTGAACAGGGTCAAATATACAGACATCAAGTAACGTAAAATCAAGTAAGGTATACCACATCACTAACAAAGGTATCCGTGGTACCTTTAGTGAGAACCATCTCAGGGGACAGTTCATAGAGGCATGTGTCAAACAACAGTCCAGAGTCTTCTTACTTGCCAGATTTCCCACTAACCTCAATTAAAAACACAAATTCCAACCACTTAAGATCTTCACCATGATTCTGAAATATTCTTTATCACGTTTCCTTTATCTCGTGTTTTCTTTAGACAAGGCAAATATTATATATATATAATGTTATATATATATATTAACCTAATGATGCTGAACCCATTTAGAGTACAGGCAGAATAGTGTGTTTGTACATATGTGCATCTGTACAGATGGGGATGATAGCTTTTATCACATTCTCAAAGGAGACATGACTCTTCATAGATGTACAGTTTCAGAATGTGAGAAACACATTCCCTTTGGCCACTTTCAGGAGTTTTCCCTTGACACAGTACTGGTCTAACAAGTAATTTGTGGTTTTCTTTGAATCTGTATTTTCCGGATATCTCTAGCTCAGTATAGAATAAAGGACCTGAATCACTTCTAATATAAGTCTTTCAAATTCGAAACAAATGTATTAATCACTGCCTTTATTGTTCTTATACTTTTATCAATCCTTGATACTTTAATTAATTCCTAATATAAAGAACAATTTCTCTTGTTCCCAGAATCTTTCCTATCCATTGTCTAAGAAGACTTGAAGTGGTAGGATATGCTCCCTTATTCCAAAACATCATCTTGCTCTTGAAATAGCATCTAAATATTTTCTATAATTTCACATTTTTGAAATATACATACTATACATCTTTGTTTATTATACTAAAACTATGTCATGGGATTTATTTTTCAGTGTAGCTACTTTTTTTTTAGAGCTTTCTTCCAGAAATCATCTTGCTTACTAAACAGTATTAGTTTGCTTGGCAGAACCTATTCACGATGAATTTTTTTAGAGCACAAAATTGTATTATCAGTGTAAAACAGTGTTTTGAAAGTGAAAACTACAGTGCCATTCCAATAAAATCCTAGTGGAATATGAGAGTATTAGTTGACAAAGTGATTGTAAACTGAAAGACCAAAACTTAGGGAGATAAGAAAATTTTGAAGAAAAGAGTTAGGGTGGCCTTGTCCTACCAACTATTATGAAACTACAATAATTTAAACAGTACGGTGGTGCTTATGGACAAAAATAACAGAAACAAGTATTTGGCTATTCGCGAATTAGTGCAATCTTCATTAAAGGCTGTTGGGTAATTCATATGGGACGTTTTTAAAATGTGATTTTTCTTTGGCTAATCATTTCAACTTTAATGAATTTTTATAAGAAAATAATTTTGTGTGCAAAAATTTAGCAATAAGGGTCGTCATTACAGCATTTTTTTAACAACAAAATGTTGTTAAAACTAAATGTTCAACAAAGGGAAAGTAAATAACAAGGAACACCATAGATGGTAAAAATTGTGTTACAGAGCTACAGTTTTTTTTGTTTTTTGTTTTTTAAAGATTTTTTTTTATTTATTTATCTGACAGAGAGAGATCACAAGTAGGCAGAGAGGCAGGCAGAGAGAGAGGGGAAAGCAGGCTTCCTGCTGAGCAGAGAGCCTGATGTGGGGCTCGATCCCAGGACCCTGAGATCATGACCTGAGCCAAAGGCAGAGGCTTTAACCCACTGAGCCACCCAGGTGCCCCCAGAGCTACAGTTTTGACAAAGGTCAGAATAGATTATTGAGTGAGACAAAAGAGTTTATTAAGCTTTATGATACTTCTAATTTTTTTAAGGAAAAAGGTATGTTACATATACAAATCTATATGTAAATAAGTATCATTGGTGATTTTTGTTTTGCTATATATATTACATAGTAAAACTATTTAAGAAAAACTTCTAAAAAAAGGTGCTAGGAAATCTAGGGTTCCTAAAAATATTCATTCTTCTAGTCTTTTATCTCTAAAATGGTAATTTTTCATTATAAAGCAATATTTGGAATAATAAATTTGACCTTTTCATTTTTAGTCATATTTGTAGTTTCTTTAAAAAGAAAGGCAGTTCTCTAAACAGAGGAGTATTGGGATATATCAGTTAGAGAGACATTGCTAAAAATTAGGGTGTTTTTTTTTTTTAATCAGATGCCCATTAATGTTAAAGAGCTGTGGTGTAGCTCAGTGAGTGAAGACACCTGCCATATGTCTGTTTTCCTGCACAACATGGTAATTTACAATTACAATTAGTGTGTTTATATACCTCAGTGGTGTTAACCCATATTTAGAATATAATATAAACCCAAATCATTTTCATGTTTCTGAATGTTTACTTTTCAATTTTAAAAGCCATTTGAAAATATCAAAATTCTTCATCACAGTCGAATCCTCCCTACGTATCATATTTGAAGAAACCGAACAGACGTAAATAAGATCTATAGATTTCTAGGTTTGAAGGCAGGGGCAGTTCCTGTAATTACAGCCCCAGCTAGTTGAAAGATGAACTGTCATGAAATGAGTCTACCCCAGTTACGCAGTAAAATCCTTACAACAAAGCATTAGCATTATCATGGTTACACCAGTGAGGAGAAGCATCACAAGAAGCTGTTGAAGAGCCCACGTGGTTGACCTACAGGGCCGTCTTCAGAAAACAGTGCAGCACGTCCATCTGTTGGGCTGCTGCCCGGACACCTCACTTTTAGCTAGGAACCCTGCTGTGAATTCTGCGAAAGGCAAAATTAGCGACTTGGGCATGGAACTTGGGCTTCTTGGGCTTTCATCCCCCAGGTTCCAACAGAATGATGAAGTACAAACCAACTTCACTTAATACTGTGGACTCTTCTACTGACTGCCTGCCAAAGACCTAGGGTTGGAAAAGGAGACATTGAGGACTTCCTGAGAATTCACTACGTTTTGGATTCAATATTCACTTCTAACACTGTACCACCTGTTCTATCACATCTTTTCCAAAAGAGTAACTGCATTGTTTAATAATTAGTCTTCTTCCTTCTCCCAGGATGTGTGGTGTAGACATTCTTTTAGATTTTGGTGCAATGGCCAGGGCGGTGCATGAGATGCTTTAAGTTGATTTATTATCTTACAGTGGATGATAATGTTCCTAGAACAGTTGTAAAACTTTGGATATTATTGACTGAGTAGTGGGCAAATCTTAATATATACCTTTTTATTGAAAGACAGTTGTTTCAACATATCACTAGTTTGCTAGGGTTACTGTAACAAGTACTCCACCTTGAGGAGCTTAAAGAACAGAAATTTATTTTTTTTTCATCGTTCTGGAGCCTAGAAGGCTGAGATCAAGATGGGAGTAAAGTTGATTCCTTCTCAGGGCTGTGAGGGAAGGATCTGTGTCAGGCTTATAGATGACAGCCTTCTCCCTGTGTCTTCCCATTATCTTCCTTGTGGACATATCTGTGTCCAAATTTCCTCTTCTTATAAGAACACCAATCACTGGATTATGGGCCTACCCTAATGACCTCATTTTAACTTAATTATCGCTGTAAATATCTCCAAATAAAGTCACATTCGCGGGTGCTGCAGGTTAGGGCTTCAAATGTATGAATTTTTGTGGGGAAACAGTTTGCCTCTTAGCACCAGCCCAATTAAAATTTCAGCTGGGGTTAATCATTAACATATTCATTCAGAAAATATTAATTGAATGCCCTTTATAACATGTAGTGTCCTAGGTGCTAAGATGCAGTAATGACCAAAAGCAGGCCCATCCTGACCTTCAAGGAGCTTAAAGGATGGTTAGGCATCTACATTAAGCAAATAAACAGATGATTATAACTTGTAATAAATACTATGGGCTATCAGGTCGGGGGGTGTCTTAATTTAGATTGATGTTTATAATCCTTTTATAATACGCAAGTATTTCCTCTAATAACATCACTGTTAACAAATATTCTAAACCAGAGGGATCTACCTGCAGAGGAAGTGTGGTCCTATAGCCAAGGCATAGTTTGAGACGCAGGCTTTCCTAGGTTAAAGTCCCAGCTCAGTAACCTATGGTCTGTACTGAATGAGTTCCTTCTTTCAGCCCCAGTTTCTCATCTGTAGAATCTGTCTAGAGTGTGGCTATCCACAAAATATGAGAGAGTTGATAAAAGCATAAAATTAGGTAATATAAAAAGAAACCCCTAGGACTTCCCTTTTATATATTAGACACTCAATAATTTGTCTCTCCAGGAGTCCCTGGGTGGCTCAGTGGATTAAGCATCTGACTCTTGATCTTGATTTCGGCTCAGGTCATGGGCTCAGGGTTGTGAGAAAGAGCCCCATGTCAGGCTTCAACTCCATTTGGGTGTGGAGCCTGCTTAAGATTCTCTCTCTCCCTCTGCCCCTCCCCTTCTCTCTCCCTCTCTAAAAAATAATAATTTTTCTCTCCATTGTGTTTCCACTGTACATTGTCTGTGCTTTATTTTTATCTCATAAATCATTCCTTTGCATCCCTAGAAACTTGCCCATAGTAGGTGCTCAATGATTAATAGCCAAAACTGAATAAATAAGAAAAAAGAAAAAGTTGAGACAGTAGTCTCAGTTGCCAGAAACCTTACTATCTGGTATCGGGAAATGATTTTCGAAATTTGTTACAATTGGAAAACAATTATGAAGTCCATTTCCTCATCTGTCAAATGACAACTAGGTAAAGGAACAGATGATAGGGTTTTGACTCAAAAGATACAGATGAAGACTTTTTGAAAACCCCTATGGTGTTAAATAATTGAAAGGAATGGTCTCTGAAGTTGTTTCTAGCCCATAATAATTGTATGAATCTCCATGAATAAGAACAAAACAGTGCACCACAGACTGAATATGGGGGCTATGAGGAGACAAAGTGTAGGAAAGGACAGAGTAGGGTGACACTGGTCTTCCTACCGTGATTCCCACTTAACCTTTCCTTTCTGATGTGCTGTCTCTCCCAAATGTTGCCCAATTCTTCCTGTATACATACTATAAGATGTCCACACCCTTTACCTTTTTGGTCCAAAACCTACTGTGTTCGTTTGCTAGGGCTGCTGTAGCAAAGTACCACAGATTGGGTGACTTAAGGAACAGAAATTTATCATCTCACAGTCCTAGAGACTCAAAGTCCAAGATCCAGGGGTGGGCAGGGTTGGTTCTTCCTGAGGACTGTGAAGGAGAATCTGTTTCAGATCTCTCTCCTTGGCTTGTACATGGCCATCTTCTCTTTGTTGTCTTTTCCAAACATCTTCCTTCTGTGCATGTCTCTGCACCCAAATTTCCCGTTTTTATAAGGGCAGCAGTCATATTGGAATGGGGCCCATCCTAATAATGTCATTTAATCTAATTACCTCTGTAGAGGCCCTGTCCCCAAATAAGGTCACATTCTGGGATACCAGGGGTCAAGCCTTCGAAATACAAATTTCAGCAGGACATAATTCAACCCGTAACACCACCACTCCTGATACAGAGAAAATGTCAGTGTGAATTGTGGGGGAGGTATAGGAAGGCAAAGAGACTGGTTTATTTTTTCCTACAAAGGAGTTAAATAAGAGGCGATGTGATGGAAAGGAGAGAGCAGTAGCTATAAAGTCAAGCAGCCCCAGATCTCCATCCTGTCTTCAGGCCACTCACTGAGGTAGTATCACCATTCCAGGGGCCCCCCTCAGGGACGTTTCAGGAAAAACATTTCTTCCATCCCAACCAATAACTTTATGGGCTGAAAAATTACAGTAGCTATTTATTTATAACTATTTTAGGAGAACAACTGGACTCTCATCAGTGAGTTTGAGAGGTGGTATCTTAGGAAGAAAATTTTGGATATTTTTTGCTTCCAGTGCTGGTTGGGTTTAGAGGAAGGAAAGGAAGGAAGGAAGGAAGAGAGAGAGGGAGGGAAGAAGGAAGGAAAGGCGGAAGGGAAAGAGGAAAGAAGGAGAAAATTTTGGATATTATGATAAAGATATGATTCTTATTCTCTCAAAAAAAAAAAAAAAAATTGATACGTGAACCTATTGAGAAAGCCCTGTCACTTTCCACTAAGCATTGTCAGCCACTAATTTCATCAAGCTAATGTAAGAGGACAGTCAAGTGACTTGCCTTTAATTTGTTATGATTGTGTTATATTTATGAAAAACAGAGCTAAAACAGCTGATAGCAAGTATTTAGACACTGATTGTTTTCGTAGTTTTAAGACTGTTGCTAAATCTAAGTAGACACCAAGTAAGTTTTCTCAGTACATGAAGTGTAAATCATTCTTTCTGTAATAATAAGTCATTAAGTACATGCAAATACTACAGATTATTACCTCATTTCACACATATTTTTATGGCACTTGTCTGATTGTAAATATGTATTACCTTTGAGATTTAAACTAAAGAGAAGAAGTGGGAAGAGACTTATCATACAGGGATTTATTGTGTTCTTTTCTCTCCTGAAGAGGCAATCACACCAACACCATAGGTAGGAAAGAATATTTTGCTGTTTCTCCGTCACATCATTAAAGTAGTTAATCTAAAGCCATAAATTTTTGTCTTCTGGGCCAAGAATTTTTAAGTAAAATACTAACAAAAATGTTATGCTTTTAAATGAGAAGTGAAGGAATCTTTATCCTTTTTATTTGAGTTTCCAGAAATGGCACACTCCATAAAAAATTGTATCATTTTTATTTTTAAACTGAGTTTCTTGCATTAGTCAGTAAACAATTTATTTGGTGAACATTCTCTGTGCACATAGATACACTATGTGAACATTTAGGAAACAGAAGGTACTTGAATTTGTGAGATTTAAATATTTTCTCACAGTTGATCCAGTGATACTGCAGTTGAAATAAAACCACATACAAATGAAATACCACTTTCTACTAAAAAGCAAGTATAGATTTTCTATCATTGTTTTAATGAGGACAGTAATGATTCCATGTATTCAGTAGAACATCTTTTAAATCTTTAGCATGTTTCTCTCCGTGTACATTCGAAGACTCACCAATAAACTCCACCTGTCCTAATCACAAATATGCATATACATTTAATTACATTATCTGACCACATATTTTCATGGTCTTGCAAATATTATTAAATTTTGAAAGTATAGATAGAGCAATGATTTCATTTCTCACTGTTCTAAAAACATGTGCATATGTGTGCTAATATTCATATAAATACATTACATAAAATATGAGCTATGTAGATCAAAGGTACAAGTAAAAGATTACAACCAGGGTAGCAGCTTTTGGCCATCTCACCAACTTCCTTGCTGTGGCCCACAAGTCCACTCCTGCCCTTCCTCCAGGGTGAACGTTCTCACATTCTCATAAGCAGTAGCATGGTACCTCTGTACTTCCTCAGTGACTGAGTATCTCCGAAGCACCTGTGGTTCAGGGGAAAGCACTGAAGATTCAGAATTAGAACAAGGAACACATAATCTAGATAGAGGAGAGAAGTGAGAAAAACAAGGATCATCTCACCAGGTGGCCAGTGTTAGAGGAATGGGCAAAAGAACGGCACAGAGACAGGAGCACATAACTCACTGAGGGATATCTGGGAACATGATGAAGAGCCGGGACAACTTGAGCTGGTACTTGAAGGATAAATAGGAGCTGATAAGTGGAGAAGACCAAAAGTCAGGAATGAAAGAAAAAAATGAAAAGAGTTTGTTTTGACTAAAAATCTAGGCTGTGATTAGTTACTACAATTGAGAGTTAAATGCAGTGGTTAAAATCCTGGCAGCCATAGCACATAAATTACATAGTTCTCAGTACATGAAGCTGATTACATGAATCTTCCAGAATGTATTAGGAGAAACACTTTATTTTTTTTTCCAGTATAGTTCACATACAATGTTATATTAGTTTCAGGTGTACAGTATAGTGATTCACCAATTCTGTATGTTACTCAGTGCTCATCATGGTAAGTGTACTTTTACCTCCACCTACTTCACCCATCCCCCCACTCATCTCCCCTCTGGTAGCCATCAGTTTGTTCTCAATAGTTAACAGTCTGTTTCTTGGGGGGCATCTGGGTGACTCAGTCAGTTAAGCGTCTGTCTTTGTCTCACATCATGATCCCAGGGTCCTGGGATGGAGCCACCATCGGGCTCCCTGCTCAGCTGAGAGCCTGTTTCTCCCTCTCCCTCTGCCTGCCACTCCCTCTGCTTGTGCTCTCTCTCTCTCTCTCTCTGTCAAATGAATACATAAGATCTTTTTAAAAAAACCTGTTTTTTGGTTTGTCTCTTTTTTCCTTTGTTCATTATTTTTGTTTCTTAAATTACACATATGAGTGAAATCATATTGTATTTGTCTTTCTCTGACTGGCTTATTTAGCTTAGCATTATACTCTCTAGCTCCATCCATGTTTTGGCAGATGGCAAGATTTCATTCTTTTTTTATAGCTGAATAATATTCCATTGGATGTATATACCTCTCTCTCTCTCTCTCTCTCTCTCTTTTTGGTTCTTATTTAAATTCTAGTTAATTAACATACAGTGTAATATTAGTTTCAGGAGTAGAACTTACTGGTTGACCACTTACATATAATACCCAGTGCTGGGGCGCCTGGGTGGGTCAGTGGGTTAAAGCCTCTGCCTTCGGCTCAGGTCATGATCTCGGGGTCCTGGGATCGAGTCCCGCATGGGGCTCTCTGCTCAGCAAGGAGCCTGCTTCCCCCCTCTCTCTGCCTGCCTCTCTGCCTACTTGTGATCTCTCTCTCTCTGTCGAATAAATAGATAAAATCTTTAAAAAAAAAAAATACCCAGTGCTCTTCACAAGTGCCCTCCTTAATAACCATCACCCATTTAGCCCATCCCTCCAACCCACCTTCCATCCAGCAACCTTCAGTTTGTTCTCAATAGTTAAGAGTCTGTTTTATGCTTTGCCTCTCTCTATTTTTTTTCTTTCTCCTATGTTCATCTGTTTTGTTTCTTAAATTCCACATATGAGTGAAATTGTACAGTATCTGTCTTTCTCTGACTTATTTTGCTTAACATAATACACTCTAGTTCCATCCATATGGCTGCAAATAGGAAGATTTCATTCTTTTTGGTGGCCAAGTAATATACCATTGTATATATGTACTACCTCTTTATCCATTCATCAGTTGATGGACATTTGGACTTTTTCCATAATTTGGCTATTGTTGATAATGCTTGTGTAAACATTGGGGTGCATGTACCCCTTCAAATCTGTATTTTTGTATCCTTTGGGTAAATACCGAGTAGTACAAATTGCTGAATTATAGGGTGGTTCTATTTTCAACTTTTTGAGGAACCTTCCTACTGTTTTCCAGAGTGGCTGCACCAGCTTGCATTCCCACCAGCAGTGCAAGAGGGTTCCCCTTTCTCCGCATCCTCGCCAACATCTTTTGTTTCCTGTATTGTTAAATTTAGTCATCTGACAAATGTTATCTCGTTGTTTTGGTTTGTATTTCCCTGATGATGAGTGATGTTGAGCATCTTTTTAATGTGTATGTCTTCTTTGAAAAAATGTCTATTATGTCAGTTCTGAATAGTGAAAGTTTGACTTCTTCCTTGCTGATTTGGATGCCTTTTATTTCTTTTTGTTGTCTGATAACTGAGACTGAGACTTCCAATACTGTGTTAAATAACAGTGGTGAGAGTAAACATCCCTGTCTTGTTCCTGACCATAGAGGAAAAGCTGTCAGTTTTTCCCTCCTGAGGATATTAGCTGTGGGTCTTTCGTATATGGCCTTTATGATGTTGAGGTGTGTTCCCTCTGTCCCTACTATGTTGAGGGTTTTTATCAAGAATGGATATCGTACTTTCTCAGATGTTTTTCCTGCATCTGTTGAGAGGATTGTATGTTCTTACCCTTTTTTTATTAATGAGGTTCATGACTATTAATTTGCATATATTGAACCACCTTGTAGCCCAGGAATAAATCCTACTTGATCATGGTGAATGATTCTTTTAATGTACTGTTGGATTTGATTTGCTGGTATTTTATTGAGAATTTTTGCATCCATGTTCATCAGAGATAGTGGCCTGTAATTCTCTTTTTTAGTGGGGTCTGTCCAGTTTTGGAATGAAGGTAATGCTGGCCCTGTAGAATGAGTTTGGAAGTTTTCCTTCCATTTCTTTCTTTTGGAACAGTTTGTGAAGAATAGGTATTAACTCTTCTTTAAATGTTTGGTAGAATTCCCCTGGGAAGCCATCTGGCCCTGGACTTTTGTTTGTTGGGAGATTTTTGATTCCTGATTCAGTTTCTTTGCTGGTTATGAGTCTGTCCAAATTTTCTATTTCTTCCTGTTTCAGTTTTGGTAGTTTATATGTTTTTAACAATTTAGGCATTTCTTCCAGATTGACCAATTTGTTGGCATATAACTTTTCATAATATTCCCTTATAGTTGTTTGTATTTCTGTGGTTTTGGTTGTGATCTCTCCTTTCTCATAAATGATTTTATTTATTTGGATCCTTTCTCTTTTCTTTTTGGTAAGTCTGGCTAGGGGTTTATCAATTTTGCTAATCCTTTTGAAGAATCAGCTTCTAGTTTCATTGATCTGTTCTATTTTTTTTGTTTGTTTGTTTCTATTTCATCTATTTCTGCTCTAATCTTTATTATTTCCCTTCCGCTGCTGCCTTTAGGTTTCATTTGTTGTTCTTGTTCTAGGTCCTTTAGGAGTAAGGTTAGGTTTTGTGTTTGAGATTTTTCTTGCTTCTTGTAGTAGGTCTCTATTGCTATATACTTCCCTCCTAGGACCATTTTTTGCTGCATCCCAAAGGTTTTGGACCATCACATTTTCATTTTCATTTTTTCCATGTATTTTTTTTCTCCTTTAATTTCCTGCTTGACCCACTCATTATTTAGCAGAATGTTCTTTAACCTCCATGTATTTGTGGTCTTTCCAAATTTTTTTCTTGTGGTCTATTTCAAATTTCATAGTTTGTAGTTAGAATATACGCATGTATACCATTTCTTCTCTATCAGTGGACACTTGGGCTGCTTCCTTAATTTGGCTATTGTGAATAATGCTGCAGTAAACATAGGGATGCATATATCCTTTTGAATTAGTGTCTTCATGTTCTTTGGGTAAGTACCCAGGAGTGGAATAACTGGTTCATATGGTAATTCTGCTTTTAATTTTTTGAGGAACTTCCATATTGTCTTCCGCATTGGCTGCACCAGTTTGCATTCCCACTGACAGTGCACAAGGGTTCTTTTTTCTCCACATCCTCACTAACAATTGTTTCTTGTGTTTTCAGTTTAGCCTTTCTGACAGGTATAAAGTGATATATCATTATGGTTTCGATTTGCATTTCCCTGATGATGAATGATATTGAGCATCTTTTCATGTATCTGTTCTCTATCCAGATGACTTTTTTGGAGGAATGTCTGTTCATCTGCCCATTTTTAAATTGGATTATTTTGAGAGGTGTTGAGTTTTATAAATTCTTTATAGATTTTGGATACTAACTGTTTATCGAACATATCATTTGCAAATATCTTCTCCCATTCAGTAGGTTGTCTTTTAGTTTTGTTAATTGTTTCCTTTGCTGTGCAGAAGCTTTTTATTTTGATGATGTCCCAATATTTTATTTTTGGTTTTTTTTCCCTTCCCTCAGGCATATCTAGAAAGATATTGCTACAGCTGATATCAGAGAAATTACTGCCTGTGTTCTCTTCTAGGATTTTTGTAGTTTCAGGTCTCACATTTAGGTCCTTAATCCATTTTGAGTTAATTTTTGTATATGGTGAAAGAAAGTGGTCCAGTTTCATTCTTTTGCACATATCTGTCCAGTTTTCCCAATGCTATTTGTTGAAGAGATTTTTTTCCATTGCATGTTCTTGCATTCTCTGTCAAATATTAGTTTACCATAGAATCATGGGTTTGTTTCTGGGCTTTCTATACTGTTCTTTGGATCTATGTGTTTCTATTTGTGCTAGTACCATACTATTTTGAATTCCACAGTTTTGTAGTATAACCCAGATTCTGGAATTGTGATTTTCTTTTTCAGGATTTCTTTGGCTATTTGGGTCTTTGTGGTGCCATATAAATTTTGAGATTGTTGCGGGGGCGCCTGGGTGGCTCAGTGGGTTAAAGCCTCTGCCTTCGGCTCAGGTCATGATCTCAGGGTCCTGGGATCGAGCCCCACATCGGGCTCTCTGCTCGGCGGGGAGCCTGCTTCCCTCTCTCTCTCTGCCTGCCTCTCTGCCTACTTGTGATCCCTCTCTCTCTGTCAAATAAATAAATAAAATCTTAAAAAAAAAAAATTTTTTTTTGAGATTGTTTGTTCTAGTTCTGTGAAAAAATGCTATTGGTATTTTGACAGGGATTGCATTAAATGTGTAGATCATTTTCGGTACTATGGACATTTTAACAATATTTGTTCTTCCAATGCATGAGCATGGAATATCTGTCCCAGGATAAATATTTTCTTAACATTTAAATTTAAAGATTTATATATCATTTTTAAGGAGATAATGAACAACACAATAGATAATTTCTTTAATTATGGTATTTTTGTTGATGTTGTTAGTTAAGACAAAAAAATTATTCTTCATATGGCTGGTTTTTATAATGACTAATGACAAGTAGCCTAAGTCTTCGTGCTGAGATCTGAGCTTCTGAAGGCCTTTCTTCTGGGAACTAGAATAATTTAGTACTAACATAAAACTTACTGATGGTTTGCTTTGGCACTAGATCAGCAAATCTACAGAAATTAATAGTCAGCAGATCTACTGGTCTATTGTTCAATTGTAGTCAATTGCCTCCACCAGGCTTTTGATAAAAAGCTGTTTCCTTTACATTTATTGCAATATCATAAACACTGAGAAGGTTTTGGTTATTGAAAAAAACCATCAGGCACCAAAGACAATGTGTTAAGTGGTAGCCTAGTGTCCTTTGTTTGCAAAAATACATTTGATTAGGAACCCCAGTTGACTGTCTTGGAACACTGTTATACTCTCTGCCGTGATACTGAAGATTAAATAGGTTTTGCATACTAAGTTTGTGTACCAAACAACTTACTTAAGATAAATAATTAATACATCTGTGCTTTATTCTCATATGAAATAAAAATGATTGATAATACTCCCATACAGAGTCATTCTTAGAACTTCCCAAAAAAAATCTCATAAAAATCATGGAAAAGTACTTAGCAAGGCATAAAGAACAATGCAGTGCTTCATAATGGTCTTTTTTGTAAAAAACAAATATACTTATAGATCTTTAGTTATTATCTAAATCCAATGTTGTTTCCATCCATGAATATTGAAATGTTTTCACTCATCTAGTAATTCTTACCAAACTCTCTAAAACAAGTCCTTCATATAAATGTAGAATTTGAATACTAATTTTTTTGCCCAAATCATGCAGACTCACCAGTTTCAGAGCCATCAATAAACACATGTGTCTTGACATCCATGCTTTGTCTCTAAAGACCAAGTGACACTTTTTAGTGTAAGTTATTTCAGCAGACAAATTTTGTTTTGAAGACAGGCCAGAAATCTATTAGGATGCAGCATTGATAGATCTTTTTCTTATGAATATATATTACCTCTGAAAATCCCCAGAGTGTGTATGATGAAATAGTTGTTTTGAGAGGTGTGCTTAAGGTAGCAGACTCATGTTTGGTACATTCCATTGAGCCTTTGCCTTTTCAGACCCTTACCACCAATGGAGAATAGCCAGAGGTAGCTAGCCTAGTAACTTAATGTTTCTAAAAGTGAGCTGTGTGGGAGTTTAATAAGGATATTTAGAAAGTGGAAGATAAGTAATCTTTCTGAGAACACAGATATTTTTATTGGAGTTGTTTATAACTTAACTCAAGGTGGAATGTAGCTCACACAAATCATATTGCCAGATGACAGATATTTTCTAGCCTGTTTTTAAAAATGGTTTACTTCTTGAAGTGTAAGCAGTATGAAAATTCATTCTGGAAAAGCATTTATTGTCCAATCCTACGGCCTTCTAACCCAAGAAAAATAGCTGCACCTAGCTCTCAATTGTTTATGAGTGGATCATTTACTCAGGGAATTATGTACAGTAAAACCATCTTTGGCTAGCTTTCCTTTGCTTCCCAGTACATTTCTGTGCCACTTTTTCCCAATACAAAACTCATATGTTTTCAGCAAATACAAGCTACTTTTATTTGTGCCTAGAAAAAACATAATCAGGAGAATAAACTCCCTCTTCATTATTTTAAAGTATTAAAAAACTGAATATGAATTATTTTGGATTACTTACCCTTTTCAGAGACCCTTCTTGCCCTTAAACACATTATTAACATTTCTTAAATGCCACTATTAAAATTTACCATATATTTATTTCACAGATTCAGATATGTACACAAATTCAAATATGCACACGTGCATATCAGTCTCACATTTTATAGAAGTTGAAAAAAAGAGGAGACTACAATCTACCCTCTTACTGTGTTAGTATTAGACTTTCTTCATTATAAGTTGCGTAACTCCAATTCAAATTGCTTACAAACAAAAATAATTTATTGATTCATGGAAATGGAAAAACCCAGGGGTAGGTTTACTTCTGGTACTACTAGATATTAGGGCTCAAACTCTGCCATCAAGACTCTCTCCATCTTCTTCTCTGCTATTGGCTTATTGGCCTCATTCTTTCCTTCTTGAAACAAGACTTTCTTCACCCAGTACAGGGAGCATAGATAAAAACACATCCAGCATCTTCTATTCAGTTTTATCCCAGAGAAAAGTCTCTAGCACCCAAATAAGAATGCTAGTGAAAACTTATTGGCCCTGCTTGTGTACTATGATGATCTGTGAACTAGTTACTGAAGCCAGAGAGACTAACTAGTAGGACTGGCTGTGATTGGTGAGCCTGGGCTAGCCATCTCTTGAAGGGTTTGGAGCCGAGCATGACATTGTAATTTTTGGTCCAACAAGGACTGTGTGAATCAAAGAGGAGAGCTTCCCCAAAGAAGAGTTCGGGATATGTCCATCATATTGTCCTTGTATCAGTGTCTCTAGTTTCTTGGAAAATGTAGTGTACATGCCACGGTCAGATGCTTATGTCATCTGATACAGAGAAAAAGAAAATGTAGGATAACTAAATATGGGAAGATCCTACATCTTAAACACTTGAATTGGTCCATCAGCAGATCGTTTTCCCGTTTGTGATTTTGAAATAGACCTAAAATGTTCAATGCCCTGGGTCCTTTTGCCGCATTTATCAACTACTTCATAGAACCTGTGGCCTGCTGTGTGGAGGGGCTACTTGCGGAAGTATTCATTCCAGCTGGTACCTTCAAGTCCTGGGTGGTCCCCACTCATTTACCCACCTATAGCCTAAGATAGCATAGCAGTATCTATACCACAAAACAGTTTGGTTGGTGTTTTGTTTTCTTTTTTTTTAGTTTATTTATTTATTTGAGAGAGTGTGTGTATGTGCGCGCACCAGTTGAGGGAGGGGCAGAGAGGGAAGGCAAGGGAGAGGGAAAGAATCCCAAACAAACTCTGCACTGAACACAAAGCCCTACAAGGGGCTCATTCTCACAACCCTGAGATCATGACCTGAGCTGAAACCAGGAGTCACACTTAACCAACTGAGCCACCCAGGCGCCCCACCATAAAACAGTTTTAACATTTGCACATACACAGACTTTCTCTACTAGTTCTTCATATTAATCCTACTTTAGCCATTGCTACAATCAAATTAATCTTTTCAAGGGAGAGCTTCTGATATTTGGGGGTTATTTTCTTCAGGATTTAATTTCTCTCTTGGTTATACTTTATATGGTAGCTATCTTTTAACACATAACAAAAAGACTATAATACTCTTGTTTTATAGAAATTGTTTGATATTAGCAGGGTCCTACATACTTATGACAAAATTGTTTCTTAACTCTCACAGATAAATATATCATACCTTATTTTTTAAATTAAAGTAAAAAGTGAAAATTGAGAGGCGCCTGGGTGGCTCAGTGGGTTAAAGCCTCTGCCTTCGGCTCAGGTCATGATCCCAGGGTCCTGGGATCGAGCCCCGCAGCAGGCTCTCTACTCAGCAGGGAGCCTGCTTCCCCCTCTCTCTCTGCCTGCCTCTCTGCCTACTTGTGATCTCTCTCTCTCTGTCAAATAAATAAATAAAATCTTAAAAAAAAGAAGTGAAAATTGAGGACCTATTTTGTTATTCATAAATTACTTTTATATCCAATTGAAATAATATGAGTTCTTAGAATCTCTTTGCTTTTGTTCTTTTCCCCAATTCTGGTTTTCTATTTCTTATTTCACTAATTATTTTATTGTATCTCAGCTTCTTGTCATCTCCCTTAAATCCTTGGTGGAAAAAAGTAAAAATATTAGTTAATCAATAAGTTACCCAAGCAAACCAAAATTACCGATTTTTCAGTTGCTCTTTCTCCACTTCTGTCCTCAGAGAAGATAGAAAATATATGGCAATGTCCTCTCAATGCTTTGTATACAGTAAAATTTATTTAATATTACATAGTGACTAGATTTCAAAATTAGATTGCTCTCTCACACACACACACACATATTCATTAAGTATATTGATAAACAAGACAGTTTATTATAAAATATTGTATTTCACTGATTACAAGATGCAGTTTTAACTACCTAAACTACAAATATATCTTGCAGTCAGTATTGTAAGAAAGCATTGGGTTATGGCTTAATTGGCAATGTTTTTTTTTTCAATGTGGTAGGTGGAATAATGGCAAATCTTAAAATCAATGGCGTTTTGAATTTGATGATACATAGTACTCCAATTATCTTTGTTCGTTTTCCCAAAGAGTTTCATTTATGTGAAAATTCTGTTGATCAACATCTTTTAAGAGGTCTAACTTTGGCTTAAAGGTTCCCTTTTGTAAAACTAAGTTTATTTTTTTAATGTTAATAGTCAATTCCTGATGTGTCTATTTTATAAAATCAAAATTTTGTTACCATATTTCTTAACTCAGAGCACACTTAGATTAATACCACCATTCAGCCATCATGTTCACGGTTCTTTTTGTATGTACAAAAGCCACTGGTGTCACTTAGATATTAGCAGTTTATTTTTAGGATTTAGATATAATTGTATTTATTTCATTCAAAGTCCAAACAGTGTAATATTGAGAACCTGCAACTCTTATACATGAAACTATTTACATTAATCTCGATAATTCAGTTATGACTCACTTGCCTTAGATCTCTTTGGTATGTTTCTGTTCTGATTTAGTGCCTGGTTTAAAGATTAATGTTACAGGGTAATTTACTGCAGCTTCACAGATGGTATTTGAATCTTTGTAAATGGGCTTTGGAATCTATGCACGATTCCATATAATGTTAGGTTAACATCAGTGTAAATGTTGAATTTAAAACGGTTCTAACAGATCATGATAGAAATTTCATTATTCCTTTTTTAAAAACCGTAAATTTTGAGGGGATTTCATGGGCTAAGTATTTTTACTTCACTTAGCATGGTTAAGACAGAACCGGCTCCTTCTATTTGAAATCACCAGCCCCAATATGTTGAAAATAAACATAAAAAATAAATTACCTTGTTTTAAACTGTTCTAAAGTTCTAGTCACAGGAGAAGTTACTGTTCTTATTTTTACAGCTTCCTATATGAAATGCTTTATAGAATCCACAAACACACATTGCTTTTAGTGTCTTTCCTTTGATGTCTATAAAAGACCCATTCAAAACTGGAGGTAAGTGCTCCTAATGTGCACAACAGAATTTGGCTGAAGTTATTTCAAGCTATTAGAGATAACCTTTCTCTACATGCCTTTTGAGGGAAAAACTGGTACCAACAATACCAGTTAAGCTGTAATTAGTGTAACTAACAACGAATATGAAAGAGCAGACTAGAGGTCATTCTGAAGAATGTAAAGGTATTAGCAGGTTAAGGTTGTAGGGCATCCTATCCTCTGGCTTAATCTGTTGCCCTAGCTGGTGAGATTGGTTGCAGTCCTCAGTGCTCTCTGACCCCGAGGTGTTGCTCTCTCATAATTTATTGGTCACATGCCAAGTTCCTCTTTCCTGTCTAGTGAGATGACTTTGGGAATGGCAAATTCATTTTAAAGTTCTTGTTACACATGTCTGCCGATTTTCAACCTTTTAACGTAGAGGTTTACAGATGAATTTGCTTTAATGTGCTTGTCCTCCCAGCCTTAGACTATATGAAATTGTCATTTTGCTGCCTTACAGAATATGATTTGTTGAGATCATTTAACATGCATTATGAGAGGAACGCTTAAAATCTAACTATTAAATCAGATGTTGTGTAACTGACTCTAATACATACTGAATATTCTACTTTTTATGGGCCACTTCTTCAAATTTAATTGCCCACCAGTGGCTTTTGTTTATGTTTACAGTCAACTCAAATGCACTTAAAGGATAAGAATTTAACAGAGGAATGACCTTTTGTTTTCATGAGGTGTAGTTAACCCCTCTCGTGTAGTGTCTGGCTTTGGATTCTTTCTCATCTCATTACATGATACCAACACATAAACAGGAAGAATGCCATAGAACTTTAATCATTCTTTTCCTTTTCCCATTAAAGCCATGCCCGTAAGATTTCTATACTTTTTTTCTGCTTAGAAAAACTAGAAAGTTTTGTGGAGTTTTTTGTTTGTTGTTGTTGTTTTTTTAAGCAGAAGCAGCTCAAGACAGCAAGCACTATGAAGAGTGAAAAGGAATCATTTTTCCTTTCAACTTTTTGTCACTATCTTGGTCTCAGGTTATCATTGCTATCATATATAATTATAGATTTTCTTAAACTATAGATTATTTATTATCCATGAAGTAAGCTAGGGAAGTTTCCAGTAACTAAAGTTTTATGGTGGGAGGCATTAAACCACATGACCCCAAAGAAAAGAAAAGAACATTTAAAATTCAAGTTATCCCAGATCACATGGATATCTAAA